>CM061234.1:21494647-22042147 GCA_030844895.1 Ambrosia x helenae | reverse complement strand
CAGAAAAAGTTCAAGATTCATTTGGAAGGGATGGGATTAGAAGGTACAGAGGCATGGCAGATGATTGCTAAAGGATATGTTGCACCAGTATTGGAGAATACAGGTGAACTAATTCCTCTTGAGAGTTTATTTAAGGATGAAAAGAAGATGTTTGCAATGGAGAAGAAGGCTTTCTCCCAACTATCTGAAGCTATCAGTACTAATCTTCTACATTAGTTTGGATCATGTACTACTTCCAAGCAGCTTTGGGATATGTTGAAGAATTGTCATGATGGTAATGAGAAAACTAGAAAGTTGAGGATGGAAGAATTAAAGAAGGAATTTGAGAATTTCAGTTATGTGGGGAATGGGACTTTGAAGGAATTGATTCCTAGATATTGCCATCTTTTGACTGAATTGTCAAACTATGACATTAAGATGTAACATCCCAAAATTTTATACCTTAATTTTTTTTTTCAATTAACTAAGTGTGCTTGCAAACCATGAGACAGAGCGTAGCTTTAGACGCGATGACTTCATTGGATGGAACTTGAGGGCGGCTTTATGTATATAATAAAAATAGAGTTATAACTTTGGGAGCACGTTAAAGTTTATTTGAACTTCAAAGGGGTTAAGTGTAACTTGTCCTATATTAATATTGACTAAAACCCTAATGTCGACAACCGATGGAGCCGCAACCGCATCACCCATGCGTTTAAGGGTAAACAAGTGAGACGAAGGATACGATCATTCTTCTCAATCTATAAAGATGTTTAACAGTCACCGAGTTACCAAAGGAGACGAAACTTAAAAACGATTGAACACCAAACTTCCAAGGTTCACGAACATCACCCGGATCGTTCGCAACGCTCAGTATCGCGGTTGAAACAGTCAGCCGATCCAGGTACATAATCTTACTAGAACTCGCAGTCTTGTTAGGTTCTGGTTGAGTGGCGTTCTGTGGTCGTTTAGGTTGTTTATAGACTCTGTGACAGTGAGGATGTTGATGGGTGTCGATAACGGTGGTGGTTCGTGGCTGTGAAGATGACGGGGGTCGATGGTTATGGTAATCAAGGAAGGTGGTGATGAAGTCTATAGCAGTGGTGGTATAACCTGTGTCCGTTAGCGGCGAAGTAATGGTGGCGCATGATGGAAGTTCAAGGTGACGGTACAAGGGATGATAGTCAGGTGGTTCGCGGCTAAGGCGGTGATCGGCTAGGGTGCTGAGGAAAATTTGCAGTTGACGACCATGACGCACGGTTTCATGTGTTACGATGATATTTGGATAAGCTTCTTTGATGTAAGCATGGCATTAGCACACATTCCATGCATGTTGACGTTGGTGGCTACGTTTCATGGATTTGAGTACAAGATAAAAGTAAATTATTGTAGGATGGCTATGGCTACGAAAAGATGATGAACATATTAGACAATTTGGAAAAGTTGCACATTATGTGAACGCATGTGTGTGTATGAGGTTTTATCATGAAATTCTGGTGAGGTTTGGATAATGGAGAATGCAAAGTTCTCTAAAACTTCTAGCTTCTTGAAGTTATTTTAGAGTTCTTATCTCGTCGCTTCTCGAGACTTTTAGTCATCTCGTTAAGGTGAGTTCTTGAGCCCACTCTTTTAATTATTATTTATTTAATATTTTGGGCTGACGTGCATGCTAAACCAGTATGATTATTTTTGTGAAGTCACAAAATATTTTGATGAAGTTATAAATATTTTTGTGTACGAACGAATCTATATTAACTCATACATATTATTTTAGCACATGAAACGTAAGTGGGCGGAATGCACCTAATGTGTTATTATATGGTTTGGGTTATATGTGTTATTATATATATATATATATATATACATATGAATAGACTGTTGTCTTGATTAAAGTGTCGCTTAAGTTTTTATTTAATAAGCGGAATGCGCTTAATGTCTAGGCCACGTTGAAACCTTACTTGGTAGATCAAGTTTTGTCTTGATTGCTACTTGTTTAGGTTATATGGGTTATTATATGGATATATGGATATATATATATATTGTGTATGTCAGTTATCGGGAATATGGACTGAGCTATAATAGCATGTGATATGCCTGCTATGAATTATAGTTAGGGTTTGAGTCGAGTAGGCGGAATGCGCTTATGCAGACTTGGTATTGTTGTGCTAAATAGGCGGGATGCGCTTATTATGGATTGTAACTAAAGTCTTGGGTTGAATAGGTGGATTGCACTTATCCTAGACTTAAATATTTCTTAGGGAACAATTAGGCGGATTGCGCGTATTGTTGACTCTAAGGTTATAGTATTTTGTTATTGTTTATTTTAACAACTTACTTATTATTGAAAACTTATAAAACTTGAACTCACTCAGCGTAGCTGACTTTTGCATACACGTTAGATTGATTTCAGGTTGTTGATGAATAAAGGGCGCCTTGGCATGCAGTGGAGCTACTCAGTTGCAGTTGACATTTCAATTAAGAAGAAGTTTACGATATTGCTCAAACGTTATTTACATATTTTTTTAAAGCTTTTAGTTGATTATTAAATATTCTTTTGACCCGTCTTGGGAAAACCATGTTTGGAAATTTAATAATTTCTTTTAACATTCCGCTGCGTATTTTCTGAAATAAAACATGATTTGTTTTGAATTGTTAACATGGTTTTAGTCTTTGAATGCCAACTGTTTGACCTGTCGGTTTTGAGGGTCTTACAAGTTGGTATCAGAGAAATGGTTCGAGGGATTCGGGCATTTTGTGCTCGAACTTGAATCTGGTATGGGACCAAACTGTTACTAAGAAATGTAAACTGTTGGGTAGCTGCACGCTAAGAGGTAATCCTTAGTTTTGACGTATGTCCATATATATATATATATTTCACTGGGTGCTTAATATCATGAAGTCATAATGGACGGTTAGTGCCTTTACATTTTGATTTAGTATGGGAAGTTTATTATGTAGTGCATAATGCACGATACGTAGGTTGGAATGCTTCTCGTTGAACACTTAGATACATAAAGTGTCAGAAGGAAACCCAATACCTATTTTTTTTTTTTTTTGTTTTACGTATTTTATTCTGGCTCTTATTGAGTGCTTAATTGCAATAATTCATAGGGGGTGTTATGCTCTTGTGTTTTGAGGTAGGGTTGAATTCCCTTCTTCGATGGTTAATGGCAAACCTTTAAAGTTTAGTAGTTAGATACTATGTGTATTGGTGTTGGCTAAATGTTAATGTGTAGGCGGGATTGTTAATGTGATCATAACTTGTTGTGTTTAAGGTGACTAAAGTAAAGTAAACAGCTAATAACACTTGATCAACGTTATTAGAAGTTTACCCTTACTTTACACATCCTGAATATGTCTTGTGACTAATCATGTGACGATTTTGTCGTAAATGTTTAGTATGGGTTATGTCTATCGCTTTGTATTAAGGTAGATAAGATCCTAAGGATATTAAACATTTATGCGAGTTTGAGGTTGCTGTAGGAAATTCCCTCCTTGTGACCAAGGCTATAGATAGTTGTCGACTCGAGTCATCGGGCCATAGCCTTCCTATCCTCTTGTACTTAAGGTCATTGGGTTGCTTTGATGTTATTCTTGAGATGGACTGGCCGGCTACCGTGGATGCTCAACATTGTGTGCGGGTAGAGACTCGTGCTCCTGATAGGAATCATATTACTGTTCATAGGGATGATAGTTGCTCAATACCTCGGGTTATCTCTATGCTAAAGGCGTTGAAAATGTTGCAGCGTAGGTGTAAGGCGTACTTGGTGCATGCCTTGGTTGTGGGGGGTTGCTATTTCCAAGCTAGGGGATGTCCCCATAGTGCGGGGGTACCCCCGGGTGTATTTCCCGAGGATTTGACGGATTTGCCACCGGAACGCGAGGTTGAGTTCCAAATAGACCTCGTGCCAGAAGCTAAACCTGTCGTCAGGCATCTTACTGACTAGCACCTGCGTAATTGAAAGAATTCTTATCTCAATTGGAGGATTTGCTCCTTACTGACAACCGGAGATTATTTCGATCAGCTCCAAGGAGCTAGTTGGCTTCGAAGGTTGGTGTTAGATCGTGCTATCATCAGCTGAAAATATGAGAGCAAGACATTTTTCGTTACCCGGCAAGGACGTTATGAGTTTTGGTGATGTCATTCTGCTTGACTAACGCGCCCGCGACATTCATGAGTTTGATGAACTGGGTGTGTAGGCTGATGCTTGACCGTCCGGTTATTATTTCCATTGATGACATGCTCATATTATTCCAAAAGTGAAGAAAACAATATTCAACATCTCAAGGAGATTCTTTAAACTCTAAGGAATGAGAAACTTTGCGCTAAATTCTCCAGGTGTTTTATGATTTCGTGAGGTTCAGTATTCTGGGCCATCTCATTAATTCTGGGCGACACCAAAATCACTGTATGAGATTTGTAGATTCTTGGGTTTGACAAGTTGTTATCGGAGGGTCATACATGATTTCTCCAAGATAGCTCACTGACTAAACTGACTAAGAATGAGGTGAGTTTTGCTTGGGACTCGGACCAAGAGAACGTGTTTTTTTGAACTAAAGTTTGACACCGGATTTGCAAATCTTACAAGTTTGACACGTGCGCCGATCATAGTCTTGCCAGACTGGACGGGGGATCTAGTGGTTTATTCAGACGCGTCACTTGGGGGTCTCGGGTGTGTACTTATGCAACGTGGTAAGGTAATAGCTTATGCCTCACGCCAGCTGAAACCTCACGAGATTAATTACCCGACTAATGATGTGGAGTTAGCGGCCGTTGTTTTTTTTTTTTTTTTTTTTTTGCGCTTAAACTGTGGGGACATTACTTATATGGGTTCCGTGTATCATCTATATCGACCATATAGTAAGCAGAACTCTAGTGTTTAGAATGAAGCCTTACATGTGAAGTGGATCTTCACGGAGCGTATATGGGGGCAGCAAGGATTTTTGGAAAGCAATGGAGACGGGGTTATGTCCATAAAAGGCCGGATAATGATACCTTGATATGGTGGGTTTAGGGATAAAATCGTGGAGGGGGCACCCAAACCCGTTATTCTAATCATTCGGGGGCAACAAGATGTACCAAAATCTTATGAAGAACTATTGGTGGCCGACAATGAAGTATGAGGTAGCAACTTATGTGAGTAGGTGCTTATCTTGTTTTCAGGTTAAAGTAGAGCATCAGAAACCGTTTGAAAAAAAAAAATCCACATTTGGAGGTACCAGAATGTAAGTAGGAGCATCTTACTATGTATTTCATCGCTAAGCTACCCCGTACGCCCAAGGGTTTGACACCCATTTGGGTGGTGGTGGATAGATTGACAAAGAGTGCTCGCTTCTTGCCGATACAGGGACCCTTAACTTCGAAAGGTTGGTAGAATTGTTCCTTCGAGAGATTGTATCTATGCACGGTGCGCCAGTGTTATTGTTTCGGATAGAGACGCTCGTTCTGTGACACCCCAGGAAAATCCCACATCGGCCGTGGCCAGGAGAGATCCTTGGTTCATAAGTAATATTCTGCCTCTTAAATCACCAACGCGTTTTGGGGCTTAATGTTAGTGGATGAGAGGAGAACTCCACAGTTAAGCGTGCTCAGGTGGGAGAAATTTCAGGATGGGTGACCTCCTGGGAAGTCTCTACTTGGGCAACCAAAAACAAATCCGTGAGCTCTGGATGGGCAAAGCGGACAATATTGGTGGTGAGAGGGGCTGGGTGTTACAGATGGTATCAGAGCCACTCCTGTGCCGTTCGGGATGGTGGGTGCATACCTCATCAGGGATGATGAGACTCTAACAGGGGGTGAATGTGACACCCCAGGAAAGTCCCACATCGGCCGTGGCCAGGAGAGATCCTTGGTTCATAAGTAATATTCTGCCTCTTAAATCACCAACGCGTTTTGGGGCTTAATGTTAGTGGATGAGAGGAGAACTCCACAGTTAAGCGTGCTCAGGTGGGAGAAATTTCAGGATGGATGACCTCCTGGGAAGTCTCCACTTGGCAACCAAAAAGAAATCCGTGAGCTCTGGATGGGGGAAAGCGGACAATATTGGTGGTGAGAGGGGCGGGGTGTTACAGGTTTGTCGGTTTTGAGGGTCTTACATAAGATTCCTAAGTTTGAGTTGGTTGATAAATTTGCTGATGCATTTCCACCGTATTGGAACCAACACATTAAAGTATTGAAAGAGGAGGATGCTTATCAATACTGGACAATCAATGAGTTAATCCAGAAGTTAGAGAACAAGGAGTTGTAGGAGAAGAGGAAGGCTAGGCGATCACAATTTCCACAAAATCCAGAATTGTATCATGCCTCTTCATCTACTTCTGTATCCGGTTCTAGTGTGGCAGGTAATGTTGCGACACATATAGCTTGTGTGTCGAGTGTTATCGAACCACCGAGACAACCAATTAACTATCTTGCAAAAACACCAACTTATCCACCAAACTACACCACAAATTCTTACATTCCACCATAACCTCAAATGTCTACCGCATGTTATTCATCCAATACACCTCAACAACAACCTTATCTTCCTAACACATCACAAGCTTCTGCAAGCCAAAGTCCAGTCATGTTGGAAACATCCAACATGAACAATGTCATAGTTGAAGTTGCTTAGAAACACATTGCATTGGTTTCGGCAATGGTTGCTTCATACAATGGATTGTGGCTAGTCAAATTGGTAACAACAATCTAACCAATGAAGACTATGCTCAGATTGATAAGGAAGAAATGGAGCTTATCGATATCCAATGGGCTTTTGCAAGTGTTATGAGACGAGCTACTGAGTTTATTGAGAAAACAGGACGAACTGATCTGGCTACATCATCCAATACCACATATGGCTTTAACAGAGCCAAAGTCACTTGTTTTAATTGTGGTGGTAAAGGTCATTTCAAGAGGGAATGCACTCAGCCAGCTCAACAAGGTATCAGAAATCCATTAAACTCAAATTATCAGAATCGTCAATCTCAAAACCAAGTAACCTATCAAAACCAAAATAACAATAACTATCAACCACAAAAAAATTAGCAAAACCGACTAAACACCTCACAGAATAGCTCCGCTAGACAAACAACTACACCAAAGAGACTCAAACTCAAACACAACATAACCCAACCAGAACCATTATTCCAATCTCAACACCAAATAGCCAACAACAAACAGAAACTCAAAATCAGGCATTGGTGATCCAAAAGGATGAAGGTTATGACTAGACAGGGATGCAATTGGGAGTTGAAGAAATTACTGCTGGGAATGTAGCTTGTATTGCTCAGAAGATTGACGTAGAGGAGTCGGTGATAGTTGGAGAAGCTTTGGATACTAAGAAGGTGTCTGAGGTAGTGATTGAGGATATAGTTGAAGATATTCCTGTTTCTGTTGCTGAAAAGAATGAAGAGCTTACTAAAGACAAGGTTTCAGGAACTATTATTGATTCTGTCACTGAAGTTTCTGATGAACCCGAATCTGTGTATTCTGATTCTGAGAGTGAAGCTGATTCAGAAGGAAGTGCTAATTCTTTGGATGATGACATTGATCAGTTTTTAGCCGAAGCCGATTTCTTGATGACCAGGAAATCATGCTTTGTCGATGACGCTTTCACAAAGATTGACTACTCAAAGTTCTTTGCTGGAAAGGAAGCGCATTTTGCTTTCACAGTTATGACTGATGCTCCAAAACTGGTATGTTCTGAATCCACAACTGACATGAATAGTGATAAGTATTGTGGAACTTGTGATAGACTGACAGAGGAAAACAAGCAACTCAAGGTTCAACTTGAGAGTGCTAGAATCAATTGTCAATCTTATCGCAAGGAAGCCAATGAGTTTAACAAAGTAATTGATGGTTATAAAAAGGACATTTCTGATCTAAAGAAAACTCTTGCTTTAAAACAACTTGCTATAAACAGTTATATAAATGAACTTGAAGAAACAAAATTAGAAATGGCCACCATCAAATGCTTTGCTAAAAAGGTCAACAAAAAACTTGAAAGTTATAAACATATTGCTTATGTAGTTGACCATATCATTGAAGAACCCTCACAACCTAGTAGTGCAAACTACATGGCTGTTCCATCCCCAATGTTATTTGAGAACCACAATTTACATTCAATAACACCGGAGAGTTCAATCAAATCTGACTCTGCATCGGATAATGAATCTAACACTTCTAGTGTTGGAGATCCACATTCTGATGTTAGACCGATTTTAGGGTTGAATGATGAGGGTGTGACAGCAATGACTGATGATTCAGACACTGAAGATGAAAACCAAAAGAAGGTGGTGATATTCCTTTGGAAAATCACATTGTCACTAATGAACTAGTTTCACCTTCTCAGTTTTCTCATCCTCAGGCAAATGCACATCGAGTGAATCACTCAGTAAAGAAAAGAAGTGAAAAATGAATCAGTTGACAAACCCGTCAAAGTATTTTATCGAATGGAAGGATGCGATAAGATTATCTCTGACGAGGAGTATCCGATAAAATTTGCCGATTATTCAAAAATCGAGAAAATCTGGCAGGAAAGTACTATGTGGTTTCCTAAACATGAAAGGACCAATGATGTACCTCCAGAAATTTTAAAGAAAATATATCTGGATACTCCAAAAGAACCTAAGGTTCATGTCACTGAGTTCATTAAGCCGACTTACTCAAAGGACCCAGCTCTAGAGAGTTTGAGACGTAGATGTGTGGATGATCAATATCCAATCAATTCCTACGCTAAGTCGAATGCCAAGAATGTTTTTGAGGAATACCTTGCATGTTTCAAGTGCGGGGAGAGAAGGCATTTACTTTCTCACTGCCCGTACGTGAGGCATAAAAGGCACTAAGTTGAGATGAAGCAAACTTATAGAAGTCCAGTCGACAATCATAGTTATCCTCAAAGACGTTTTGTCCCTCAACCAGCACCATTTTATAATCAAAGTCGTTATTTTCCAAGGAGGGATTATCGTCAATTTACTTATGATCGTCGAAACCGGATTGCTACGGAAAAACCATTGAAGAAACCATAGGTGAATTCAACTGTTGATAAGCAAAAGGTTACTCCAAAACCTGCTGTTAAATCATTAGTTGGACCTAAATCTGTTAATTCGGAGAAGGTAACCAAGAAATTTTCGTTTGAGAACAATGTTAAGAAACCGACTGAGACTCCAAAATCTCAAATCAGGATTCTAAAACGTTCGGAACAATCTTGGTCCCCATCGGAGTCTCCAGGTGCTTCTACCTCAAAGACAAATGAAAAACTTCAAAGTGAGAAAAGTTTGATAGATCAGAAAAAGGCTGAATTAAAATCTAATGATTGTGTGAATGAATCCTTGAAATCTAATGTTCAAAGACCCAAGACCAAGCAGGCTTGGGTCACCCGAAAGAACTAATGTTTTCCTTGATATGTGTAGGGAGCTCCAGCTGGCCCTGTTAGCAGTCTCTGGATTGTTGACTATGGAGCTTCTGGTCACATGATTGGTGATTTGACGCTTCTATTTGATATAATAAAGGCTGTTATATCACAATGGAGGGAAGTGTGAGTAACGGGATTGTTAGTTTTGAGAGGATTTCGTATGTGAAACAAATTGACTATAATTTGTTTAGTGTGAGCCAAATGTGTGACAAACAGTTTTCTGTGCACTTCGATGATAAATCTTGTTATATCCTCAAACCCGGTTTTGTTATTCCAAAGGAGTGGATCATGCTGAAAGCACCAATAGTGAATAATCTTTACATTCTTGATATGTCTAAAGCGATGACTAGTCAGGGCCAAGTTACGTGTTTCCTATCAAAGGCTACAGAGAAAGAATCAATTATGTGGCATAGGAGGATGGGACATATTCACCTCAGGAAATTGAATAATTTGGTGAAAAATGAACTTGTTGAAGGCGTTAATAACATTTTCATCTCAATGACAAGTGTGTGAGTTGCAAGAAGGGGAAGCAACATAAACAGTCCCACAAACCGAAGAACGTGAATTTTGTAGATATGCCACTTGAGCATTTGCATAAGGACATATTCGGACCTGTCAAGCGTAAGAGTCATGCTGGAGAACTTTACTGTCTTGTGGTTACTTATGATTACTCTAGATTTTCGTGGGTAATGTATTTGCAATACAAAAGCGACACATTTAACAATCTGAAAGTTCTGTTCACTCGTTTAGAGAATGTTTATGGATTAAAGATCAAAAGAATTATGAGTCACAATGGGACGGAGTTCAAAAATACACAGATGGATGCTCTTTGTGAAGATAAAGGAATTCATCATGAATATAGTGCTCTGTATACCCCTCAACAGAACGGTGTCGCAGAAAGGAAAAACAGGACTCTAATTGAGACGGCAAGAACAATGCTTGCGGATTCTAACCTTCCAGTAATGTTCTGGAATGAAGCCATGTACGCAGCTTGTTACACATTAAATTGTGTCTTAACAGTGAAGAAGTTTGGCAAAACTTCTTATGAACTGTTAAACAGACGTAAGCCGAATTTGGAGTATCTAGAACCATTTGGAGCACCTTGTACTATACTAAATTCGTCAGAGAAGTTTTCACCAAAAGATGAAGAGGGATTCTTTGTTGGATATGCAACCCCACTCAAACGGGTATTCAACAAATGAACTCGTCAGGTAGAGGAGTGGGTTTATGTTGAAGTTTAATGATATACTCAGAACATACAGGGTAGCGGTCCAGATTGGATGTTTGATTACAAAGACTTCTTTGAATCATTCAATCTAGATAATTTGGTTGAAGAGGCTGTTCTAAGACTTTATTACGAGTGTGAAAACGCAGTGACTTCATCATTGGTGCGTCCGATCACCGTAACTCCTCCAGCAGCTTCTAATGATACTAATGTTCCCGCAGCTGAAGAAGAGGTTTTCCAGAAAGCTTCAAATACTCTCGATACTTCAGAATCAGAAGATGATGAAGAAATCTTTAGTGAAGCTATTCTAGATCATGCAATAGAGACACCACCAGTGAACCCAAATCCAGATGTTGCTTCATCATCTAACATGGGTAATGATCTGGATTCGGTAGAAAATTTGACTACTCAAACGGGAGTTCAAGTACCTTATCATCCGGAATCTCGGATTCATCATATTCACCCGCTTAAGCAAGTTATTGGTGACCCTGGAAGCAGTGTTATGACTAGAGGACAACTTCGTAGTGCAAACTCACCTGAAAATCTTGGCGCTCTAGCTTTATATGCAAAAATTCAAAAATTTGGGCGTTAGAATGATTGGTCCTTTGCTTGTTATGTTTCGCAGGTGGAGCCGCGGACATACAAAGACGCTCTATTGGATGATGCTTGGGTTGAGGCGATGCAAGAAGAGTTGTTGCAGTTTCAAAAGCTGGGTGTTTGGACACTTACAGATTTACCTCCAGGAAGGAAGAAAATAGGAACCAAATGGGTGTTTAAATGTAAAAAGGATGATAGAGGTGTAAGTGTGAGAAACAAAGCTCGGTTGGTAGTTCAAGGTATTCATCAAGTTGAAGGAATTGACTACAATGAGATCTATGCACCTGTGGCACGTTTAGAAGCTATTCGTATGTTTCTAGCGTTTGCTTTGTATAAGAAATTCAAGGTGTATCAAATGGATGTCAAGAGCATGTTTCTATACGGTGTGGTCAAGGAAGAGGTATACGTCGGTCAAGCTCCAGGCTTTGAAGATCCTATCCACCGGGATAAGGTCTACGTTCTCAACAAAGCACTCTATGGGTTGCACCAAGCTCCACGCCAATGGTATGAGGAGCTAAGCACGTACCTAGTGTCCAAAGGATTCAAACGCGGGTTGGTAGACTGTACTCTGTTCACCAAAAGAACAGAGGATGACTTGCTTCTCGTCCAGATATATGTGTGACGATATTATTTTTGGATCTACTAACGAACTTTTATGCAGGGAATTTGAAAAAAGTAATGCAGGAAAAGTTCGAGATGAGTGCAATGGGGGAGATGCAGTTTTTCCTCGGCTTGCAGGTGGAACACAGACCAACGGGCATCTTTATTTACCAAACCAAAAACGTATCTGAAGTCTTGAGCCGGTTCCAGATGGAAGATTCGAAGCCGATGGATACCCCGATTCAACCTAATCACGGGATTGGAGTTGACGCTAAAGGGGAGCTGACAGATCCTTTCACATACATAGCAATCGTCGGATCTCTGATGTATCTCACAGCATCTAGACCAGATATAATGTTCTCTACATGTCTCTGCGCACGATTTCAATCGAAGCCAAAACAAATTCATCTAACAGGTGTCAAACGAATCCTGCGATATCTGAAGGGTTGTCCGTCGAAAGGACTTTGGTACCCTAATGATGATAATTTTGACTTTGTTGCTTTTAGTGATGCAGATTGGGGCGGTTGTGACAAAGATAGCAAGTCCACAACGGCTGGATGTCAATTCTTGGGGGGCAGGCTCGTGACCTGGCAGTGTAAGAACCAGACAGCAGTCGCACTATCTACTTGTGAAGCAGAATATGTGGCAGCCTCGAGTTGTTGTTCATAGGTTCTGTGGATTCAATAGCAGATGGTTGATTACGGTTTGCAATTTCTAAAAACCCCAATTCATTGTGACAACGAAGCTGCAATTGCATTAACTAAAGACATGGTCAATCACTCAAAAGCTAAGCATATCCGGATCAAGTATCACTTTATCGGTGATTGTTATGCCAAAGAGTTGATTGATATGGTCAAAATCCACACTGATTATCATAGGGCAGATCTTTTTACCAAAGCATTTGATAAATCCAAATTTGAATATCTTTTAAAAGCTAACGGTATAAAAGATAAACAAGACTAATCATCACCTCGGTTTATCACTTTTTGTTTTTTAAATTTTTAAGTTTTACTGTTTTTCAGAAAATTTAAAAACCCAAAAATATTTTTTACATTTTAGGGGGAGTCTTTATTCAGAAAAACCAAAAACATTGAAAAATTGAAACAATATGCACCCGTCCGACCTCCAACCGACCCGGGTGGGGTTTGTAAAGGCCAATAGATCTTTCCACATTTCCCTTGTTGTGCTACCCCGCACATTCATGGGTTCCCCCTCAGACTTAAGATGAAACGCCGTATAGTAAACAAAAGATAACCATAGTATAACATGATCTTTACAAATCCAAAGTACGTAGCATGTCTCTCCTATGAAAGTAAAATCAATAAAAGTGGGGCTGTGACACTCACCTTAAGTTGCGTTTCTCGAAAAAAGTTAGACCAATGATATGATAACCCCTAATACCAGTGACCTATCATAAGATGTATATAAGTATCCGAACTAATAACCTATGGGTTAACTAGTCCATGAATGTCCAGACCATTACCGTGTACATTTGAAAACCTGTTTGAACGTTATCCTGACCACACAAAACAAGACCCGACATCCCATTGGTGACCCGACATCCCCGTGTGCAATCATATGTAAACATGCACTTAATACGCATAACAGTTCACCAAGTCTAGTATACAGTTCACATACTGTATATACGAGTCCGAATGCGTGTTATCAGGTTTCTAGACATGCCACGGGGTTCACAATATGTTCCTAGCTGTCAAATCATGTTTTGGGGTCCCAAAATATACTTACAGCAGTAAAATACATGACTAGGCTTCAAAACACATGACTAGGTATCAAACAAGCTACTAGCAAGGCTAGTAACTCCCTAGAGGGGTGACCAGGCTTCACCAGAGGCGACTATCTAGCTAGTAGCCCTCTACAGCACGCGACTAGCTAGGCTAGTCGCCCCCTTCAGCTGCGGTGACCCTCTTCGCGCGTTTAACCCTCCAAATCAGATCCGCGACATGTAAAATCACCCAACATCAATCTATAGTCATCAAGCAACTTATCCTAAATGAAAACCACCAATTTAACATCAGTCTAACACCCTAAATGCAAGCACTTCCCAAAATGGAATAATAATATGAAAACATCACATCATTGCATGCATAACTTACCCTAAACGACAAATAATCAAATTTCATCACATAACCATGTTACAAATCATCATCCTACAGTTACTACATCATTCTAGCATAAACCCTAACATCATACAATCATCAAATCACCCCATAACACCCTAAATCCTCCAAATAAACTCAAACGCTTTAAAACGCATATTATCATTAAAACACATCAAACAACCTTCAAATCCTAGATAATCATCCTAATAGCTTATTCATACCAACAAAACATCAAACACATAAGAATCCCAATGTTTTAGTCATCAAAAACTGTTCTTTGCATGGATCCTTCACATAGAACCCATATAAAGGATTTGACTTGTTTTGAAACTGTTTTTCAAAGGTTTTCTAAGACACAAACTTTATAAAACTAGGTCTGGACCTTTAGGGATCAAAATAACGACATGATAAAAGCTTAGGATGAATAACACTTAGATTTTGCTAGAAATGACGTTTAAAGCTTCGAAATGGTAGATTTTAGGAAAAAAAAACGGGTTCTAGAGGTTAAGTATAGTGTGAGAGAGGTTTGGGGCAAGTTAGGCTTTCACAAATGATGTTTTAGAAGTCAAGTATGGTATTTATAGTTGTTTCTAGTCATTTTAGACAACACACGGGACTAGGCTCTGCAGGTGGCGACTTGGAGTGCTAGTCGCCCCTTTTACCAGGTGACTAGGGGCCTAGTTGCCCCCTGCAATCTGATATGGATTTTTGGCATGTTAAACACTATTTTAACACATATAAGCATGTATTCGCACAATGACAAGTTATATAATGATTATAAACACATATTACTAGATAAATAACACGTTCACATTCGTTCACCAATCCCCAAGACTCAAGACTTGCATGTCTGCATTAAGTCCAACGATCCTACCAATCACCAATCCATGCGCACATGGTTATAGACCGACCCCCGATGATCCCTTGGATCATCGTAACGACTCCCGATGATTCTCCGAACCATCATAACACCCCCCGATGATTTCCCGAACCATAAAAACGACTAACTGACCCAGTTAAATGTAATGTATGCATGACTCGCTAAGGTAGTCTTACTTAGTTTGACAAAAGTTACTAACCTAAGTTTGTCGGGTGTCACATCATCCCCCAGTTGAAAGAATACTGAGTCGGACTAAGGTCGGATATCTCTCAAGCCAAACGAAACGAGCAAAATATATAGTATATAAATGTAAGTGCGGTGCTCGAAAAGGCTCAAAAGTCTCACACGGAAAAACGGGTAGGATAAGGTGTCAGTTCTACGTGCCATACAACCTATTTTTCTACTTAATTTTATTTTAAATGGACTTACGGGTTTAATTAACATCATTTACTTTGACCGTCTTTAAATGTGAACTGTTTGGCATAAATTCCTAATAGAAATCACTCGGACAAGACTAATAGACTATACAAATATTGTCAAAAGTGACCGTGAATGACGCTATGGGTATCAAGATGCTAAGAGGGTACCGGATAACGTACGACCAATAACAAGTGACCCGTGAGATAAAATAAAATAAGCAACAAAAAGGGTCCACCCTACACTTAAAATTTGGTATAAATTTTAAGTGCAGAAACGGGTAAAAAGGCAAGAGAAACTAACACTCCCCTCATAACGACGAATCCTCTCGCGTGTGAGCGAAACCTGCACACTCCACATAGAGACGTCGAAATGGTGGCTCCAAAATATCAAGCTTTCCCCGACCTATCCTAAAATAAATAGAAAAAGAAAAATAAAAGTAACAGAGATAGATAAAAGCTACGGTCCTAAGATAGATACTAGTGTCGAAGCACTAGCGGGGTGGAACAAGTCTGGGCATGCACTGTAACACCCCAACCGATGGCGGAAACATCGGGATGTCACGTATTGATGATTGTTCAGTAGCTCATGGTAAATAATAAGTTTCAATAAATGATTTAAATAAATTACATACAATTGTTCTAAGAATTTGTACATCAAAATAACAAATACTAGCTACGCATCTTCAAGTATTAACTCTAATTTCGAGCAAGCTATAACCTGAAACATGTTAAGTTTAAAAATATTTTGGGTCAACAAAAGTTGGTGAGAATTACATAGGTTTTGATAATCGAATAAAGCTTGTACAATTCAAGTGTCATGGCAAGTCTAGTCCATATGTGAAAACATACTAGCAGTAAATCGAGTGCATAATCAACCCTTGCGACTAGAATATTGTGGTCCATCCCATACGCTCATGGTTCACTCGATTATGTTATGCGATAACAATCACCCACGCTACCTATGTAGGAGGTACGTATCCGGGTGGGATTGTTAGTCCAATAGATCTATCATTGTATACCGTCGGCTGATCAATGTTAATGATTATGCTAGAATATTGTGCTTACCCTAGTCATGTTTAAGACATAATGCAACATAGAAAAACACATAGACACTTTATGATTGAATTGTATATAGAATGTTGTAACATGTTTCACCCCAAAAATAGTGAAATAGAAAAGGGGCTATGTAAAACTCACCTGAAATTCACTGTGTAAGTACTAGCAAGTAGCAACCAGTTTGAACTTGGATTAATTGAACTCTTATATCCTATTACAAATAAATGATACCTTAAACTCTAATGCAAATGAGTTAATTCGTTTCTTGGTTGTAAAGATAGTTTATTCAACTACCTAGACTCGTATTGTAAACAATACGTGTCTTTATGTGTATAACTTAACGAACCGATAGTACTTATCTTAGTTTCTTGAAAGGTATGTGTAGGTATAATCACACAAAGTATATGCCTTTAATAAAGTAATCAAAATAGCGTCTCGAAACCAATTGCAAAACAAATATTTTCGGAAAATGAAAATAACGCACGAGTTGTTCGTCTCACGATATATAAATATGTATTTATAAATATATACTTCTATTATGATAATATAGAGTTTGAATAGAATCTATTTGTAAAATATAGCTTTAATCGTATCAAGTAATAGATTTGACCTCCGATTTGTTTCTTATATTTTATAGAAATTTGGGCAGAGTCTCCTCTGTTTTTGTAAGAAACCAGACAACGCAAGTCGTCTATTTTTTTTTCAAAACATCAATGCTCAACACATAGTTTAACTTACCACAACTATATTAAACAACTATACATTTCGACCAATAATATTTATGTATTCATGCTCTAACATTTGATAGTCGTCAAAATAATTTGTATAAGTTTAACTTATTACTTATTAGGCCGAAGGCAAAATGGTAAGGCGACAAGAATTAGGCTTGATTAATCGTGTTAATAATACAAGTATACGTATAAGCATTCATATGCTTCGCCTACTCAAAAGTCTCCTATATTTTTAACATACTAACTCGCCCAATTTCAAATGACGTAAGTGGGCCTTTTTAAGACAACAAAAGTATGTTTCGCTAAATAAAGTGTTCGTACATCTTAAAATACATATGTATATATATATAAACCACTTTATTCAACAATTCGTTTATACTCTTAACTTTTATTACAAGTCGGTTCGGTTCGTTTAAGTTTTCTACAATATATTTATATAAAATTGCACACGAAAAGAATAAGAGTCGTGGCGTGCGTTATACCTTCCCCAGTCGCGTATTCACCTCGTAACTCGTGTAGACATATCTGACCCGTTTGACTAATGTTGACCACAAGTTTGACCAGCTTTGACCGCGACGACCAAACGTTAACCAGACCCGAACCTTGACCCGCTGCACTGACCCGTTGACTAAATCATATTCGTTTGACTTCGTAGACCCAGGTCTTGACAACTCGATCCACCCGAAAACTACCAGATCTGAGCCGAGAAGCTCCGGATCTGAAACCACAACCATAACTCGAACCCGACCAACAAAGACGAGACCCAACCTAGCCTTTCGGACCCATCCCGAGCCACCATAGCTGGACCGAACCACCACAGCCACTATACCCTTGAACCACCATCCGCTACACCTTCTTAAACCGCCGCCGCCACCTGTGGCCATGGTGGTCGGCCGGCCGCTCTAACGAGGAGGAGAGAGAGAGGCGAGTGGGAAAGAGGGAGAGAGAGTGAACGTGAGAGAGAGAGAGAGAGAGAGAGAGAGAGAGAGAGAGAGAGAAAGAGATGAGAGATAAGAGGATTTGAGAGGATTACTTGTGTTGTTGGTTAGGGTTTAGGTTGATGAAGGTGAAGGTGTAATGGATTGGGATATTATATAGATAAAGTTTTGGTGTAGGTTAAATAAACACCACTTATACGAACCCGTTAAATCGTGTCTCTCATTACAGTTCAACTCGGTTAAGCACTTAGGTAATTATAATACATAAACTATTTATAATAACCGACATAAAAAGAGTATTTGGGCTATACATTTATTATATATATTTATAGTCGTGTTTAAAATTTATATGGATAGGTGCCATTAACTGATACACTATCACTTATAGCGCGTTATTTGGCGAATTTAAATAATTTAAATTTATTACTGAATTAAGAATGTATTTTTTTTGTTAATGAGATATTATTGTTAACGAATTAAAATCGTTCTAAGAAATAAAACATTAATATTATTATATTAGGGAAAAGCTGGACGTTACAGTCTCCCCTACTTTTGGAAACTTCGTCCCGAAGTTATTAAAAACACAGGGTTGAGTGTGATTGGGTAGAAATTAAAACAACTGTGGTTTGGAAAAATTTGGGTTACGTGAATTTATAAGTAATAAAATAATACATTTCGAATAATTTGGGTAAGAGTTTTGATATGTGTGAGTTTTAACGGTTGGATTAGGTTCGTCTGAAATAGCAAGGAGAATAAGAATCTAACAAAACACTAAACTTAAGTTTTAGGAATTCTAAAAGAAATGTGTGACTTGATTGACTATGGAAAGTGTAACACCCCAACCGATGGCGAAAACATCGGGATGTCACGTATTGATGATTGTTTCAGTAGCACATGGTATAAATTGAATTTTAAATAATTTATTCATAACATAAATATTCAAATGAAATAATGTCTAGGAATTCAAATACATGATATCAAGTAATGCAACAACTTCAAATAGCTTCAAATAAAAACTTCATGATAAATCCTCATGCAAACTCAAGCCTCAGCTTCATTGTTACCTGAAACATGTTAATTTTGAAAATATTTTTGGGTCAACAAAAGTTGGTGAGAATTACATAGGTTTTGATAATCGAATAAAACTTGTACAATTCAAGTGTCATGGCAAGTCTAGTCCATATGTGAAAACATACTAGAAGTAAATCGAGTGCATAATCAACCCTTGTGACTGTTATATTGTGGTACATCCCATACGCTCATGGTTCACTCGATTATGTTATGCGATAACAATCACCCACGCTACCTTTGTAGGAGGCACGTATCCGGGTGGGATTGTCAGTCCAATAGATCTATCATTGTATACCGTTGGCTGATCAATGTTAATGATTATGCTAGAATTGTGCTTACCCTAG
Source organism: Ambrosia x helenae (assembly GCA_030844895.1). Classification (NCBI taxonomy): domain Eukaryota; kingdom Viridiplantae; phylum Streptophyta; class Magnoliopsida; order Asterales; family Asteraceae; genus Ambrosia; species Ambrosia x helenae. Next base: position 22,022,792 of record CM061234.1, on the reverse strand, counting down.
TCATGTTCAAGACATAATGCAACATAGAAAAACACATAGACACTTTATGATTGAATTGCATATAGAATGATGTAACATGTTTACCCGAAAAATGGTGATAAATAGAAAAAGGGCTATGTAAAACTCACCTTAGCAAAATGTTATATCTTGTGAAAAATAGAATATGTGTTGCCCAACAATGCCAAGTATTACCTTATAATTAAGGTAATAAATATGTCTAAGTCTTTCTAGTCTACAAATATATTCTAGGGCTTCAAATTGGGGATAAGTGCGCGTTTGATTAATAAATAAAATGTTTAATAAATAAGAGAAATTTGATAAATAAATAAACAAAAGTCTTTTTGTAAATTTTAAATTAAAGATGGTCACAATAATAAGTTTTAAGTATGAAAATAATTTTTATAAAATTATTTCTTTAAAAATAGATTATTATATCTATTTATTTCAAATTGTCAAAATGTAACTTAATATTTAAAAATACTAAAATTAAAGAATTATGAAATTAAAAATTGTATTTCTGTTCCAAATAAATAGAAATAATTAATATAAAATTTTGGTGCAAAAATATTAAAAAATGAATTTATTATGATTTATTTATGATTAAAACTAACAAAAATTGATTAAAAATATTAAATAAATGATTTTTCAGAAATAAAAATCATTTCAGAAAAGTTTATTGTCATAAAAACTCAGAATAATTTTTGTGGAAATTTATAAGATTGTTTTGATATTTTTATAGAATTTTATAGATAAAATGGAATAAACTTGAATTATTTATTATATATATTAAATAAATAAATTTTTGAAAACTAAAAATTGTATGTTAAACTTTTTCACTAGTTTAACATAAAATAATTTTTGTAGAATTTTTAAAAGAGTTTTAGTATTTTAAAATGAATTTTAAAAATATGAGGGAATAAATATATATAAGTTTAAATAAAAAGAAAAGTTTTGTTGATGCCATGGTTCGAACCTGGGCCCTTGGCCGGTTCGTGCGTTTTAAATCACAAGCCCAGACCAACTGGTCTGGACCCTGAGAACGATTAGTTTCTGATTATATTAATTATATAATATACGAAAATTCTGATTTATATACGATTAAAAGAAAAGAATAAAACTTGTTTATACGGGGACTCGAACCCGCGCGTATGTTATAACCAACATCAGACAAAACCATCTGATCTAGATCAGTGGTTGTGTTTGATTCCAATTCCTTTAAAATATAAAACCTCGTACTGAAATGTGTTCATCCCCAAATTAAACGATTCGAGCCCTAGATTTATCAATTGAATGATTCACACAACAATAACCCAATTAATCATAGGGTTATTGTTGTGTGATTGCCGAAGATCAAAACCCACTGAGAAAATGATACTTACAAACACGATTTGAATACGAATTAATCAGTCAACGCCGAAAGTCAAACACGAACTAAAACTCAAGAACATCAGATTTAATACAGAAATTAAGGATTGAGGGAGAGTTATCGGCGAGTGTTGGGTTTGTGTGTGATTGTGACCCGGCTTGGGCGCGGGTTCGATTCCCGACCCAAGCGTGTATTTTTTTGACATTTAAAAACCATATATATGTATATTATTTATAATTAATATAGTATTAGGGTTCCAAAAACGCCACAATAATAATTAAATGCGAACAATAATAATGAAACTTGACGTTTTTTTTTATTCATGACAACAGTAACGTACAAGTATAAATGCGTAATGTTACAGTCTCCCCTACTTTTAGGAACTTCGTCGCGAAGTTGGAGTTGGAGAGTCTGGTGGAAAGAGATGTGGGTATTTAGACTTCATCTGGTCTTTACGTTCCCAAGTGAACTCTGGACCTCGTTTAGATTCCCAACGAACCTTAACGATCGGAATGCGACTGCGCTTGAGTTTCTTGACTCCAGTATCAACGATCTCGACGGGTTTCTCGATAATGTGCATAGTTTCATCGATTTGCACATCTTCAAGAGGAACATGGAGGTTCTCATCTGCTAAGCATTTCTTGAGATTCGAAACATGAAAAGTTGGGTGAACATTGCTTAGCTCAGGTGGAAGATCAAGTTTGTAAGCCACTTTTCCAATCCTGTCAAGAATTTTGAATGGGCCTACGTATTGAGGAGCTAGTTTTCCCTTTCTACCGAAGCGAATCACTCCTTTCCAAGGGGATACCTTAAGAAGTACAAGGTCCCCAACTTGAAATTCCAAGGGTTTACGACGTTTATCAGCATAACTCTTCAGACGACTTCTAGCCATGAGAAGATTATCTTGAATGAGTTGGATTTTGTCTGTGGTTTCCTGGATTAGTTCGAGTCCAGTGATCCGGGCTTCACCAACCTCAGTCCAACAGACAGGTGAACAACATATACGACCATAGAGTGCCTCGAAAGGAGCCATGTTAATGCTGGCATGATAACTGTTGTTGTATGAAAACTCGACCAAAGGAAGATGAGAATCCCATGCGCCACCAAAATCGATGACACATGCCCTGAGCATATCCTCAAGTGTCTGGATGGTCCGTTCAGTCTGACCATCTGTTTGAGGATGATAAGCAGTACTCAGGTTCAACTTGGTACCCAAAGCGTCTTGTAAAGAATCCCAAAAGTGAGAGGTGAAACGACCATCACGGTCAGAGATAATGTCCAAAGGTATACCATGATGACATACGATTTCACTTACGTAGATCTTTGCCAACCTTTCCACAGAATACTTCTCACGAATAGGTAAGAAGTGGGCTGACTTGGTCAAACGATCGATGATTACCCAAATGTTGTCAAAACCTTTGGGTGTACGAGGGAGTTTAGTGATGAACTCCATTGCTATGCTCTCCCATTTCCATACAGGATTTTCTGGTTGTTCGAACATACCAGATGGTCGTTGATGTTCAGCCTTGACCTTTGAACAAGTGAGGCATTTTGCAACGAAAAGAGCAATATCTTTCTTCATACCAGGCCACCAATATGAATAACGAAGATCTTGGTACATCTTGTCAGCTCCAGGATGAATAGAATAATGAGACTTATGAGCCTCGTTCATGAGAAAGGTACGGAGATCATCACGGTCAGGGATCCAAAGTCGATTAAGAAAATAGAGTAGACCATCAGGTTTGGTTTCAAGTTGAGTCTCAGCACCACAAGACATTTCGTCGTACATGTTACCTTGGGTGACTTAAGTATGTCGAGCCTGGAGGATACGATCCTGAAGATCAGTACGAACTCTCGCACAATGAAGTTTGATACGCTCTTTACGACTGAGTGCGTCAGCCACAACATTCGCTTTGCCCAGATGGTAGCGAATTTCGCAATCATAGTCGTTAAGTAACTCAACCCAACGTCGTTGCCTCATGTTAAGATTTTTCTGGTAGAAGACATGTTGGAGACTTTTGTGGTCTGTGAAAACCACACATTTGGTTCCATAAAGATAGTGTTTCCAAATCTTAAGAGCAAAGACGACAGCACCCAATTCAAGATCATGGGTGGTATAATTCTTTTCGTGAGTCTTGAGTTGTCTAGACGCATAAGCAATAACCTTTCCTCGTTGCATGAGAACACAACCAAGACATTGGTTTGATGCATCACAATAGACCACGAAGTCATCATTACCATCAGGTAGAGACAGAATAAGAGCTTCACAGAGTTTCAGCTTGAGAGTTTCAAATGCTTCCTCTTGCTTTGGTCCCCACTCATAGGGTTTACCCTTGTGAGTTAAGGCGGTAAGAGGAACAACGATCTTAGAGAAGTTGGCGATGAATCGACGATAATAACCAGCCAAACCAAGGAAGGAACGAACTTCTGTTGGAGTTTTAGGAACACTCCAATCCTTCACAGCTTCGATCTTTGAAGGATCAACATGAATTCCGTCCTTATCAATGACATGTCCCAAAAATTGAACTTCCTTAAGCCAAAATTCACATTTCGAGAACTTGGCATACAATTGTTCTTTCTTTAGGAGACCCAGAATGGAGTGAAGATGTTGTTCGTGATCGGACTTTGATTTAGAGTAAATCAGAATGTCATCGATGAAGACGATCACGAATTTATCGAGGGAGGGTCTACAAACCCGATTCATTAAATCCATAAACACTGCGGGAGCGTTGGTCAATCCAAAAGGCATGACCATGAATTCATAGTGACCATAACGTATACGAAAGGCTGTCTTGGGAATGTCTTCATCGTGGACTCTAAGCTGATGATAACCAGAACGAAGATCAATCTTCGAGAAGTGGGTTGCTCCTTGAAGTTGATCGAAAAGATCGTCAATCCTAGGCAATGGATAATGATTCTTGATGGTGAGTTTGTTGAGTTCACGATAGTCGATACACATTCTAAGAGATCCATCTTTCTTCTTAACGAACAAGACAAGGGCTCCCCATGGAGAAGAACTGGGGCGAATGAAACCTTTATCAGAAAGTTCCTGTAGTTGACTGGCAAGTTCTTGCATCTCAGAGGGTGCAAGACGATAAGGAGCTTTGGCGACAGGATTAGCACCAGGAACAAGATCAATTTTAAATTCCACTTGTCGAGTAGGAGGCAAACCAGGTAAATCCTCTGGAAAGACTTCAGGATAGTCCCGAATGATTGGGATGTCTTGGATACTTGTGCCCTTGTCCTTCTTTTCTATCACGTTAGCTAAGAAAGCTGTATACCCCTTTCGTAAGTATTTTTGGGCAGTAGTACAAGACATGAGCTTAAGCTCGCCACAAGGTTTCTCACCATAGATCTTCAAAATCTCACCAGATTCGAGAGGAATGCGAATGACTTTCTCAAAACACAGAATTTCAGCACGATGGGTTGACAACTAGTCCATGCCTACTATGACATCAAAACTTCCAAGATGCATAGGGATGAGATCGATAGAGAAAGTATGTTCGTCGAGGTTCAGCACACAGTTACGAATAATAGAATCGATCGAGATAGACTTCCCATTAGCTACCTCTACCACTAAAGGTTCCTCTAGGTTAGTTTGGGGTAAGTTAAGTAAAGGTTCAAACTTTAGTGATACAAATGACTTATCAGCTCCCGAATCAAATAATATGGATGCATAGTGGTTATTAACGAGAAACGTACCATTCACTACTTCGTTGTTGTCACGGGCTTGGTTAGCATTGAGATTGTAGGCGCGACCTCGAGCACCTTGGTTCTGGTTGCGGTTGCGGTTTTGGTTCTGGTTCTGGTTACGATTGGGGAAATTATTGATATAGTGGTCTGGGCTTCCACACTCGTAGCACTGACCACGAGCCGGTCTGTTGTTTTGTTGGTTGGGAGCTGGGGCATTGTTGTTTTGGGCAGCAGGGCCGTTAGCAGGAGGGGCTCGGCAGATGTTCACAAGGTGACCATACCTTTGACACTTAGTGCAAAAATGACATGGCACCTGTGCTGGATGATGGTATTTGCAAGTATTGCACAAGGGGTGAGGTCCGGTGTATGGTTCCTTGGCTGGGTTTTGTGCTGCTGGTGGGGTGGTAGCAACCATGTAGTTCCTAGCCTTGCGCTTCTTGTTGCTTGAGGTCTCGGGCTTAACCTCCATAGCGGGCTGAGGAGTGTCTTTGGCAGCAGTCTTTTTAGTGCCCTTGCGGAAGAGAGTACCGTTCTTCACATGATTATCAGTGAGAGTAGCCGCCAGACGTTTGGCTTCCTCCAAGGTGGCAGGATTCCTTCCCCACACTGTGTCCTGGATTTGCATGGGTAGACCACCGATAGACTTCTCGATGGCTACAGGCAGGGGAGTGACTTTATGGGGCAACAATAAGCTAAGCTCGTGAAAGCGGTTATTGTAGGTAAGGTTTTCCCCACTATCTTGAGCAAGGGTGTGGAACTCATCTTCTAGCTTCTTAACCTCATTGCGGGGACAGAACTCATCTTTCATAACCTCCTTGACTTGATCCCATGTCATAGCAAGTGCAACTTCGGCTCCACGGGTGCGCTTTTCCTCATTCCACCAAGTGAGTGCTCGTTTGTGAAGAAAACTCATGGCGTAACGAACCTTAAAGTTGTCGGGGCACTCACTGTTGATGAAGGTATTCTCAATACCCTCGAACCATTGTAGGAGTCCCGTAGCTCCCTCTTCTCCACTGAACTTAGGGGGATTACAGGAATTAAAGTGCTTAAGAGTACAAGCTGGGAGACCATTCCCGTTCCCGTTGTGGTTTCCATTTCCGTTTCCGTTGCCGTTACCGTTCCCGTTGCCGTTACCGTTCATCTGGATGACTTGAGCTAGTAAGTTAGGAACCAGGGTCGCGATTTGCTGTGCCATTTGTTGAGAAATTATCGCAGCCAGTTGGGCATCAACACCATTGTTGTTGTTGTTATTGTTGTTGTGGTTAGCGTCGTGGTTGTTGCTATTCACTTCATCTTGATTGTCACCATTGTTAAGGCGAGTGCTGCGACGTGGAGGCATGATCTGTAAGAGACACAATGAAATGAATGAGGTTATATAAGGAATGTAATCATTTATTCATTAATTAAAACGAATAAACGAAAACGTTGACTTATCAAAGATTCTAGATTCTAATAACATATGAAGACATGCTTTAGCCTATAAGTGAACACTCATCCCGAGAATTCCCAGGTAGGCATCCGGGTCCCTCGTCTGATTGGGATATATGCGCAATGCCAGCCTAGACAGAAGACTCAGAATACAGGCGTTCACCCTTCCAGATTGCACGTGTTCCTTATCAAAATCTAGAATTTCGACGAGATCTCAAGGTGGTTCAGGTTAAACCTGAGGATTTTGTCCTATTAATCTAATGGTGGATCAGGATTGCAGTAGACGAATAAGAGTAGTCACTTGTAGGCTTAGGGTTGTATAGGATAGGGATAAGATTAAGGAAGCAATTAGGATTTCAAGTAAGAGAAGCAAGTACTGTTTATGTCCCTAAGGTTATAGTCTAGATTATTTTCTAATAACCTAATTCCCTATAACCAAGGCTCTGATACCAATCTGTAACACCCCAACCGATGGCGGAAACATCGGGATGTCACGTATTGATGATTGTTTCAGTAGCACATGGTGTAATTGAATTTTAAATAATTTATTCATAACATAAATATTCAAATGAAATAATGTCTAGGAATTCAAATACATGATATCAAGTAATGCAACAACTTCAAATAGCTTCAAATAAAAACTTCATGATAAATCCTCATGTAAACTCAAGCCTTAGCTTCATTGTTACCTGAAACATGTTAATTTTGAAAATATTTTTGGGTCAACAAAAGTTGGTGAGAATTACATAGGTTTTGATAATCGAATAAAACTTGTACAATTCAAGTGTCATGGCAAGTCTAGTCCATATGTGAAAACATACTAGAAGTAAATCGAGTGCATAATCAACCCTTGTGACTGTTATATTGTGGTACATCCCATACGCTCATGGTTCACTCGATTATGTTATGCGATAACAATCACCCACGCTACCTTTGTAGGAGGCACGTATCCGGGTGGGATTGTCAGTCCAATAGATCTATCATTGTATACTGTCGGCTGATCAATGTTAATGATTATGCTAGAATTGTGCTTACCCTAGTCATGTTCAAGACATAATGCAACATAGAAAAACACATAGACACTTTATGATTGAATTGCATATAGAATGATGTAACATGTTTACCCCAAAAATGGTGATAAATAGAAAAGGGGCTATGTAAAACTCACCTTAGCAAAATGTTATATCTTGTGAAAAATAGAATATGTGTTGCCCAACAATGCCAAGTATTACCCTATAATTAAGGTAATAAATATGTCTAAGTCTTTCTAGTCTACAAATATATTCTAGGGCTTCAAATTGGGGATAAGTGCGCGTTTGATTAATAAATAAAATGTTTAATAAATAAGAGAAATTTGATAAATAAATAAACAAAAGTCTTTTTGTAAATTTTAAATTAAAGATGGTCACAATAATAAGTTTTAAGTATGAAAATAATTTTTATAAAATTATTTCTTTAAAAATAGATTATTATATCTATTTATTTCAAATTGTCAAAACGTAACTTAATATTTAAAAATACTAAAATTAAAGAATTATGAAATTAAAAATTGTATTTCTGTTCCAAATAAATAGAAATAATTTATATAAAATTTTGGTGCTAAAATATTGAAAAATGAATTTATTATGATTTATTTATGATTAAAACTAACAAAAATTGATTAAAAATATTAAATAAATGATTTTTCAGAAATAAAAATCATTTCAGAAAAGTTTATTGTCATAAAAACTCAGAATAATTTTTGTGGAAATTTATAAGATTGTTTTGATATTTTTATAGAATTTTATAGATAAAATGGAATAAACTTGAATTATTTATTATATATATTAAATAAATAAATTTTTGAAAACTAAAAATTGTATGTTAAACTTTTTCACTAGTTTAACATAAAATAATTTTTGTAGAATTTTTAAAAGAGTTTTAGTATTTTAAAATGAATTTTAAAAATATGAGGGAATAAATATATATAAGTTTAAATAAAAAGAAAAGTTTTGTTGATGCCATGGTTCGAACCTGGGCCCTTGGCCGGTTCGTGCGTTTTAAATCACAAGCCCAGACCAACTGGTCTGGACCCTGAGAACGATTAGTTTCTGATTATATTAATTATATAATATACGAAAATTCTGATTTATATACGATTAAAAGAAAAGAATAAAACTTGTTTATACGGGGACTCGAACCCGCGCGTATGTTATAACCAACATCAGACAAAACCATCTGATCTAGATCAGTGGTTGTGTTTGATTCCAATTCCTTTAAAATATAAAACCTCGTACTGAAATGTGTTCATCCCCAAATTAAACGATTCGAGCCCTAGATTTATCAATTGAATGATTCACACAACAATAACCCAATTAATCATAGGGTTATTGTTGTGTGATTGCCGAAGATCAAAACCCACTGAGAAAATGATACTTACAAACACGATTTGAATACGAATTGATCAGTCAACGCCGGAAGTCAAACACGAACAAAAACTCAAGAACAGCAGATTTAATACAGAAATTGAGGATTGAGGGAGAGTTATCGGCGAGTGTAGAAGGTTTGGGGATGTCCAATATTATAGTGATAGGGTCTGGGTCGTTGAATTGGAAGGTTTGAACCTCATAAAGATGATGACGCGGTTAATTGGCTATAATTGGATCGAATTGATGATGAATGATCGTGTGTTGTACGCGTGCTGATCAAACAATCACGAATCATACCCAAATTAGAATCAAAACGCCTTTAAATTGGTTAATTATGGTAGATTGGCTTCACAGTTGACTTTCCTAGTCAACTGTGAAGAATCGTACTCGTGTTATAATAATTATAGGTTGGGTTTAAGACAAGAAGTGTAGGTAGACCAGATGGTTGGGTTTGTGTGTGATTGTGACCCGGCTTGGGCGCGGGTTCGATTCCCGCCCAAGCGTGTATTTTTTTGACATTTAAAAACCATATATATGTATATTATTTATAATTAATATAGTATTAGGGTTCCAAAAACGCCACAATAATAATTAAATGCGAACAATAATAATGAAACTTGACGTTTTTTTTATTCATGACAACAGTAACGTACAAGTATAAATGCGTAATGTTACAGAAAGACTAAATGAATTACTAGGTAACTAGCGTTTATAATTGATTAGCTACTGAAAACGTTGATAGAATTTCACACCACCTTAACGTACCTGTAGATTCATGATTACGTTCCGGACCGCAATCACCAATTTACCTTACATTAGGGTTTTGTGTCCTTCTATAACTCTAAACACACATGTAAAAAATGCAATTAACCTTGTTATTGAGTCATATACATTGTAATTGTATCCAAAAATGAGTCCAACTGTTGAGCAGCAAAAAGACTTCTACCAGTCAGTGAGTAAGAACCTCTACCGATTGTTGAGCAGGTGCGATAGCCTCTACCAGTCGTTGAGCAGGTTATTAGAACCTCTACCGACTGTTGAGCAGGCATGATGACCTCTACCAATCATTGAGCAGGTTGTTAGATACTCTACTAACTGTTGAGCAAGCACTTCATCCTCTACCAGTTGTTTGATTAAGTGTAACAATTGTTTTTGATTTAGCACGTAAGTTGCAAGTTGTTAATATATACATGTAGCAAGTTTGTAAATGCATCAAGTATCAAGTATAGCATGTGAGTTGTAATAGAGTTCCCCTTTACAAGGCTAATGACTCTAGGTGTGTTTATAGCAAATAGTTTATATTCCATGCTTTCATGTATCATGAATAGTCAAATGTTCATGTAGATAATCAAGTCCTCGTGTATAACTAAGAATCAAGTTTGATGTGACGAGCAATTAAGTTTTCAATAGTTTGGTTATCGTAGGGGTCAGGTTCATGTTCGAGAAGGTAAAGGATGTGAATTTGGTTTTTGATAGATGATGAAAACTCAAAGTAACATCAAGATTGTGAAAAATGGTGAATGTGTAAATGGTTGATAAAGGGTTTAATTTATAGGGTTTCAAAACGACGCAAGTAGTAAGGTGATCATGCAGAATAATCGTGGGGTTTGAATGAATAGTTAGATACAAGCGTATGAGAAAACATGATTGCGGTATTCGCCAAACATTTGTAATAGTTCGAACAAGTTTAAAATAAGTGGGGGTCAATGGGAATTGGAGATTAATTTTTGTTCATGAAGATTTTATTTTACATACAACAAAAGTTGTTAAATAGTACAAACTATGTGGCTTTAAATCAGAATATTTCAGTTAGTTGAGGATTTTAAACACGACATTAAGTTTTATAGATCAAGGTGACATTATATTGAATTTTTTTTTGTTACGCTAATGAATAAACATTTGAACTCATTTGAAATTAGAAATAAAGTTTGTGGACATCTTTTGACAAAAATATGTATTTCCCATAGTTTATAGGTGATGAAAATTTGACAATATTAAGAAATCTTTATTGTTGTGCTAGGGTATACTCAGGTTATGAGGTTACAGTTGAACACGAATTTTAAAATCTTGAATGTGATGGAATTTAATGGTTAGGGGTACCTAAAAAAATGTAGGGGGAACATTTAAAATGAAATTAGCTAGAAACATCAAAGGTAATAGATTTTAAAAATATATATATGTAACATGTTGTAAAAAAAAAAGAAACATATTATTTGGGTTAGACGTTGAAAATAATTAAACGTACATGTAATATTATAAGTTTGTAAAATGAAGTGTGGTTGTGAAATTCCACAAATGACTCATGAAATTTAGGCTAACATATGAATTATATAAGAAAGGGAATAGATTTGATTTGCAAAAATTTTGAGATTCAAAACTTAGAAGTTATACGGGAATGAGAGGGTATAAATGAAAATGAGTCACAAAGATTGTAAATATCTAACCCCGAATAAACGAAAATGTTGGTTTATCAAAACAGATCAGGTCTAAGCCCAACGAATTTGCCCTAATAATCTAGAAGTACGTTAGGATTATAGCAAGTAAGTGAAAGAGAGTGGGCAAGACCAAGTTAGGCTAAGAATAAGGATGAGGATAGGGATAGAGATAAGGATAAGGTAGAGCTACAAGTAATTGAAGCAAGTACTGGTTAAAGTCTTAAGGTTATAGACTACATTATTTTTCTAATAACCTAATTCCCTATAACCAAGGCTCTGATACCAATCTGTAACACCCCAACCGATGGCGGAAACATCGGGATGTCACGTATTGATGATTGTTCAGTAGCTTATGTTAAATAATAAGTTTCAATAAATGATTTAAATAAATTACATACAATTGTTCTAAGAATTTGTACATCAAAATAACAAATACTAGCTACGCATCTTCAAGCATTAACTCTAATCTTCGAGCAAGCTATAACCTGAAACATGTTAAGTTTAAAAATATTTTGGGTCAACAAAAGTTGGTGAGAATTACATAGGTTTTGATAATCGAATAAAGCTTGTACAATTCAAGTGTCATGGCAAGTCTAGTCCATATATGAAAACATACTAGCAGTAAATCGAGTGCATAATCAACCCTTGTGACTAGAATATTGTGGTCCATCCCATACGCTCATGGTTCACTCGATTATGTTATGCGATAACAATCACCCATGCTACCTATGTAGGAGGTTCGTATCCGGGTGAGATTGTCAGTCTAATAGATCTATCATTGTATACCGTCGTGTTGGATCAGTAAGCTGCTCTTTTAGTTGAACTTGCTAGTTGACACTTAAGTGTTTAGCAAGTTCTTGGTGAGTGATAGCACAGCGGAATGTTTATAAGTTTATAGCTACACTTATCAACAGGAGTTATTACTCCCCCTGGAATCAAGAACTAATAAATGAGAAGTGTTTATTGAGAATCTAAGTATTGAATGAGAATGAAACACTTTGACAGATTCTCAGTAAACACGAAATGGAAATAACAATAATAAGTGTTGAAGGATTTCTTGTATTAAAATCAATGTCTAAAACAGAAGGATGAATCCTTCTATTTATAGACTTTACAAATACATGAACCTTGCCAAAAAGCAAGTTCAGAAACAAGTTGCAACAAGTTGCAGTCTTGGAACTTGTACATAAAGCAAAAAGAAATACTAAAGTATTAAACTACTGATATACAAAGGCGGTGGAAAAGATCTTCTTCAAGTACTGATGAATGACAAACTACTCATGAGTAGTTTGTATTCAGTAGTTCTTCAGTAGAAGTGTCTGGTTTGAACTTCAGAACTTCTGATGACTTCTTCTTCAGCACTTCTGAATCTCTTCTTCAGCAGTTTGATTCTTTGTCTTCAGCAGTTCCATACTTAGAGTATTTTGACAGAAAGTGAATTAGACCAAGGTTTGCAAAAGTGGTTTCACCAATCCTTTTTGTCCTAACAATCTCCCCCTGGATTGATGAAGCCAAAACCTTACTAATTCCTTATTGTTCCTTTCTATCCTTCACAATTTTCCATATTCCTTTGAACATGGAATTCTTGAGCTGGTTCAATTGATCATCAGTAAGAGACCCTTTCTTTGGTTCCAAGTGTTGGATTGTAAGCAGGTCTTTGGTTGATAGTTTCTTCAGTTCATTCATCGACCTATATTCCCTGCTTGTTTGATCTGTTCTTGTCACAAGTACTGAGTTGTTATCAGTAAAGGACCATCTGATGACTGGTACCTTAGACTTGTCAAAGTCTGCAGTGTAGGGAACCATGGTGGTACCCTGGGTTTCTCCTGAGTGTTGAATGTTTTCAACTTCAGTGACTCTCAAGTGGGATTCACTTCCCTGCTGTTGTTCCATCACATTAGGTATCTGAAATGTTGGCAAGTGATGTTCAGTTACTACCTTGGTGTGCAGTTTGTCTAGGATGGTCTTCTGGATTTGATATGCAAAGGTGGAAGGATCCCTGAATTATGTGAGCAGAGGCTTCTCTTCTATGTCAAAATCAGAATGTACTACTGTACTACCTTCTAGTAGTACCATTCTGAAATCAGTCTTCACTTTCTCCTCTGACTTCTTTCTTTGGGTAGCTGGTCTTCTTTGAACACCAGAAGTTCTAACTACTGAAGTTGAAGCTTCAGTAGTTTGAAACTTCTCTGGATTAGCAGCCCTTGCAGCCTTGTATTTTCTATATGTGTCCACCAATCTTTCTTCTTTCCACTTGGACACTGAGGCTTTTGAACCATAACCATTGGCTACCAGTTCTTCTATCATCTGAGCTCTCTTGGCCTTTGTATCTTTACTTATTGCAAGTTTATCTGCAATAAGTTGAGCTCTTCTTGTCAGCTCTTCCACAGAGAGTCTCTTCAATGTGTGGGCTTTTACTTTGCTGTTCTTCATAATGTAAGACATCAGTTGATGTCTTTTGTCTTGTTCAGCAATCTCATCTAGGCTAGCCTGCCTTTGTAGTTCAGCTTCATAAGCCTGAAGTTTTTCTTCATGGCTTAGATCTAAGTCATCCCTTTCTTCCAGAGTTTTCCAAATCAGATCTTCTCTGGCCTTCTTTTGGGCTGTAACTAAACTCTTCTCAAGTAATTCAGCTGATTGAGATATTGGAGAAGGGTTTAGCACAGTCATTGTGGTAACTGTTGTAGTAGGCCTGATAGGAGCAGAGGTTGGTTGAATAGGAGCAGTTGTTCTGGAAGGGTCAGCAGTTTGAGTCTTGGAAGTGTTAACTTCTGATGGGTTGACAACTTCTGAAGGTTTGTCAACTACTGAAGGATTGTCTTCAGTACTTTCTGATTCTTCATCAGAACTTTGGCCATCAGAGGTTTCTTCATTGTGCCCTTGGGATTCATCAGCCTTTTCAGCATCTTCTATTTCTTGAATAGAGACACCAAATTGTTGTGCCAGTTTCTCTTTTCTGGCTTGATCTTTTTGATCTCTAGCTAGGATAGCCACTCTTGCCTTTCTTCTGGCTTCAAGTGTATCCATAGGCACCTTGATTTTCTCCCCCTTTTTGGCTTTATCACCTTTGGAAGTTGAAGCTTGGGAGAAATGACCTTGAAGATGAGCAATCTGTTTGCTGTTGTGATCAATCTTGTTGGACAGATCATTCATCTTTGTCTGTATTACTCCAAATTGGTTCTTTATGGACAGCTCCAAGTCAGCTGTGTATGTTTGGATGTGATTCTTGATGAGGGTGTTCATCATGTGATACAAGGGACCATCCGGGCTGCATAGTTGGTTCAGGTCTATGCTTGTTTGCCCAGGGAATTGGGTAGGCATTTGTAGTGAGGGGTGTGTTTTTGGTTGATCTCCTTGTTGTACAGGAGATGCCACTCTAGGGGAATCATGGATTGAGTGGGCTTTAACCTGAGATGGTGTGACTAGCTTCTTGAGCTTAGAGACACCAGGTGCAGGACCTTCACTTATAGCCGTCAATTCAGTAGTTTTGTGTTTTGAAACATCATCCAAATCAATGGAATCATCTGAATCCCTAATTACATCCTCAATGAGGACTGTATCAGTTACATCATGAGCTGAGCCCAACTCAGTTGTCTCATGTACCTCTTGTTCTTGGTTCAGAGGATTTCCTACCTCAGGCATTAAGCCTTCATCAGTAGTTGCCACAGTTGGGGTCTTAGCTATTTTACTTCTGTCCTCAGGTCCACCACTGGGTGGTAAATGAGTAGTAGCAGCCTCAAAAGTACCAAAGGTTTCTAAGTTTGGGCTTAGAGACCCTGGTTCATCCTCATCTCTTTGGTTAGGGCTATGAGTGTCCACATCCATGTCACTGTCTGAGTCTATGTCCCCTGTTTGATGTGGTTGATGGGGACTGACATGTGTAGATGGGACTTTCTCTTTTAGCCCGGAGAGAAGTTTGGCTATTTCAATGTTTGGTTCAGAAATTTGGGGTGCTGGTTCAGTAGTTTGGGCAATGGGTTCAGTAGTTTCAAAAGAAGAGTCAATTGGAATATTTTTCTTAAGTCTTTTTCTTTTGAAAAGGATTGTTATTGGTGCTCTTGGTGGGGTTTGAGATGGATGAGACTGAGAGGATGTTTCAGTCACATTTTTAAGAAGTGCAGATTGCACAGTGGTTTGTTCAGGCATCTCAACCTCCTGAACAGCTTTTCTTTTGGGTTTTGTGGGTTTTTGTTTTGTTATCTTGGGTTTCTTGGCCTTTGGTGGAGTAGGTTTGGAAGATGAGGGTTCCATGGGGACTGGTGCTTGTTCCCCTTGGTCATCTTCTGGCCAGGCAGCCTGTTTGTTGTGCCTTGAATATGCTTGTGAGGTTAAGGGTTTCAAAATTTCAATTTTACCCACAAGCACCTCATTACCCAGTTCAGATATTATGCACTGCATAATGAACCTTGGATATAACAAAAACTTTTTCTTAGTGTTATTGTGATGTAACACCAACTCATTAAAGAAAAGTTTTGATGCCCTGAAATTTGTTTCATTCACAATAGAATGAAAGATTGGTTGAAAGGTTGAGGGCATCTGGTCATAAGACCCAGTTTTAGGACTCAAGCACATAATAATATAATGAAACAAAAGTTTATATTTTGGTTCAAAATACTTTTTAAAGATTGTAGCTTGTGAGAAAGTACCTTGATAACCACACTCAGTCATGGTTAGGTGGATAGCAGAGTTGTCAAACTTCTCAGGGGCATTCACATCATTCAACCCCAGTCTGTTTGAGAGTATGGCCGGTGTTATGGCCATTTGTCTCCCTTTAATTGTTGAGTTGAGGGAGATAACTTCATCATCCACCATCACTGTCTCAGCATTAGCCCAGAACTCATTTAGAGTTTCAGGATGTATTGGTGGGTCTATGGTGAGAGCGGTGAAATATTGGGATTTGACGACAAGATCAATGATCTCATCGTATTGGGACCAGCCTTCTTGTTTTTCTAAGTAGGCTCTGTGATTGTGTCCCTGTTTGAGAACTAAAGCCATGTGGTTTGTGTGTGTTGATGAATCGAACAGTGATTTTGTGTTGCAGGTTCAGGGGTTTGAGAGCTTTCTTGAGAGAGAAGGAGGGAATTTTTGTGTTTGAAAGGATAAGTGTAGAAAAAAGATATTTATCAGAAGTTTTTAACCGCTTGGATCTTCTTTATTAGAAGTTTTAAACCGCCTAGGTTAAAAATCTCTTTATCAGAAGTTTTAAACCGACTAGGTCAAACTTCTGATGATGGGAAAAGTCAGATTTGCCCTTTTTGACTAAACTACTGATGGAGGATTATCTTCATCAGTAGTTCCCATTTTCTCTTCAGTAGTTTTGAACAGCTGATGAGAAATACTTTATAAATACTTTTATTCATAACTTCTGAAGGTTATTTTATCAGAAGTTAACCACTTTTCAGAAATTATCCCCATACTGATGTTTTGTTCATCAGTAGTTTCTCTCTTTTCAGAAGTTTTTCAAGTGTTTGAAAACAGATGTAAGTGAAAAATAAAAAATTTGTGCAGAGAAAAAAAAAAGAGAAACACTTACAAATTTAGCATCCCTAGCATGGATACTAACTTCTGAAATGTTGATGTGTCAAGGGGTTTAGTGAAAATGTCAGCTATTTGATTAGCTGTTGCTACATGTTTCACTTCAATCTTGCCTTTTTCATAGCAATCTCTTATGAAATGATACCTGATTTCAATGTGTTTAGTCTTTGAAAACTGAACATGATTTTGAATGATGCTAATGGCAGATTTGCTGTCTACAAGCAATGGTGTCTTGGTCTCTTTGATTCCATAATCAAGAAGTTGATATTGGAGCCATTGTATCTGTGATGTACAACTTGCAGCTGCAATGTATTCAGCTTCAGCAGTTGAAGTTGCAACAGATGTTTGCTTCTTTGATTGCCAGGACACTAGACAGTTTCCCAAGAATTGACAACCACCAGATATTGATTTTCTTGACATTTTACACCCTGCATAGTCACTATCTGAAAAAGCTGATAACTTGGTATTGCTTGAAGCAGGATACCAAATTCCAAGTGTGGGAGTTCCTTTCAGATATCTGAAAATTCTTTTGACTGCAATAAGGTGTGATTCCCTAGGAGCTGATTGATATCTAGCACAGACACATATTGAAAACATAATATCTGGTCTAGAAGCAGTTAGATATAAAAGGGAACCTATCATACATCTATACATGGTTTGATCAACCTGTTTTCCTTGATCATCTGGTTCAACTTGTGTGGTTGGTGTCATGGGAGTGGAACATGATTTACAGTCTTGTAAAGAAAATTTGTTTAATAATTCTTTAACATATTTTGATTAATGTATAAAAGTTCCATTTGTTTGTTGTTTAATCTGCAGTCCTAAAAAGTACTGCAGTTCTCCCATGGTACTCATCTCAAATTTTGATTGCATGAGTTTCTTAAATTCATCACACAATTTTGTGTTTGTTGAACCAAAAATGATATCATCAACATATATTTGAACAAGTAAGACATGATTTCCAACATGTTTTATGAAAAGTGTTTTATCAATGGCACCTCTTGTAAAGTTATTTTTGAGTAAAAAGGTTGAAAGTGTATCATACCAGGCTCTTGGAGCCTGTTTGAGCCCATAAAGAGCTTTGTCTAGTTTGTACACCCACTCAGGATGAGAAGGATCCTCAAACCCAGGTGGCTGACAAACATACACTTCCTCTTTTATCTTTCCATACAAAAATGCACTCTTGACATCCATTTGATAAACTTTTATTTTGTTGGAAATGGCATAGGCCAGAAATAACCTGATGGCTTCAAGCCTTGCAACTGGAGCAAAGGTTTCATCATAGTCAATGCCTTCTTCTTTATTATAATACCAGCTTCATCTTGTTTGTTCCTGAAAACCCATCTTGTGCCAATTGGTTGCTTGTTTGGTGGTAAGGGACAGATTTCCCAAACCTGTTGCTTGTTGAATTGAAGCAATTCATCTTGCATTGCCTGCACCCAATTGTTGTCTTTGAGAGCTTCCTGGTACTTCTTTGGTTCCAACTGTGAAATAAATGTTGAGAATAGACAAAAGTTGGAAAGCTGGTTTCTTGTAAGAACACATGATGCAATATCACCCATGATTTGATCAAGTGGATGATCTTTGTGTTCGATCAGTTGTTGTAAACCACTGACAGGTGTTGGTGGCTCATGTTCTTCAAACAAACTACTGAGGTCTATTATTTCAGGTTCAGCAGTTTCAGTGTCTTCAGTAGTTGCAGGTGCTGAACCAGATGTTTGAGTTTGGCCTTCAGTATTTGTTGAATCAGAAGTTTGTGAAACTTCTGATGGTTTTGAAGTTGACTTAATGACTATTTGAGGAGTCCATGGTGCTGGATCCTCATCATCAAACCTTTGATCACCATAATAAGTAGGTTTGGATGAAGTGACAGTCTTTTCAGGTTCAAAATGAAAGTTGTCAAGGTCAAAGAGTTCAGCAGGATGTGCTGGAATGAGAGTGTGTTTTGACTCATTGAACTTGACATTCAGTGTTTCTTCTACTATCCTGGTTTTTGAGTTAAAAACTTTGTAGGCTTTTCTAGTTGATGAATAACCAAGAAAGTAACCTGAGTCAACTTTGGCAGCAAACTTTGAAATAGATTCCTTTATGTTCAAGATGAAACATTGACATCCAAAAGCCCTGAAAAAGGAGATAAGGGGCTTCATGCCATGAAGAACTTCATAGGCAGTCTTTGAATGTCTCTTGACAACAAGAACTCTATTTTGAACATAACATGATGTGTTAACTGCTTCTGCCCAGAAGTATAAAGGTAGGCCAGAATCAGCTAACATTGTTCTTGCTCCTTCTATTAAAGTTCTGTTCTTCCTTTCTACCACACCATTTTGTTCAGGAGTTCTGGCAACACTGAATTGTCTAATAATCCCTTTAGACAAACAGAAGTCATTCAGAGTTTTGTTCCTGAACTCTGTCCCATTATCACTTCTAATGGTTTTGACAGGTAGAGAGTATTGCTTCTCTACTTGTAGAATGAAGAACTTGATGATTTCAGCAGCCTCATCCTTGGAAAATAAGAAGAATACCCATGTAAATCTTGAGTAGTCATCAATGATGACTAAGCAGTACTTCTTTTTACCAAGGCTCATGATCTTTACAAGCCCAAATAAGTCCATATGGAGTAGTTGAAGACATGCAGTTGTTTTTGATTCTTCAATAGACTTATAGGAGGACTTATGCTGTTTACCCTTTAAACAGGATACACAGTGTTCTTGACACTGGTATACTTTTAAGGGTAGACCTCTGACCAAGCCCATTTTTGTGACTTTATTTATGGTTTTAAAGTTCACATGGCCCAGTCTCCTGTGCCAGAGATCAGTTTCTGAAGTTGATGCCCTTGAGAAGAAACAGGCAGTGTTGTTCAGTACTTTGTCTTTTTCAATGTCCACTGCATAGACATTGCCACATCTTTTGGCAATTAACAAAGTATGATCTTCAATAATCTTCTCTATCAACTTCTGGCCTTCTGGTGATATGATCTTGCATGCTGTCTTTGTGAAAAAGGAAGAATATCCTTTATCACACATTTGTGACACACTTAGCAAGTTGTACTCAAGGTTTTCAACCAGATTGACCTTGTCAAACTGTATTTTGCCAGAGGAGACATTTCCATGTCCTAGCACATATCCCTTAGCATTGTTCCCAAAGGACACAGATCCATCTCTTTGACTGATAAAGTTGTTTATCAGGTATCTGCATCCTGTCATGTGCATTGAGCCTCCACTGTCTACATACCAAATGCTATTCAAGCCTCTGGAAACTCTCTGCCCAATATAGCAAATTAGTTAGATTTAGGAACCCAAGACAGTTTGGCTTTGGGTTTGCTCTTGAGAACATTTACAGTTTGTTCTTGACCAAGTTTAGAAATCCATGTCTTTTTGGCAATGGATTTTGTATTAAGTACAATGGTGGTATCTTTTTGAGGACCACCATCAACTTTGGTCATTAGTAGTTGTACCATGTTCATAAGATCTTTAATCTCAGCAGTTTGTAAAACTGCTGATGATTTAGGTCTAACTACTGAAAGAGAATTTTGAGAAAAAGACTTTTGTTGAGATTTTGTCTTTTTCTGAGAAAGGGTTTTTGCTGGTTGTTGTTTCTTGGGAGAAAAGGTTTTTACATAATCATTTTTGATTTGTTCCCCTACAACCAGTTGTTGATTTTTCTTATTAAACTGAATACACTTTCTATATCTGCAAAATTCTGTTTTGTGGTTGAACAGACCACAAATTTCACATTCTTTTGTCTTTTCTTTCAAAGACAAATCTCTGACTGTTTTGATTGGTTTTAGGTCATCAGTAGTTTTTCAGGTTCTCAACTCCTGATGTAGTTGAAACTGCTGATGACTTAAAGTCAGATTTAATCAATACTTCTGAAGAACTTTCTTTGTGTGATTTTAGAAAGTTTTCATGGAAAGATGTGCATTCTTCCTCTTCAGAAGTTTCACCTGAAACAATTTTTCTCCCATCTTCAGTAGTTTTGGGAGAGAAATCTGTTGGTCTTTCAGTGTGATTGTACCCTATGCCAAACCTAACATTTGAAGCACTTTGTTTGTTTAGCAATAGTTGGTACCCCTTACAAGATTCCACCCATTTTCACATGTGACCTTGGTGTCAGCAAGCTCTTGTCTGACATTTCCTAGGTCATTAATCATGATTTTGATTTGTGCTTGGGTTTCAATAGCAGAGTTAGTCAATTTAGAAACTTCTTTTGTTTTTGCAGAAAGTTTTCTTTCTAAATCACATTTTATCTAAGTGAGTTTTCTCTCAGAATCATTAGCTTTTCCTTGTAAGTGCACATTTGTCTCTCTTATGAGAGCAAAAGATTCTTTGCATGAATTTGAACATAGTTTTGTCAAAGATTCTTTTGATACCTGTGACAAGGCAGATTTTGAGGAGCATCCCTCAAATGCCATTAAGGCAAAGTTCTTTCTGCCATTGTCAGGCTCTCCCCAGTTGATGTCAAACATTTTGTTGTCTGCATCAGGATTGCACTCTGTGGTGTCAAAAGGAAGACTGCTCCAGTCAACATACCCTGAGGTAAATAGACTTCGTTGAGAGGGTTGTTGTTGCTGTGGAGGTTGTTGAGAAGCTGGAAAGGGAGGGATTGATTGTTGGCTCTGCATCTGTTGAGCAGGCATCTGTACATATTGTACTTGTGGCACATATTGGTGTTGTGGAGCTTGTCCCTGTACAAAATGTGCACTCCCTTGTGTTCCATTATTCCTGTTATAATTGGGGTTAAAATTGTTTCCAGACTGAGATTGGTTAAAGCCAGAGCTTCTACATTCTCTAGCAAAGTGTCCCAACTTTTGACACTTATGACATCTAAGTTTAGATTTGTCAAAACCAATTTTTGTAGAACTGTTAAGTCCTGGAAACTTCCTTCCTGACCTTTTGTAAAATTTATTTGTTTTTAAACTTAACATGGCCAGTTGGTGCAAAATATCCATTTCTTCAAGGTCATCACTGCTGAAACTATTTAAGTCATCCATGATAAAACACATGTTATCAGCAGTTTGACCAAAGTCATTATTGTCATAACCTGGGAATGATCTTTCAGATGAGATCCCAGCAGTTATGTCAATGTGGTCAAAAGATCCAAAACTATTTGAACAAGTTGGTGAGTCTTGTCCTAATAGTGCTGTACTACTAGGTAGATAGTCATCAACAGTTTTACCAGAATTTTGTAACTTTTTCTTTTGATCAATTTCTCTCTCAAAAGTAAGTAATATCCCATGAAGTTTTGTAAGAGTGAGGGAGCTAAAATCTGGTGAAGATCTTAAGACTATTGAGTATGTTTCCCATTTATCAGGTAAAGACCTTAAAAATCTATGAAGCATAGATACAGTTGTATAGGTCTGACCATTTAGTTTTAGCTCAGATATTAATGAGGAAAATCTTTCAAATTGCGGAGTTAAAGTTTCCCCATTAATGTGAGCAAAAGTTTCATACTGTTGAGCCAAGATTTCTCTGGTGTTGGCAATCACCTCTTCAGTTCCTCCAAACTGTTCTTTTAGACAGTCCCAAAGTTCTTTGGCACTATCACAATGTAATAGGCCAGAATAGATTTCATTTGGGAGTGCCATTGCCAACATAGAAAAAGCTTTTGCATCAAGCTCAAGTTTTAGGAAATCATCATCAGTATAGTCTTTTGGTTCTTTTGGAATCTCTTCCTTAGTTTCAAGATTTATATTTACTGGTTTATGAGAACCATATATCACAGATCTCCAACAACCTGTGTTGGTCTGTGACAAGGTACGTGCCATTCTCTTTTGCCATATGTTATATTCATTTCGTACAAGCATGGCAGGTTTAGTGGCAGAACCAGTATTATGAGGATCCATTTTAAAGAGTATTGATTTGTCAAATATCTCTTAAAGTGATGGAAGTTGATAAAAGTGAGCTTATAATCCTTTATTGAATATCAATAAGAGCCTGTGTCTGATTCTCAATTTGTTTGATTGATATGTGATCAGATAAACCAGAGCTCTGATACCAATTTTTGGATCAGTAAGCTGCTCTTTTAGTTGAACTTGCTAGTTGACACTTAAGTGTTTAGCAAGTTCTTGGTGAGTGATAGCACAGCGGAATGTTTATAAGTTTATAGCTACACTTATCAACAGGAGTTATTACTCCCCCTGGAATCAAGAACTAATAAATGAGAAGTGTTTATTGAGAATCTAAGTATTGAATGAGAATGAAACACTTTGACAGATTCTCAGTAAACACGAAATGGAAATAACAATAATAAGTGTTGAAGGATTTCTTGTATTAAAATCAATGTCTAAAATAGAAGGATGAATCCTTCTATTTATAGACTTTACAAATACATGAACCTTGCCAAAAAGCAAGTTCAGAAACAAGTTGCAACAAGTTGCAGTCTTGGAACTTGTACATAAAGCAAAAAGAAATACTAAAGTATTAAACTACTGATATACAAAGGCGGTGGAAAAGATCTTCTTCAAGTACTGATGAATGACAAACTACTGATGAGTAGTTTGTCTTCAGTAGTTCTTCAGTAGAAGTGTATGGTTTGAACTTCAGAACTTCTGATGACTTCTTCTTCAGCACTTCTGAATCTCTTCTTCAGCAGTTTGATTCTTTGTCTTCAGCAGTTCCATACTTAGAGTATTTTGACAGAAAGTGAATTAGACCAAGGTTTGCAAAAGTGGTTTCACCAATCCTTTTTGTCCTAACACGTCGGCTGATCAATGTTAATGATTATGCTAGAATATTGTGCTTACCCTAGTCATGTTTAAGACATAATGCAACATAGAAAAACACATAGACACTTTATGATTGAATTGTATATAGAATGTTGTAACATGTTTCACCCCAAAAATAGTGAAATAGAAAAGGGGCTATGTAAAACTCACCTGAAATTCACTGTGTAAGTACTAGCAAGTAGCAACCAGTCTGAACTTGGATTAATTGAACTCTTGTATCCTATTACAAATAAATGATACCTTAAACTCTAATGCAAATGAGTTAATTCGTTTCTTGGTTGTAAAGATAGTTTATTCAACTACCTAGACTCGTATTGTAAACAATACGTGTCTTTATGTGTATAACTTAACGAACCGATAGTACTTATCTTAGTTTCTTGAAAGGTATGTGTAGGTATAATCACACAAAGTATATGCCTTTAATAAAGTAATCAAAATAGCGTCTCGAAACCAATTGCAAAACAAATATTTTCGGAAAATGAAAATAACGCACGAGTTGTTCGTCTCACGATATATAAATATGTATTTATAAATATATACTTCTATTATGATAATATAGAGTTTGAGTAGAATCTATTTGTAAAATATAGCTTTAATCTTATCAAGTAATAGATTTGACCTCCGATTTGTTTCTTATATTTTATAGAAATTTGGGCAGAGTCTCCTCTGTTTTTGTAAGAAACCAGACAACGCAAGTCGTCTATTTTTTTTTTTCAAAACATCAATGCTCAACACATAGTTTAACTTACCACAACTATATTAAACAACTATACATTTCGACCAATAATATTTATGTATTCATGCTCTAACATTTGATAGTCGTCAAAATAATTTGTATAAGTTTAACCTATTACTTATTAGGCCGAAGGCAAAACGGTAAGGCGACAAGAATTAGGCTTGATTAATCGTGTTAATAATACAAGTATACGTATAAGCATTCATATGCTTCGCCTACTCAAAAGTCTCCTATATTTTTAACATACTAACTCGCCCAATTTCAAATGACGTAAGTGGACCTTTTTAAGACAACAAAAGTATGTTTCGCTAAATAATGTGTTTGTACATCTTAAAATACATATGTATATATATATAAACCACTTTATTCAACAATTCGTTTATACTCTAAACTTTTATTACAAGTCGGTTCGGTTCGTTTAAGTTTTCTACAATATATTTATATAAAATTGCACACGAAAAGAATAAGAGTCATGGCGTGCGTTATACCTTCCCGAGTCGCGTATTCACCTCGTAACTCGTGTAGACATATCTCACCCGTTTGACTAATGTTGACCACAAGTTTGACCAGCTTTGACCGCGACGACCAAACGTTAACCAGACCCGAACCTTGACCGCTGCACTGACCCGTTGACTAAATCATATTCGTTTGACTTCGTAGACCCAGGCCTTGACAACTCGATCCACCCGAAAACTACCAGATCTGAGCCGAGAAGCTCCGGATCTGTAACCACAACCATAACTCGAACCCGACCAACAAAGACGAGACCCAACCTAGCCTTTCGGACCCATCCTGAGCCACCATAGCTGGACCGAACCACCACAGCCACTATACCCTTGAACCACCATCCGCTACACCTTCTTAAACCGCCGCCGCCGCCACCTGTGGCCATGGTGGTCGGCCGGCCGCTCTAACGAGGAGGAGAGAGAGAGAGAGGCGAGTGGGAAAGAGGGAGAGAGAGTAGAGAGTGAGTGAACGTGAGAGAGAGAGAGAGAGAGAGATGAGAGATAAGAGGATTTGAGAGGATTACTTGTGTTGTTGGTTAGGGTTTAGGTTGATGAAGGTGAAGGTGTAATGGATTGGGATATTATATAGATAAAGTTTTGGTGTAGGTTAAATAGACACCACTTATACGAACCCGTTAAATCGTGTCTCTCATTACTGTTCAACTCGGTTAAGCACTTAGGTAATTATAATAGGTAAACTATTTATAATAACCGACATAAAAAGAGTATTTGGGCTATACATTTATTATATATATTTATAGTCGTGTTTAAAATTTATATGGATAGGTGCCACTAACTGATACACTATCACTTATAGCGCGTTATTTAGCGAATTTAAATAATTTAAATTTATTACTGAATTAAGAATGTATTTTTTTTTTTGTTAATGAGATATTATTGTTAACGAATTAAAATCGTTCTAAGAAATAAAACATTAATATTATTATATTAGGGAAAAGCTGGACGTTACATGCACCAAGCATGCAAATGTGTCAACATACAACCATAATCAACCACAAATAAAAGAAAAATAAAAAGAAAATAGTGTTTTAGGTCATTAAACCATCAGTGAGCGCCTAGAATCACCGAATAACCTGGGGGAGAACATCAATCTGAGCGGTAGTGGTGTGCATGCAAGCTGGAGCAGGTGCACGAAGTCATAAGCGTATCAGTTCGTCCAAAATGCTGCGGAACCGACTCCTCCGTGGCTGACTCTGTCGACCCCGCATAGAATCGGGCAGCGGTCTGGCTGTAGCCGTAGCTGATGACTCTGCATGTTCTGTCTCATCGTACTCATGGTCCTCATCCCACAGCCTCAGCTTATTATCCATCAAACTCAAAACCTGATCAATCCAATCTGCAATCCCAATATCCCTCATGTCCGAAGTGTCAAGGGGACTGATCCTTCCTACTACCATCAATTGATCTAAATTATGTGGGTGAAGTGCCTCCAGACTAGTGGAGAGGAGCGTGATATAAGGTCCCCTAAAAATGTGGTCAGAAGCAGTGGGTCCCCAGCATTTAGTGAAGAGTTCGGCTATTGCATGAGCAAGGTTACAAGGTCGGTTTCTTATAATGCTGAAAAAATAGAAAACCTTCCGCTCGTATACCCTGTCTGTGCGATCCGTACGACACCCCAAACTGTTGGCTACGATCAAATGTAACCACCTATGTAGAGGGTCTGGAAAACTAGATCTCTTACGCCTCCTCGGAGTGTAGGGGCTTCAGAGATTTGTCTCTATAAATCCTTCGGCCGAACATTGCTGGCCAGTCGAACAAGCTCTCGGTGAATAGTGGTGACTGAATCTCCCTTTGTTGATACAAACCAAGTCTGATCCCAAACTCTGCCAATGTCATTACATACCAACACCTTCCCAACCTAAACCCCATACACTGCCTTGTGACCCTTTCTTCTGATGTAGTCAGCGGCTCGTAGGTGAATGAAGCTAACAACTCAAGAGTTGGCTCTCAATAAGTACACTCAGATATCTGGAATAAGTGGTGCCAGTGGGATGATAGCATTTTGTAGAATCGAGGATCCAATCCCACAGACCTCACAGAGTCATAATCCACAAGACGATAGTCCCCAATCTGCTTGAGTTGAATGATAAGCAGTCGCCTGTAGGCTTCCATTTCTTCATTCTCCTGGTTAAAGTATAGCCAGGGATGAGTGTCCTCTGGGATGGCGTCTTCCGCTTCAGTCATTCGGTGTGGTGGTAGTTATAGTGTGGCAGATCTCCTTGACTTCCTGAAAAACAAAACAGAATCGGTTCAACTTTAAGACTTAAAATTTTCTGCAGAAAATAAACAATCTGGGTCCTGTAGCTGCACGCCCGTGCTCAGGTAATGAGCACTGCCGTGCGGCTCAGTATGCAGTCCAGATTTCAACTGGTTCAACTGTTTAAACTGATCTTTCCCTAAAATACCCTAAAACCGATTTTAATCTGCAAAAACAAGTTAAATTTTAAAACTTAAAAAGTTCTGGTGTGTTAACTGACTGAGTAGGCCCCTGAACCTAGGGTGCACGGCCGTGCTCAGTCTGATGGGTCAGATTGATTACGAAAACAGTTTAACTTTTAAAGAAGACCGACAACAAAAGATAAATAAAGTGAAAATAAAAATGAAAAGGAAAAATAAACCGATCAATCAAGTGACTAGGGTCTTTCTTTGGAAACCATTGTGTTCCCCGGCGACGGTGCCAAAAACTTTGATGCGTTTGGTTTTAGTATTAAAAAGATGTAATTTTCCCCGGTGCCAAAAACTTTTATTTAACAATCCCAAAACAGTGGTTTGGGGAAAAGACTGATTTTACTAAATCCTAATTAACAAAGCTTTAAATTTATAAAGTAAACAGTATTTACTTTCGAAACTAAAACCAACACATAGGTAGAGATCCTGACGTGCATGGTATAGTTTCGATGGTAAGTATTGAGTATCGTATTCCAAGGTTCACACTTTCCCCTACTCAACCATTCATCAATTGACCGATCGGGTTTTGAAAAGAAAAATAAAACGGACGGGGTCTTTAATAAAAAGTGTTTTGAAAAAGGTTTGGTTATATAAAAGATAAGGTTGGACAAAATAGTAGATAGATATGCACGTCTCGGGACCCTTGGCCAAAGTAGTTAAGTTTAATATTAAAGTTAATAATTTAAATTAATTAATTGTGTGGAAGACGAGAGTGATCTTGAAGTGTCGACTCCTTGATAGAGAAGCAAAGGCGACTACTAAGTAAAATGCAAAACCTCTCCAGCATGTGTCCACCTGAGGTACTTCGCCAGGGCCTCACGTATAGTGGGCTCCTCGAACCGCGGTCAAGTCTTCGGGTCCTCTAACTTATCATCTTCTTAAATTGGAATCTTCACTCCCAACCAGGGACACCGTACACCTCACCTTAGTTCTCGCGTTACGTACCGAAGAGTCTCTTTATCCTCGCAACCACGTATCCCCATTGGTTAACGGTCAAAGCCGAAAGATATCTCTTACGATTGTCATAGGAAGGCGGTCTCTCCATTGGTTAACGGCATTGTACTAACGAGAACTAGATAAAGAACCTTTGCTTTATTTATCCTGATGACACTTTAATATTTATAGGTCTAGAAACTATAAAATTGGTTTTAGATAAGTGATGACTTAATTAACCAACCCTAACCTCCTGAGCTGAATGAAATCCTTAACAAAGGCAGAACATAATCCTAAAGACGTGTGATGCAAAAGATCACTGGTGCGTCCGTAGGGGAACCATCCTTTGCCCAGAAGATCACTTAACCATCTGGTATGAACCAAAAATGTGTGAAGGGCGTGCTCGCTGTCACACGTATGTTCTGTTGCTGCATGGCAAACTCTGTCTGTACTTTTGGTTTGCTGCACGGGCGTGCCATAGTAGTGGGCATGGGCGTGCACCTTCTGTTGTCTCTGATTTCTTGCTCTCCAAGTTTGCTGCGTTGTTTTCTCGCGTGCAGGTGTGCATGGGCGTGCTTGGTCACTCAGGGGCTGATTTTAGTGTTGTTTAAGTCCCAAGATTTCCTTCAAAACATACAGTGAACCGGCTGATAGTCTCGTATCTTCAGAAATCTCCTGTTTTTGTTTGTTTTTGCCCGGAAATCCTTCATTTCCGTTTTGGACCTCCATTTTCCTGCAAAATACAAATAGGAATGATTGAAGTATCAAATAGTAACAATGTTAACCAAATTGTGCCCTATTATGAGACTGTTTATGCCTGTTTTATATGTTAATTTTGTGAGTTATCACAATACCCCACACTTAGACCATTGCTTGTCCTCAAGCAATCAAACACAAGTGCACCTAAAACAGACCGTAATTAACAACCCCTCAATCCATTTATTCATTTATTTATGAGAAAAATAAAATCACATGACACGCCTACTTAACCCATACGATTATGCTATACCCTATACCTTCTCACAATGTTCACTTAACACTCAGGTTTATCTTTTTGGTGAGTTTTGGGGGTGAACACTCAAGTTCGTACCGAAGTCAACTAGGGTCATAAGCTTGTATGTGTATCAAGTCCTCGTCTCTAAATCGAATAACTAAGAAAAATCAAGAGGACTTTTATTCACGTTGTAATGTAGGGGTGTAAAGATAAAACAACATTTTTTTAACTATATACAAAAGGGGGGGGGGATGAGTCACCGAATCACAAGGAAGTGTCACGGCTGAGATGATGATGAAGCAGCGAGGCGTGGAAAAGGGAGACTATAATGTCGGGCGACGTTTTCAGCAGCGATCTCTGAAAGGAGTCGGATGTTAATCCTGAGATCCTTCATCATGGCTATCTCGTTTCTAATAGCATAATCAACGTTGCTTCCTTTTCTGACTTTCCGCTCGGCCCGGTAACGAAGAGCACCCTTATGAATGAGCAAAGTGTATTCACTTGTGAGTGGGTCGAGTTGTTGCTGCATGCTCCTTCGTGGGACCAATGGCCACATTTTCTGCATTTGTCATATCTCTTGGCCCGTCTTTTTGCAGTGCTCTTTGATTGTCCACAAAAGGGTGGATTGTGTTCCATCTTCCTTCACAATTTTCTTTCGTCTGCCGTCTTCTCAAAAATTATTTGTAACATATCACGGGGCAGACGCGGCTCAGCGAAGCAGAAACATCCTAGCAAGTGTTCGTCCAGCGGGTGCATCTTGAGAAAGCGAGGGGGAAAGCAAGAGAGATGAGAGATCACATATAGAAAGTAGAGAGAGAGCAGAGAGCAGGAGAGAGAGAGAGAGACCAAATTTTTATCTTTGAAGAACTTTTCTTTTTGGGCTCTCTTTTTGGTGGTTCTCCCTTTTTATTAGGCTCTCGATTTATTTTGGGCTCTCAAACTATATATATATATATATATATATATATATATATATATATATTAGAATATCTCCCTCTTGGCCCCCGTCTTGCGTTGTTCCCTCCTTTGTCAACGGGGTTGCCTTTTATTTAAACTTGCGGTATCGCGCCCTTAATGATGACAAATTCTTGAAGCTGCTGTGGTGACATATGATCGGGACTCAATTATTGGGTGGAAGAAACGAAAGTCTAAGGCGCAAAGGGGTGAAACCTAATTGCCTCTATCATTTTAAAACATTGAATTAATTAAGTCAACATAACTTCATCTTCCTCTTTTGGTCTTTTATTTGCAGGCCAACAAAAAAATACAAATAAAACTTCAAAGGTTTCAACCGTCAATGTAACAGTCGAATTTGATTACGATAAATGATAATTAATAGACTTTACGGGTTGGTAACCGTTATAGCATTTGACGTTCATAAAGGGCACTGTCTCGCAGGTTTATCATACTAACACAAACTCTCACCGGTATCGGATTAACAACTACGTCGCCACCGTCGTACTCCTTTCGACCAAATCCGTGAACCACGCATCACCAACGACACCCCCACCATAAATGTAACCGAAAACCACTACCGTGATTGTCTATATTATTGGATCGCCCGACTTGTTTGATCCGTCGAAAAGGTAACCAAAATGAAACCTTGTTTAGTTTAATATTGCATGACAAACACACTTACACTATTTTTTTAGCAAACATGATTAATGTCATAATATTATTCATGGTGGGGAGGTAAGCATTGAATTTGATTTATTTATTTTTTTTTAAATAAAAGTTGGTTTGGTTTGATATTTTAGTTATTTATATAAAGGATACATCTTACGAATTTCTAAATATTTTATTTATTTATTTTCGTTACATATGAACTCAATGAATTCGTTTTTAAGTTTTCTAAGTCATATATAAAAAGGCATATTCAAATGAAATAGTAATAGTTATAGTATACATACGCGTTATATTCAAAACGATTGAAATTAATTTTTGGTGGAAATTCATTATCATTCATAATGCTCATGACCTTTGACTATCAATCAATCTCGAAAACAAATGACGACACTAATCTCAAATCAACTTACTTAGGTTCAAACATAATTTATTGATTCACGTTGATTTTCCATGTTGATCATTACAACCAAGCTGAGTATATCTTTTCCCCTTTTCACTGTTTTACTATTTTGGGGTGACTCATGTACCTACTATCAAGTTTGTATTTCCCTTTACTAAAATAGCAGTTCTTATGTTTGTTTGCTTGTGTCATTTCGTGTATCTATGACTTGTCAAATCATTAACCATTGCGGCCTAGCATTTCAATGAATAGTACTATGGTATATACCCTTGTGGCTCTGTTGAGAGTCCTTTGTCATTGCTATGTATTGCATTACTACTAGCGCATACTATATATGTTTCCTTTCTTTTTTCATAGGGTTGATTTGACCCGCGTATCACTTATTACATTTTGCAAAATAACACATGAATTGCTAAATTTTCCTTACTATCTATACTATATTAATAAGCATATAGGAAGGGCATAAATAGTCATTTGCCACTTTACAAGCATAGAAAGCATGTTGTACAAAGATCCAATGCATAAAAACTCTTAAATTCCAAAGAGTGCAAGATTTAATGCATTATGTACAAGACTATCACTATCATGTTAAAAAAAAAGCCACGGGATGGATACATCATTCAGATTAGGGTTTCATTTAACAAACCTAACATTTCAAAACCTTCCGCCCCCTATTTCTCTCTGTGGCGACTCAAGAACATCAACCAGATTTCATCATGATTTCACCAGATCCATGAATATTTCACCGGATCAATGGAGTTTTCGTCCTTCTCCAAGGGTTAGTAACACTTTGTTATGATTCTAAACACTATTTCGTTATTCAAAACCCTAACCAAGACTAAAAGGTTGACTTTGATGCAGATCTAGAGCGTGGTTTCTGCTGCAATGTGGGAGCTGTTATGGGATTCTATAAAAGCGTAGGTAAATTCGGAAACCATAGTAGCTCTGAATTTTGATGTTTCCAAAGTTTGTCGTTTGTTCCGTCAGATCTATTGATTATAACTGGTTTTTGTTGTTAATGAATGCTTGTTTTGCTCTAACAGATCTGTTTCAGTTGATATATTATAAAGTTTGTGGTTTGCTTTGTCAAATATGTTAATAACTGGTTTTTTGTGGTTGATGAATGTTTGTTTGGCTTTCATTGATTTATTTCAGTTGCTATAATCGAAAATTTGTTTCATGTTTTTCAGATCTCTTGATAATTCTGGTCTACGTGGTGAAAGAGAACAACTTCTTAGTTGAATTCGTCTAATGTCAGATTGCAGCATTTCACCATTGATAAGTCATGATTGTTTTCATAAATCATGGTAAAAGGACCATTATGTTCTATTGCTCTGTATTATTTTAAATTTTCTAGAGAAATTTCCTTTTATATTGGTTTTAGGCCGCTTCTTAATTTCATAAGGGTCAATACATGTACAAAATAACCTGGCAAGTTAAAAAAGTTTTACGAGCTCAATAATGAGACATTAGAATCTTTTGAAGATATCTAAATTGGGTTTAGTGGACCAATACATGGCTCTTTGAAAAACTATTTTCAAATTATGAAAGCATATGAGAATAAAGATGATGTTAAGCTATTTTGGTGCAATAAATTTTCTAAATTACAAATTATTGAAAAATATTCAAGTCTTAATTTGATTCACTCTATTTGAATCGTTTGAGTGAATCATTCACATTTTTTATTTTAATGTTCATAATATTATGTTGCATATATGGTAATAAGATAAGCAGAATATGAAGTTCTACATGGATTCCTAATTTTTTTTTCATTTTCCCCCTTAGTTCAGGTAGGTGTAAGTTAGGGGTGTTTGTGATTTGAAAAGACCATAGTGTTGTCAAGTTTATGGACCTAATAGTTGTGGCGAACACTATTCCAGTGGACGGTGCTTACTCTTTTAGTGTTTATTCAGATCCAATTCGAGAATTTTTTAGACTATGACACTTCTATTTGATAAAAAAGAATTATTATGATTACAACTTAGAAAATGGTAGTCATTGTTATCGTTAACTTGAAGCATGTTGGTTTTGTTGCACATGCTTTGATTGTTGTTCTGTTTTTATATATGTATACAGGTTTTAATTCTGCCTAGGTATCATGTTAAGCTTAGCCGGTCCCAAGCCCGGATAAAATGAGAAAGGCTGAACTTTGCTAAAAACATGTATTTGAACTTGTTATGACTGTTATATTATTACTCTCATTAATCCTAAGAGTTCCAGGTGTGTGGGAGTGTGTTCAATTGCAATTGTATGTTTTTCTTTTATATATATATATATATATATATATATTGAAAATTTGATTTAAAGTCCTATCTATGTAAACAGTAGATGCTTGTGTCTTCTTTAGATCTGTGATTTATTTGGAAACTAAAAGTTACCTTTTGTCGACCATACCAGGATCAGTGGGATGAACCAGTATCTATTGTGAGGCCAGAAAGGGTTTCGCCATGGGAGATTGAAACTTTTGTGGCACCTACTGTTCTAGCCAGTTTAGCTCCACCAGTGCCACCCAAAAGTAAACGGCCTAGACCTCTAATGGAGATCTCTAATGTTGGTGAGTTAACTTTTTTATTTATTACCCCATTATATACAATGTGCATGTTATTAACCTAGCTATATTGTTTCAGAATAATCATGTTCAACTGTATCAGCTCGGTTGAGTTGTAGCAATGTGCATGTTATTAATCTGGTATGCATATTGAAGCTAATACATGTTCTTTAATTCTCACCTGTGTTAAAATCACATAGTAATCTAATAACATGTCTGAACATAGGAATGTGTAATCTAATGTTTTAAGTTTGTTTAGTGTTTTTTTTTTCATTCGTACAGACATGCGCACCCGCACATACTAAATCCACTCTGTTTTCATGACTCTTTTTTTGTGTATACTTAAATTTGTTGGATGGGTCAACGAGGTTGAGGGTGTTCCATATTAAACCTCCTATATTGGTTGGTCAAATATTTTACTATTGATTATATGTCATTTGGTCTATTACAGTAAACGTCATTTGTCTCTTTATTTCATTCTGTCTATTACATTAAACGTCATTTGTCTCTTTATTTGCCTTGTTTCCGGTTCTGGGTGTCAAAAGTGGGATTTTCAGGGTCAAAACGGATCGTTTGAAAAAAAAAACATTTTAGGTTCGGGTGAGACCGGGTTTCTGCCAAATTGGGTACGCGTCAAAACCACCCTTTTTTAAAGTGGTCAATTTTGTTTATGTTACCTGTGTTGTGTTTCATCTTACTTGATACTAGGTTATTTAAGCTGATTTTTTTTGTGTATTTTCACATATTTATCGAATATTATTATAACTAACATGCATAATTTTTATATTTATGCCCTTGAACCTAATAATGAATTATTAATCGACCATGTTGTGATACTTGATTTCAGCAAAGGAAATGGGCACATACACCCCTGGTAACGGATAATGCTTCTTTCCATTAAGATATAAGATCTGGTTAAAAATTGATATTTGAATTGACGATCTAATTCTATAATGTAGCAATGAGAGATCTTTACAAACGAGTTGACAATCTCAAGCACTAATTGTATTTGTAAGGGGATTTGGCATTGATGTGGCTTTGCCAGTGTATGCTTTACATATCATAATCCTACAAGTCTCTTAGTTATACATTTCCCTATTTTATTTAAAATCCTTTTTTTAATCTGTTGCACAGGTTTGGAGTAGCCTTAAGGAGCACTTTGGGCATTTCTAGAACATCATTTCTGCAACTAACTTTGGTCTGTTGACGACTTGCTAACGGGACAGTTGATATCCTTGAAGGTGAGTTAACTGAAGACAACAACTATATACCAAATAACTTACGGAGCAATGGCAAGCAGGTAAGACCTGAATTGAAACAGAGCAATGGCAAAGCGACTACATTAAACACATGTAAGAGAATAACATTGGTTTTTTTAGTGTCGACACATGCTCCAATAGAGGAGAAGATACAAGAAAGTCATTAGCTGGTGGTTGTATTGGTCAAACAGGAAGAGATATAAGAAACTCTCAGTAGTATATCTGATGAAGAATGGTGGTCGAACCATGTTGATGAGGTAATTGATACGTGTAAGGTCTATGAAAAAAAAATCTCATCACAATGCAAAAAATTGACACGTGAATTGTTATTTTTAATTTTCTATGTTGATGACTTATATATTTCTTATTCATGTGTTTGCTTTTTTTTTAGATTAATATGTTTATGACTGATATATAACCAAACTTTAAAAAGCTCATGACATACATAGACCAAAGACCAAACCGATGCTATGAACAAAAAACTAATAGAAGTGCAATACAATATATTACGAGAGAATTGAAAAACTAACAAAAAACGAGTAATACATTGTAAATTACCGTCGCCACCCCCTTGGCTCTCCCAAATGCGCGGAAACCCGACCTCCACCCGCCTAAAGGCACGATAGTGAAATAATCCGTAAAATCTTGCCTCCAATTCGAAAAAAGTTAGTACTCTAAGTTGTTACTTACTATAAACCATAAGGACTATCTGTGTAGTTATCTCTTGAAAACAAGTACCGCGTTGTAAATTGTTGCCGCCGCCGCATCGCGCGGGTTTCTAACTAGTATGTATCAAACGAGTATGCTCACCAATACATCTTTGTATTGACCAAATTATTTTCGTACATGTTTCAGGTTCTTATGAGATCACTTCTAAGCGTTTGGAACTTAGACTTAGACTGAGATTTACTGTATTTTAATATTAGATTGCTATTTGTAATTGTTGTATTTCTTTCAATGTAATAAATTA
The DNA here is from genome assembly GCA_030844895.1 of Ambrosia x helenae. Taxonomy (NCBI): domain Eukaryota; kingdom Viridiplantae; phylum Streptophyta; class Magnoliopsida; order Asterales; family Asteraceae; genus Ambrosia; species Ambrosia x helenae. Next base: position 21,986,762 of record CM061234.1, on the reverse strand, counting down.
TTAAATTCAATGTATCAGAATTTACATTTCTAGTCCATGAGCTATTGAACAATCGTCACTACGTGACACCTCGATGTTTCCACCATCGGTTGGGGTGTTATAGATTGGTATCAGAGCCATGGTTATAGGGAATTAGGTTATTTGAATGCCTTTTAGCCTAGTCTATAACTAAGTTTACTGTCACGAGTCCTCTCGTGTATATTTCTCTTATTTCTTATATATTATTTTAAGATATTTTCGCTATGATTCTTTTTCGTTATTCTTTCGGTATTTTGCATTGAGAAGAAGACACTCATATTTCACAAACGAAACAATATCACCAACTTAGGAGTGACAATCATACCTTGGTGATTAGTTTCACTCTTATATATGTTATTTATCTTAGGAATATATCTTTGAGATAGGAGTGACATCCGCACCTCAAAGAGTATTTCCTTCAAAGAGGAACTTAACCAATAAGCTGGAGTGACATTCCACAATCGTTTTCAATTTTGAAATACATCTTTGAGTTAGGAGTGAAATCCACATCTCAAGGATCTATTTCTGCATTTCGTTTTTAATATCGCTAAAGTTTTGTAATTCACTAGTGATGGGGCATGTGCAATCTGGAACGGTGAGCACCTGTATCCTAAGTTATGTATCTAGGCCTGGTATTTCGTATAAATCCCAATCAGACGAGTGACCCGTATACCTACCTGGCAACTCTTGGGATGAGCATTCACTTATAGGCTAAAATACGCCCCCACAAGTCACTAGGAAATTTCAAATACTTGAGTTAGTCAAAGTTTCCTCTGGAAACAATTTCAATGTTTTACATCATTGATATTTATGTTTGTTTATCATTTGAAGACTTAATTTAATCACTTGATGTTTCATGTGTCATTATTCATTGATCATATTCTTTTGGATTCCTTATCGTCGTATTGTCACATTAAAGCTTACACTATTTCACTTACACTTTGTGACTTTTACACTATAAGGTATTACTCTTTTTGCATTAAAACATTTTTATCCACGACTTAAGTTTTAAACTCTATGTTTAACTTCGACCACATTTTGATTTTAGGAATGTTGCGTCATCATACAGTTAAAAATGAAAATGTTTTCCCAAATTTATTATTCAACCTATTTTATATCTTCATGTTTACAAACTTACTAGATTGAAGCCACAAAATATCCTTAAGCTATGACCTTTATTATCCCTTAGTATCTTCCACAATACTCTCAACACAAAATATCCTCATTTACTTCATATTGCTTTACCACCATAAACAAGCCCAGTCGCCTAAGCCATAGCCAACTACCATTAGTTAGCACTTCTTAGTCAGACTAAACTCCAACATAAATGTCTACCTACATGATACGCACTATTACACTACTCTCTAAAATGATTAACTTGGCAACTTATCCTATATATCTTTCCACAAAGCCTATTCGCCAGACTAGATGCCTTAACGATCCTTGCAAATAAACGATCTTTCAATGTATAAATTTTCGTAAAAGTTTGACAAATTAAAAGGTTCAAAGTTTACCCAGTTCTAACGGGTAACACTTAGATTTTCTCAACATTTCATAACAATTAAAAAAAAGTTATTCTCCTGCATTACTACTATTCATTCAACTATATCACAAAGTTCGAGTAAACTGCGAAAATTTACCTTTTACACTTGTACACTTTCAATTGCAAAATTTTTGGTTTAAACAATGGACATATCTTCTTATCAGAATGTTGCTAAAAGTCTTTTATAGTATAACGCATATATGCAAAATTACTAAATTTTAACTCGCATGTCAGTAGGCTATACACCTGTACCGAGCACTTTTATTTACAATAAATTTCATTATTTTATTTTTTTTACACCATTTTATTCATATTTATGTTCGCACCGTAGTTGTTAATCCGACACCAGTGAGAGTTTGTGTTAGTATGCTAAACTTGCGAGATAGTGCCCTTTATGAACGTCACATGCTATAACGGTTACCAACCCGTAAAGTCTATTAATTATCATTAATCCTAATTAAATTCGACTGTTATGTTGACGGTTAAAGGGTGAACCCAAAAGGGAAGAACCTCTAACCATGTCTATTATTTACATGTTACTCTCATTACGGTTAAAGGGTAAACCCGAAAGGGAAGGACATCTAACCATGTTATTGTTTCATTGCAGTATCAATTACTTAGCATATCCTGATTGCACGCATTTTCTTATGGTATTACTAAGGATAGGGTTATGGAAAAGCATAACACCCTGGTGTAAGGTAAATCGATGATTACGATCCGGAACGCAATCATGGGCTTACAGGTACATAAGGGTGGTGTGTAATTCTATTTAGGTTGTTGGTAGACAATCCGTATGAGTCCAACGTATCGGGAGTGTGGTGGGTCAGCTGCGGTACACCCTATATATAACCATAGACGATACTGCGGGAGGGGACTAGGAGTCTGACCAAGAACCTACCAATTACTACCTCTTCATTAGATCGTTGACTAATAGCTAGTATTTTCGATAAAAACGTTCTTACACGAGCTTCAATTCGTCTTCTTGGAATCTCTCTTTTTACCACATCCACAGGAAACTAAACCTTGTGTACTCTTACACTCTTGGTTATTTGGATTCTTGTTGCATACCCTAATACAGTTTAGCCAGAAAACTTTTTAAAGTAGGAGAGATAGCTTTATCAATGCCTCTACCCTCACCAAATACATACTTTTCCAATCTTTTTTCTTTTTTTATAAACTCTCAACTTTCTAATCTTGGGTAAACTGACAAACATTTTGAAACTTTTACCTTGGATCTTAGATAAATAATTTAAATCTTGTCAAAACACGACTCATGAAATTTTTTTTAAGCCTACTTGACTTTTACAACGTATTTTGATTAATACAAACCTTCACTTGAAATAAATTTCGAGACGAAATTTTCTAAAGTAGGGGAGACTATAACATTCGTCCATTTTACTTTCATCACATGTACATTTCAGCCCTTCATCAATTATGAGTTAACATTTTATTTAAATCCATTATTATTTCACTTATATTTCGACAAAATTAATGAGATTTCAATTACTTGTTACCGCCATGTTATTTCATTGTTTCATCTCAATTATTTAACTAGTGAGATACCCGTCCGTTGGGACGGGTTTTTGAACGGGGATTAGAAAGCGTGAAAGTTTATTAATTCATATATATGATATCTTAAATTTAGTTATATAGCTGGCGCATACATGATTTATTACTAATTTTGATATAGTCTTGAGGAAAAGATGAATACATTAGATTAATTAAAGAGAAACAATACGCTCGAGCTTGTCCCTACGTGTAACCAATATAATTAAAATCCAAGCACTAATAATATGTGCAACCATAGGGCCCGATGAGAAGAACACCGGTATTTAATACCAAGCACCCTGTGAGACCATGTACTATACTTGAGTTATGCCGTCAAGGTATGCTTATATAACTTGGTATTCTATATACAAATAGTTAAAAAAATGTTTTCTCAAAAAGTTAATGGCCGCTGACGAACTTGGATGACAATAAAACATATTACGACATTCTCAAACTTTTTAATTCTTTATAAATACATGTACGTAAGTTAATTAGTATAATTTGTTTCTATGTATTATCATCAGTCAATAATATAGTACATTTTAGAAGTAGATTTAGTTTGTGGGTTTGTTACCGTTAAAAATGTATTATCAATTTAGTATATATCAATCTATAAATAATATAGTTAAAAGCTTTCTAAGATGAATGTTCTAGATCAAACAATAGATAACCAATGAAACTTAATGGGCAAGTCTAAATAGTTGGGTAAAACTAAAACCCAAACAAAATTAAATACATGATGGGCCGGAAGTTAGATGACAATAATAAGACATGTTAACACATTCTTAAACCTAACCCTATCACATTTCGTCCATTATATAATCTGGATCTTGGTTTAAAAAAAGTGTGCCTGGGGCGCGCTTTAAGCGTTTGAGGCGCGAGACGTTTAGGAAAACGCTTTTTTTGCCAAAAAGCGCTCGACTACAGGAAGCGCCGCCTCGAGCGCTTGAGGCGCGCGCTACAGTAGCGTCTCAGCCCAAAAAACCTTTTAAACTGCTTTATTTGGCCCGCTACAGTAGTGCCTCGTCGTTTTTATGTTTTGTAAGTGTTCAAGGGTATTTTGTAATCATGTTTTTGTGCTTATGATTGATTAACATGTAGAAAATGTCATATTGACATACATAAATATTTTTTTTATAATTTTTTTAATACTATACGTGAAGCTCTCGCCTCGCGCTTCGAATTTTGGACCCAAAACGTCTCGAAGCGCCTCGCGCTTTTTTAAACCAAGATCTGGATGACCAACGATATGCACATGTATGCGTGAATATTAAAATCAATAAGGAATGTGTATACACATACATACTGCAATGAGTGTTGCAATAGATTTTTGTTAACATTAACTTCAATTCCTTCATAAATGGTGACATTCAACAATCAACTACAATAAAGGCACCAACCAATAGTAAATTTACGGGTCAGATGGGTCAACAGACCCGTCGGAGTAGGGACAAAGATGAACAAAACTTGAATAAATAAGATAATCTTTTCAATTGAGGAACATATTTACAAATTTACCTTTGTTCAGTTCCTGAACTCAAGTGCAAATCGTGCTATAAATGTTGAATGCTAAGCTATAAAACTCTTTGTGGGTTTTCTTGCTTATGCAACTATACATGGATCTTATAATGGGAATAACGTTTATCTACAAATTAGTATAAAGAAAGGAGAAGCCACAAATTAAAAAGAGCTGAGTCTGTAGACAAGCACCAAGACAAGAAGGTCGTTGCAGCCGCAAGTTAATATCTACTGCACATTTTTTTTATCACAAAAGAAAACACCAACTTATGTGAAGTGTGAACATAAAACTATCTACACTAGCTGTTGAGCATGCTGCTAGTGATGGGAACTTCAAGAGTTATCCCATGTGGAGCCTTTATTGCTATCAAAGTTTCATTATGTCATTTGTAAGTGTGTCAAAGCTTTAGACTACTATAAATGTATTGGCTACTTTTTTTTTTGAACGGCAAACAAAAACGCCAATTTTTATTAACCACCAAATGCTAGCGAAAGGCTAGCAAACACCAATATTTACAAACACATAAGTTGCAATAGCAAATACATTTAGTTACCACCCAATTGTAGATAACCTAAAACTGGACCACGCTTCCTAATTCATGTGAGTCTTCCTCGATCTCGATTTTATCCATAAGAACGACATTGCTTTGATCTCTCCCACGACCCGATCAAAAGAGACTTGTTTTTGAGAAAAAACTACTTCGTTGCGGGTCTTCCAGATACTCCACATGGCTGTGAGGAGGACTGCATAAATCGCTTTTTTAAACCTTGCTGAACCACCAACATACTTGTGTATGTCCACAATGTCTCGGACGCTGAAGGCATACACTGGTTGAATTTTGCACCAACTTGAAATGAATTGCCACAGCAACTGCGCGAACCTGCAAGTCACAAACAGATGGTCCACAGATTCTATTCCATCTCCACATATCGGACAAACAGGATCCACCACCCGAATATTCCTTCGAAAGATATTCGCTGCAGTAGGTAACCGGTCCATATCTGCACGCCACGCAACAAAATTCACTTTCTTTGGTAGCCAGTTGTTCCACTCGAATACTCGGTCAGGCTTTACGAACCGTGCACTATGAAGCTCCTCTTTCAAACTCTTAACTGAAAAGCCTCCGAACCCGCCCATCGTCCAAACCCATCTGTCTGGAACAACCGAACAGACAAAGCCCGTCAACAGTACCATAAGGCGCTGTAACTCAGACTGTTCCGGGCCATTACTCAATGATCGCTTCCATTCCCACGTATATCCCTGCGTACTGTTCCCAACACGTTCAGCCACACTCCCATGTATTGGCTACTTGGCTTATTTAACTATTAGCTACAAAGGTGGAGAAAGATATTGTTGCATAACCTTACCTGAAAGCATGGTAGGCTTTTTATGTCATCTTCTGTACCAAAAAGCCATCTACAAATATCATAAGAAACAGAGTCAAAGATTCACTTTCATAAAAGTAGTTTGGGTATCATACCTTGGTTTATAGTAAACCGGGTTTGGTTTGAAACCGCAAATAGCATAAGAAAATTGAAAGTAAAAAAAAAAAAACCCTTAAATAACATAGACTGCCAATAATAACCTTTTACTTGTTTCATATGGCGTGTGAAAAGTTGAAAACCCTCTCTCCATTCCTTGGAATATTCACTAAGACCACTACGGGGGGCGCTAAAGGGCGCTAAAAATCCCAAAATGTGTGTTTAGCGCTAAGATGATAATACCCCTTCTCCTTTGATTGGTGTGCCAACTTCTTGCAGCCAATAATATTGAAAGAGGGGGCGCTAAAGTGGAATCCCACTACAGAAGGTCTAATGAGCCTGCACAAGCCTTCCATAACTCGTTATTCAGCGAATCATCACAAAATCAACAACATTTTTAAGCAAATTTTGTAAAAAAAATAAATAATAATAAGAAGAAGAAGATAAAACTAATATCAACAGCCAAGTATATAAAAAAACAGGTAGGTGTAAGATTGACGGCATAAAATAGCATATGAACATAAAAAAAGCTAAATCAATAACCCTGCGCCTTCGAATTTTGCAAAAAGATAGAGCAGTTCAGTTAACCCCATAATCAAAATCTAAATTCTAAATCACACAAATGAATTCAAACAACAGTGCAGAATGTAGCAAAAATATGAAGTAACACATATAAACTGAATAAAAAATCACAAATTTTGGCATTTAGCCTAACCTAAGAGATTAATTTCAGTCTAAAAACTCACAAAATCTGTGGAAGACGTCCCAGTGACAAACTGACCAAGTGATAAAGGTTTGAGAACATAATGACTACAATCACAAATGAATTCAATCTGCTTTTGTTGTTCTCATAGACCGAATCAGAATATAATGGAAAATTGTGTTTATTTGTGTGTATATATAGCAGTTTAGTTAAACCCATCCCGTATTTTTAGGAATATGCTGGACATCATGGAAACTACATCCATGGAAAGGGGGTTTCACAAGAACTGCTCATCTAAAAAAGAAACTGCCAAATTATTGAAGAAACCACCTAATTATCATGGCTGAGATTAAATCTCAGAAATAACTACCAAGTTTGAAGGGTCAAGATTAATTCAAAAATGGTTAAGAGTAGCAAAAGGGGTGGTTACTCTAGTGGTGAACAATATATTAATAATTTGGATTTCTATATTTCTCATCTACAATATTCTTTGATTCAAAACATTTAACTTGTACGGTTAGTATACAATTATATGTAATTGGCGGTTCAATTCATTTTTATAGAATTGGAAATCCGAAACCCTACATTAATTTATAAATATTATTATGTGGAATTTAGAGGGATTTAATACATACTAAAGATTAGATTAGTAACGACAAATACCAATCCTTATATAAACTAAATATGACTTAACATGTATGAAGTGTAACTAAATAAACAAACTAATAACTAATAATAATGATAACAATTGCTTGTTTAGTAATTAAAAGGTTTATTGTGTATTTTAATGGTTAGTGTAAGGGCATTTTGAAACATTGAATTAATTAAGTCAACATAACTTCATCTTCCTCTATTAGTCTTTTATTTGCAGGTCAATAAAAAAATACGAATAAAACTTCAAAGGTTTCAACGGTCAACATAATAGTCGAATTTAATTAGGATTAATGATAATTAATAGACTTTACGGGTTGGTAACCGTTATAGCATGTGACGTTCATAAAGGGCACTATCTCGCAAGTTTAGCATACTAACACAAACTCTCACCAAATCCGTGAACCACGCATCACCGACCCCCCCCCCCACCATAAATGCAACCAAAAACAACTACCGTGATTGTCTATATTATTGGATTGCCCGACTTGTTTGATCTGTCGAAAAGGTAACCAAAATGAAACCTTGTTTGGTTTAAGATTGCATGACAAACATACTTACACTATTTTTTTAGCAAACTTAATTAATTTAGAATATTATTTATGGTGGGGAGGTAAGAATTGAATTTGATTTTTTTTTTTTTTTCAAATAAAAAGTTGGTTTGGTTTAATATTTTAGTTATTTATATAAAGGATACATCTTACGAATTTCTAAATATTTTATTTATTTATTTTCGTTACATATAAACTCAATGAATCCGTTTTTAAGTTTTCTAAGTCATATATAAAAAGGCATATTCAAATTAAAAATAGTAATAGTAATAGTATACATAAGCGTTATATTCAAAACGATTGAAATTAATATTTAGGTGGCAATTCATTATCATTCATAAATGCTCATGGCCATTGACAATCAATCAATCTCGAAAACTAATGACGACACTAATCTCAAATCAACTTACTTAGGTTCAAGCATAATTTATTGATTCACGTTCATTTTTCCATGTTGATCATTACAACCAAGGTGAATATATCTTTCCCCTTTTTACTGTTTTATTATTTTGTGGTGACTCATGTACCTACTATCAAGTTTCTATTTCCTTTTACTAAAATAGCAGTTCTTATGTGTGTTTGCTTGTGTCATTTCGTGTATCAATGACTTGTCAAATTATTAACCGTTGCGGCGTAGCATTTCAATGAATAGTACTATGGTATATACCCTTGTGGCTCTGTTGAGAGTCCTTGTCGTTGCTATGTATTGCATTACTACTAGCGCATACTATATATATTTCCTTTCTTTTCATAGGGTTTATTTGACCCGGATACCACTTATTACATTTTGCAAAATAAATCATTAATTGCAAAATTCTCCTTACTATATGTATAAAACGGGTATGCTCACCAATACATTTTTGTATTGACCAAATTATTTTCATACATGTTTCAGTTTCTTATGAGATCACTTCTAAGCATTTGGAACTTAGACTTAGACTGAGATTTACTGTATTTTAATATTAGATTGCTAGTAGTAATTGTTGTATTTCTTTCAATGTAATAAATTATTAAATTCAATGTATCAAAATTTACATTTATAGTCCATGAGCTATTAGAATGCTTTTTAGCCTAGTCTATAACTAAGTTTACTGTCACGAGTCCTCTCATTTATATTTCTCTTATTTCTTATATTTTCTTTTAAGATATTTTCGCTATGATTCTTTTTCGTTATTCTTTCGGTATTTTGCATTGAGAAGAAGACACTCACATTTCACAAACGAAACGATATCACCAAGTTAGGAGTGACATCCATACCTTGGTGATTAGTTTCACTCTTATATATGTTATTTATCTTAGGAATATATCTTTGAGATAGGAGTGACATCCACACCTCAAAGAGGAACTTAACCACTAAGCTGGGAGTGATATCCTTAACATAGTGATTGGTTTCATTCCACAATCGTTTTCAATTTTGAAATACATCTTTGAGTTAGGAGTGAAATCCACATCTAAGGATCTATTTCTGCATCTCGTTTTTAATCTCGCTAAAGTTTTGTAATTCACTAGTGATGGGGCACGTGCAATCTGGAACGGTGAGCGCCTGTATCCTAAGTTATGTATCTAGGCCTGGTATTTCGTATAAATCCCAATCAGACGAGGGACCCATATACCTACCTGGAAACTCTTGGGTTGAGCATTCACTTATAGGCTAAAGTACGCCCCCACAAGTCACTAGGAAATTTCAAATACTTGAGTTAGCCAAAGTTTCCTATCGAAACAATTTCAATGTTTTACATCATTGATATTTATGTTTGTTTATCATTTGAAGACTTAATTTAGTCACTTGATGTTTCATGTGTCATTATTCATTGATCATTTGCTTTTGGATTCCTTATCGTCATATTGTCACATTAAAGCTTACACTATTTCACTTACACTTTGTGACTTTTACACTATAAGGTATTACTCTTTTTGCATTAAAACATTTTTATCCACGTATTAAGTTTTAAACTCTATGTTTAACTTCGACCACATTTTGATTTTAGGAATGTTGCGTCATCATACAGTTAAAAATGAAAATGTTTTCCCAAATTTATTATTCAACCTGTTTTATATCTTCATGTTTACAAACTTACTGGATTGAAGCCACAAAATATCCTTAAGCTATGACCTTTATTATCCCCTAGTATCTCCCACAATACTCTTAACACAAAATATCCTCATTTATTTCATATTGCTTTACCACCATAAACATGCCCAGACGCCTAAGCCATAGCCAACTACCATTAGTTAGCACTTTTTAGTCAGACTAAACTCCAACATAAATGTCTACCTACATGATACGCACTAGTACACTACTCTCTAAAACGATTAACTTGGCAACTTATCCTATATATCTTTCCACAAAGCCTATTCGCCAGACTAGATGCCTTAACGATCCTTACAAATAAACGATCTTTCAATGTATAAATTTTCGTAAAAGTTTGACAAATTTAAAGGTTCCAAGTTTACCCAGTTTTAACGGGTAATACTTAGATTTTCTCAACATTTCATAAAAATTAAAAAAAAAACTTATTCTCCTGCTTTACTTCATTCAACTGTATCACAAAGTTCGAGTAAACTGTGAAAATTTACCTTTTACACTTGTACACTTTCAGTCGCAAAATTTTTGGTTTAAACAATGGACATATCTTTTTATCAGAATGTTGCTAAAAGTCTTTTATAGTATAACGCATATATGCAAAATTACTAAATTTTAATTCGCATGTCAATAGGCTATACACCTGTACCGAGCACTTTCATTTACAATAAAATTCATTATTTTATTTTTTTACACCATTTTATTCATAGTTATGTTCGCACCGTATCTTAATTATCTTACTCTCGTATTGTTTTTCTATTGGTGGTTATTCTCACGCATTATTCGCAACTATTTGTGACACCCCACATTTTCAGGTTAAATACTTTTACTGAACTCTAGTTAACTTACATGTTCATACATGGCTAGATGCTTAACTAGGGTTAGTTAAGTAGGTTTAACATATGTTAGAAGATGCTAACATATGTTATACGTAGGAAAATCCTTGTTAAACACACACATGAGTCCTGTATCCCGAACGTTGGTGAATTATGTGACATACATAGCAATAATATATACAAGTGAATTTTGGTGAACATGAAGTACGTGCTTATGTGAATTACATGTTTTTGGTGAATGATCGCCTAACTGAAAGGTAATGCGTAGATTATGCAAATTACGTGCACAACATGAATAATATGCCATGTAATAATAAAATAATGGTTTTTATATAATTTAGCATGGTTAATAATATTGGGTTCGGTATTGGGCTAGAACATGGTTAACGGGTTAAGTTAATGGACTAGAAGGGCCCTAATACCAATTGTTTGGGGAACAAGCAAGGCCCATTCACAATTAGGAGGCAAGGAAAAAGATAAAAACCGTAACCCTTGCCCCCCTTGATGCCGTGCGAACCAACCCCCCACCCCCTCTCTCTTTGTTTTCAAGCAATCAAGTAATCTTGCACTAATCAAGCTAGTTCGGGTTTGATTTCAAGGCTCTAGGAAGTTTAATCTTTCACAAGGTATACGTTCTTACGATTCTTGATAAATTATAATGATTGAAAAACTTTAAAAACCCTAAAAAGAATATATATGAAATCGCATACATGCATATGTAGGAGTTCTTGAATGTTCTTGATGATTGATGATGATGATTGTTATTAGCAGCCATGATTAGGGTTTTAACATGATAATATATGTGTTTTGATATGATTAATATGGTGTTTAATCAGTACTATAGGTGTTATACATGTATTAGGGATGTTTATGAAGAATTAGGGTTTGTAGATTACTTGGGATGCAAGTTTCAGATTCTGACAGATTTGTTTGAACGTGTTGAAAGGGCTGTAACGGGTTGGTAAATCGATTGTTTTGATGATTTCTTTGCATGATTGTAATGTACAAGGTCTTAGATTTTCATAATGGGCAAAACCATCGATTTTGGACACCGTATGAGTCGTTTTTGGAATTTTAATTGATAAGGGGTCATATCAGATTTTCGGATTTATAAATTGGGCTAACTTTAAATGGTCATAACTTGAGATTTACAAGGAGTTAGGTTATGAAATTTTTACAGTAGGTCAATACTGGAAACATAGAGCTTTTCCAAGCGGATTCATCTCGTTTGGATGAACACACAATTTTTAAGAATTTTCCTACTAAACTGACCTGTTGAGGAAATTTTCTGGACACTGCTGTGTTGTACGAATTTTTATAATTTTTGTGTTTGGAATTAAGACAAAACAAAAATTGGTATTGTCGAGTGAATCCCAAATAAAATTCAGTAAAAATTTGGGACTCTAATTCATTCGTTAAGTATTTTAAATAAATTGTTTGCCACAGCGCACAATCTGTCCTAAAAACACAGATTGTGTACGGGGTCTTTAAGTGACTATTTGGAGTTCTATGTGGTGTGTAATTGACATGTACTTGTGTGGAAACTTGTATGAGATGTATTTGATGCATTAAACTGATAATAATTGCTATGATCACCAACGGGATACGTAGGACATACTTGAGCATGTAGAGTCATTAGGTGTCACCACACGGTTTTGAACTTTTAAAAGTCTTGGATAAACGAGTTACATGGTGTGTTGGTTACGCACGTATACTCACCTAGTGACATTTGTAATAGGGAGTCGGTAGCACGTTACTATTCGTGGAATTTTGATTTTCACTTGCGACCTAAGGTGAGTTTCACTACTCTTTTTCTCAAAAGCATGCGTCTCAGGTATGAGACACTTTACTTAACGTTTTCTAGTCCGGTTTGGGACTACTTACACATCCCGGGTTGGGATGCCATGGATCCTTATGAGGGTCGGTCACTTTGCTAATTCGCAATTGTGTCCTTGATAAACTGAACCATCTCTATCATTTTGTAAGTCCTCACGTACCGAATGAATTGCCAGGGTTGGCAAGCAGGTTATTAGTTGATAGCGCTATTAGGTCTTACAAACCTCACACCGGCTCGGGGAGCGCGGGCGTGAACTATAACTACGAAACATTATCATTGCGGATAGACAATGATGTTAGGCATACGGCACACTTATGTGGGTACACGTGCATAGCAGTTCGGTATATTCGGTTAGTTATCATGAATGGGTTAGCTACCCTTGACATGCGATGAATTAGTGGTTACACGGTGCGGGGCACCAACATAACTTACTTACTTACGTGGTTTTGAAGAACCAGCGCTTTTACATATCAAGTTACTTTACTTTGTGAACTCACCAACTTATTGTTGACACACGATAGCATGCTTTTGCAGGTCCCTAGGTACGGAGCACGATAGGACATGCATCACTGTGTCATGGGCTGTGAACATTATTTAAACTTATACTTTACTTTGCATTTAACGGGTTTATTTTGGGCGCGTTGTTTTGCGCATGAATTTAATTGGTTATGTTTGAATTACGCTTCCGCAACTTAACTGAACTTTTTGGTAAACGTTAAACATGATTTTCAAATATGAACTAAATGGTTTGGGCATTTAGAGTCGTTCTTATGACTTATGGCTATGGGATCCTGGTATGTCACGCACCTCGCGGTATAAACCCTGCAGTGGAAATTTGAGGGTGTGACACTATTCTCGCACTAGTTATTAGTAGTTACTCTTACAACACTAGTTTTGAGCATTAATTTAACTCGTTTACATTCATTTTGTGCAAACTGTGCGATTTACTCGATTTATATTATACTATTCTTTCAATCGAAATTTTATGCTATACTTATATACATACATGAACGCATATTTGGTATGCATATTTTCTTTCCTGTTTTGAGCAAAACCCCGTTATACTTTACATTATTTTGTTCATCATCATGGCCAATGAACATACTAGTTGATAACTCGTATGAGATCTAAGCCAGTGCCCACGTACGACTCGGATTAGAGTATTTCTTTAATCTGAGGGGAACGGTGTAAACCTCAAGGTCTATCAATATGAGTTTTTAGAGCCAACGATGTGAACAGAAGTTACCGGTTAAGGGTGAACCCAAAAGGGAAGAACCTCTAACCATGTCTATTACTTACATGTTACTCTCATTACGGTTAAAGGGTAAACCCGAAAGGGAAGGACATCTAACCATGTTATTGTTTCATTGCAGTATCAATTACTTAGCATATCCTGATTGCACGCATTTTCTTATGGTATTACTAAGGATAGGGTTATAGAAAAGCATAACACCCTGGTGTAAGGTAAATCGATGATTACGGTCCGGAACGCAATCATGGGCTTACAGGTACATAAGGGTGGTGTGTAATTCTATTTAGGTTGTTGGTAGACAATCCGTACGAGTCCAACGTATCGGGAGTGTGGTGGGTCAGCTGCGGTACACCCTATATATAAGCATAGACGATACTGCGGGAGGGGACTAGGAGTCTGACCAAGAACCTACCAATTACTACCTCTTCATTAGATCGTTGACTAATAGCTAGCATTTTCGATAAAAACGTTCTTACACGAGCTTCAATTCGTCTTCTTGGAGTCTCTCTTTTTACCACATCCACAGGAAACTAAACCTTGTGTACTCTTACACTCTTGGTTATTTGGATTCTTGTTGCATACCCTAATACAGTTCAGCCAGAAAACTTTTTAAAGTAGGAGAGACAGCTTTATCAATGCCTCTACCCTCACCAAATACATACTTTTCCAATCTTTTTTCTTTTTTATAAACTCTCAACTTTTTAATCTCGGGTCAACTGACAAACATTTTGAAACTTTTACCTTGGATATTAGATAAATAATTTAAATCTTGTCAAAACACGACTCATGAAATTTTTTTTAAGCCTACTTGACTTTTACAACGTATTTTGATTAATGCAAACCTTCACTTGAAATAAATTTCGAGACGAAATTTTCTAAAGTATGGGAGACTATAACATTCGTCCATTTTACTTTCATCACATGTACATTTCAGCCATTCATCAATTATGGGTTAACATTTTATTTAAATCCATTATTATTTCACTTATATTTCGACAAAATTAAGAGATTTCAATTACTTGTTACCGCCATGTTATTTCATTGTTTCATCTCAATTATTTAATTTGGATTTCTATATTTCTAATCTACAACATTCTTTGATTCAAAACATATAAACATGTACGGTTAGTATACAATTATATATAATTGGTGGTTCAATTCATTTTTATAGAATTGGAAATCCGAAACCCTACATTAATTTATACATATTATTATGTGGAATTTAGAGGGATTTAATAAATACTAAAGATTAGATTAGTAACGACAAATACCAATCCTTATATAAACTAAATATGACTTAACATGTATGAAGTGTAACTAAAAAAAACAAACCAATAACTAATAATAATGATAACAATTGCTAGTTTAGTAATTAAAAGGTTTATTTTGTATTTTAATGGTTAGTGTAAGGGCATTTGAAACATTGAATTAATTAAGTCAACATAACTTCATCTTCGTCTTTTAGTCTTTTATTTGCAGGTCAATAAAAAAATACATATAAAACTTCAAAGGTTTCTACCGTCAACGTAACAGTCGAATTTGATTAGGATTAATGATAATTATTAGACTTTACGGGTTGGTAATCGTTATAGCATGTGACATTCATAAAGGGCACTGTCTCGCAAGTTTAGCATACTAACACAAACTCTCACCGGTGTCGGATTAACAACTACCATCGCCACTGTCCTACTCGTTTCGACCAAATCCGTTAACCACGCATCACCAACGACACCTCCACCACAAATGCAACCGAAAACCACTACCGTGATTGTCTATATTATTGGATCACCCGACTTGTTTGATCCGTCGAAAAGGTAACCAAAATGAAACCTTGTTTGGTTTTAGATTGCATGACAAACAAACCTACACTATTTTTTTTTTAATCAAACTTAATTAACTTCAGAATATTATTTATAGGGGGAGGTAAGCATTGAATTTGATTTATTTATTTATTTTTCAAATAAAAATTTGGTTTGCTTTAATATTTTAGTTATTTATATAAAGGATACATCTTGCGAATTTCTAAATATTTTATTTATTTATTTTCGTTACATATGAAATCAATGAATCTGTTTTTAAGTTTTCTAAGTCATATATAAAAAGGCATATTCAAATTAAAAATAGTAATAGTAATAGCATACGTACACATTATTTTCAAAACGATTGAAATTAATTTTTAGGTGGCAATTCATTATCATTCATAATGCTCATGGCCATTGACTATCAATCAATCTTGAAAACAAATGACGACACTAATCTCAAATCAACTTACTTAGATTCAAGCATAATTTATTGATTCACGTTGATTTTTCTAGGTTGATCATTACAACCAAGGTGAGTATATCTTTTCCTATTTTTATTGTTTTACTATTTTGGGGTGACTCATGTACCTACTATCAAGTTTCTATTTCCTTTTACTAAAACAGTAGTTCTTATGTGTGTTTGCTTGTGTCATTTCGTGTATCTATGACTTGTCAAATCATTAACCGTTGCGGCCTATCATTTCAATGAATAGTACTATGGTATATACCCTTGTGGCTCTATTGAGAGTCCTTGTCATTGCTATGTATTGCATTACTACTAGCGCATACTATATATATTTCCTTTTTTTCATAGGGTTGATTTGACCCGAGTACCACTTATTACATTTTGCAAAATAACACAGGAATTGCTAAATTTTCCTTACTATATGTATCAAATAGGTATGCTCACCAATACATTTTTGTATTGACCAAATTATTTCCGTACATGTTTCAGGTTATTATGAGATCACTTCTAAGCGTTTGGAACTTAGACTTAGACTGAGATTTACTGTATTTTAATATTAGATTGCTAGTTGTAATTGTTGTATTTCTTTCAATGTAATAAATTATTAAATTCAATGTATCAAAATTTACATTTCTAGTCCATGAGCTATTGAACAATCGTCACTACGTGACACCTCGATGTTTCCGCTATCGGTTGGGGTGTTACATATTGGTATTGGAGCCATATTTATAGGGAATTAGGTTATTAGAATGCCTTTTAGCCTAGTCTATAACTAAGTTTACTGTCACGAGTCCTCTCGTGTATATTTATCTTATTTGTTATATTTTCTTTTAAGTTATTTTCGCTATGATTCTTTTTCGTTATTCTTTCGGTATTTTGCATTGAGAAGAAGACACTCATATTTCACAAACGAAACGATATCACCAAGTGAGGAGTGACATCCATGCCGTGGTGATTAGTTTCACTCTTCTATATGTTATTTATCTTAGGAATATATCTTTGAGATAGGAGTGACATCCATACCTCAAAGAGTATTTCCTTCAAAAAGGAACTTAACCACTAAGCTGGGAGTGATATCTGTAACTTAGTGATTGGTTTCATTCCACAATCGTTTTCAATTTTGTAATACATCTTTGAGTTAGGAGTGAAATCTACATCTCAAGGATCTATTTCTGCATCTCGTTTTTAATCTCACTAAATTTTTGGAATTCATTAGTGATGGGGAACGTGCAATATGGAAGCGTGACCGCCTGTATCCTGAGTTTTGTATCTAGGCCTGGTATTTCGTATAAATCCCAATCAGACGAGGGACCCGTATACCTACCTGGGAACTCTTGGGATGAGCATTCACTTATATGCTAAAGTATGCCCCCACAAGTCACTAGGAAATTTCAAATACTTGAGTTAGTCAAAGTTTCCTATGGAAACAATTTCAATGTTTTACATCATTGATATTTATGTTTGTTTATCATTTGAAGACTTAATTTAATCACTTGATGTTTCATATGTCATTATTCATTGATCATTTGCTTTTGGATTCATTATCGTCAGATTGTCACATTAAAGCTTACACTATTTCTGTCACACCCTCAAATTTCCACTGCGGGGTTTTACCGCGAGGCGCGTGACAAACCAGCATTCAAGTCAACGGTCAATATAAACGACACTATATGAAGTACGTAAACCCAAAACAAAATTTCATAAGCGGAAGCATTTAAAGAATTTAATTGCTACAAAACAATGTTCCAAAGTATTCAAGACACTTATTTCAAAACATGCTACTAATCCTAGACGCCAATGCTGACCCGTGCGCCTAGTCCAACCGGTGCTACCTTAGCGACCTGAGAAAACATGCCAAAAGAGACGTCAACATATATAATGCTAGTAAGTTCACATGTTTATTCAATATGTTACCAAAGTGTTACCATGTCCATACTATATCAATGTTACCAAGTACGCTAGCTAGGCGTATGTTTTATTACTACTACGATTGGAAAATCATTACTAGATTGTTACCAATGTTCGGCCTGCGTGTGTTCAGCAATGTTACCAATGTTACCAGTTCGAGACAATATGCACCCGCCGGCCTTCCAAGTCGTAGAGTGGGGTCTGTCAAACCCAATAGATCTATCCACATTTCCCCCGTTGTGCATCCCCACACATTCATGGTTTTCCCGGGGACTTTCAAAGATCGTATAGCAATGCAAAGTTAAAACCATAGTATGACATATGTTACCAAAATCGTAGAGCGCATGTTCTCTCCCCCAAAAGTTAAAGCAGTAAAAGTGGGGCCGTGAACTCACCTTAGGTTGCGTTCTTCAGTAATATAAGAAAGCCAAGCCCTTGATAATCCCACTACCGGAGATCTATCAAAATGTTCACATAAGTTTTCCGATTAATAACCATAAGGTTATCTATTCCTCGATTGTCCAGATCGTGACCAAGTATGTTTTAAAACGTGTTTAAGTATTCAACCGACACACTAGACCGACCAGACATCCCGTTGGTGACTCATTACCCTAACTAATCAAGTACACATAGATTACACACAAGGGTCAAGCATAAAACACTTAGTTTGTATCAAAAATCTCATTTTTGAATCCATAGGGTCGAACCAGGAAACTTTGTTCCACCTTCGCCCCTTTTTAAGCCATGTTCGACCCTTTTAAAGCCACATTCAACCCTTTTAAACAGATTCGCCCATTACTGTCCAAGTTCGACCCTGGGATTCCACCTTCGACCACACGACTGGTCGAAGGTGCCCAGGTTCGACCCTGCCAGATTGTTCTTCCCCAAAACGCTTCAAAAACATCCGAAAACATCCCGAAACATCATCAATCACAGCAGTTAGATACGACTAACATATCCCCACAAAATCCCACCAATTTTGCCCCAAAACCTGCTCATTTTAGCCCTGTCACCTCATGCATGAAATCTTTAACCAATTTGGAAACTTTTTGAAATCAGTCCATAATCATCTTAAAAATGCTCCGTTTGTCGTGTGTTTGAAATCCTCAAAAAGTTCTATTGATCATACTAGCATGCATTAAGCCCTAGCTTTATTAAAACCCCCAATTTAGACATGATATTATTAATCGTCTAATTGTAACCATAAACAATCCTAAATTAACATCAATATCAGCCCAAGATCATGTTTCTAGCATCAGTACGGCAGCAAATCATTAAACAACACATAATACCACATAACACATAATTAACATATGTTTATTGATATGAAAACCTATGTTTAATGATAGGGTTTAGGTTTAGAAAGATGTTTAAAAGGTTTTTATTGACAAAAACATCCTTAGAACAGAGCTGGACATTTAGGGTTAGATGAAAACGAATTAAAATGCTTTGAAAAGGTTTAGGATTAAGAACGCACCTTGGATTCTTGCTTAGATGGTGTTTGTAGGTTAGATTATGAAGAATATCAGAGCCATGGTTATAGGGAATTAGGTTATTAGAAAAATAATCTAGTCTATAACCATAGGATTATAGCCAGTATTTGCTCCTTTTACTTGCTATTCTCTATCTCCCTCCTACTTCTTATCCCTACTTTAGTCTCTACAAGAAGATCGCTCTCCCTCACTGGATCTACTCTTAGACTAATAGGACAAGATTCTCAAATCTTAACTTGAACTGCCTTGCAGATCCCGTCGAAGTTCTAGATTTTAATAACGAACACGTGCAATCTGGAAGGGTGAATGCATGTATTCTGAGTTTTCTATCTAATACTGGCATTGCGCATAAATCCCAATCAGACGAGGGACCCGGATGCCTACCTGGGAATTCTCGGGATGAGTTTTCACTTATAGGCTAAAGCATGTCTTCATTATGTTATTAGAATCTGGAAGCTTTGATAAGTCAACGTTTTCGTTTATTCGTTTTAATTAATGAATAAATGCTTACACCCACTTTCCTTAAAACTAAGCTCTAAGATCTCAAAATTTTACAGCTTAAATCAATCCCATTTCATAACCATCTATGGATTTCACCATCACACTTCACTTTTCCTTCACCTTTTCAAACATGAGCTAGTTCCCATGATAACCAAACTATTGAAACTTGATTGTGTGTTACATCAAACTTAATCCTTAGTTATACATGAGGATTCGATTATCTACCATATTTGAACATTTGATATTAGAACTATTTGAACATTAGTTAAACTTAATCATTAACCTTGTCTAGGGAAACTCTATTACAACTTTCATGCTATACTTGATACTTGATTGCTTACATGTACATGTTATCAATTTGCAACTTATGTGTGTAATAATTGGTACACTTAATCAAACAACCGATAGAGGATGAAGTACTTGCTCAACAGTTAGTAGAGTACCAAATAACCTACTCAACGATTGGTAGAGGTCATCATGCCTGCTCAACAGTCGGTAGAGGCCCTACAACCTGCTCAACGACTGGTAGAGGCTATCTCACCTGCTCAACAATCGGTAGAGGTTCTTACTCACTGACTGGTAGAGGTCTTTTTCCTACTCAACAATTGGACTTATTTTTGTATACGTTGTATACGATTCAACCACAAGGTTAATTGCATTATTTTACATGTGTGTGTAGAGTCATAGAAGGACACAAAACCCTAATGTAAGGTAAATTGGTGATTGCGGTCCGGAACGTAATCATGAATTTACATGTACGTTAAGGTAGTGTGAAATTCTATCAAGGTTGATAGATAACCAATTATAAACTCTAGTTACCTGGTAGATCATTTAGTCTTTCTATAGTCAATCGACTCATACATTTCTTGTCGGATTTCTAAAACTTAAGTTTAATGTTTTGCTAGATTGCTATTCCAGACGAACCTAATCCAATCCTTAAAACTCACATCTCAAACCTCTCATCCAAATTATTCAAAACAGATTATTCTATTACCTATAAATCCATGTCGTTCCTTAACCCAAATTTTCCAGACCACAGTTGTCCTAATTTCTACCCAATCCTGTGTTTTCAATAACTTCGGGACGAAGTTTCCAAAAGTAGGAGAGACTGTAACATCGCGATTTTTTCCCCAATTGTTGAATTTGTAAAATCACCACTTTACCTATATTATAATTTCTTTTCTACAAATATACTAACCTTGCCTAATTATTTTCATTTATTTCAAAACAATTATTTTTTTTCTATAATAATAATAATAATAATAATGTTAGTCTTCCAAAAGTTTCCTCCTGAGCATGCGAAAGTATCATATCTATCAATCCTTGCCGTCAATTTCGCACCATATACCGAAGATTGAGGCTAATTATATGTTCTTGTTTGTTTTATAACTATCCAAGCAATCCATTTGCAATCAGTATAAACACTTGCTCTTAATCCAATTCAACGGAGATACACACACATAACATACCGATTTATAGTTTCCCTGAGTCGATTTAGATGATCAAGCTTCATGGTTTGTGGATTGAAGCGAGTTGATCACGTCACACTTGTCAAACAGTTTTGCCAATCATATAAACCTGTAAGTTCGATTTGTTGTGATTAACATGGTCGATTCTGGATAGGAATCAAAAGCCCTAACGTTTGATTTCTTATCAGAAGCGATTTCTTGGTCAATTGTAAGGATTTGTGTTCTAGGGTTTATATATGAAAAATTGGGGATAAGTCTTGTCTAAAGGTTTAAAACATTCTGTTTCACTAATAAACCAAAACAGGTGATGTTGTCCTAGTGGTTAAGGCTGTGTATTATACAGAAGAGGGACTGGGTTCGATCCTTGTTTCCCTGCAAATCTTTTTAGCTGTTTATTTCTTCTACATGATATATATTTTATGTATATTACTTTTTAATTTATGTTTAAAATACTAAAACTGATTTATAAACTCTATAAAAATTATTTTATGTTGTTCTAATGGTAAAGTTTATCATACAATTTTTAGTTTTTCAAAAATCATTTATTTAATATATATTAAATATATTACAAGTTTATTGAATTATAAATTGAAAATTCTATAAAAATATCTAAACAATTTTATAAAATTCCACAAAAATTATTTTGAACTTATGAACCAATAAATGATCCAGAAATAAATTTTTATTTCATGAAAAACGTTAATATAATATTTTTAATCAATTTTTACTATTTTAATCATATATAATTCATAATAAATTCATTTTTCTCTATTTTTACATCAAAAATTTACATAAATTAGTTTTGTTCATTTGGAATAGAAATATAAATTTTAATTTGAAACTTTATGAATTTTAATATTTTTAGACATTAATACTATATTTTGACAAATAAATATAAATCTACTATATATTCAATTATTAAGAAAATAATTTTATAAAAATTATTTTCATATCTACAACATTATAATACAACCATCCTTAATCAAAATTTTACAAAAAGTCTTTTATTTATTTATTTTTTTCTAATTTCTTTTATTTATTAGATCATTAACAATTTATCTAAAATAACAATTAAACAATTGCCTATCCCCAAATTAGGAACCCTAGAAATACTTGTAGACTAGAAAGACTTAGACTTATTTATTGCCTTAAACATAGGGTAATATTTGGCAACGTTGGACCACGCTTATTCTATTTCACAGGACTTAACGCTTTGCTAAGGTGAGTTTACATAGCCCCTTTTTTCTGTTTTACATTTTGGGGTGAAACATGTTTAAACATTTTATCCACTATCATTTACTCATTCTTACATTGTTGAAACTTGTGATTCAATTATAAACATTTTATACACTATTATTTACTCATTCTATCGTTTGACTGTAACAAAAAGACACAGTACAATCATTAACATTGATCAAGCCGCCTGTTTAGATTATAGCGCTATAGGTCTGACAAACCTATCCCCCCGCATAAATTCAGGGATGATCGATAATAGTTACACTTTT
Source organism: Ambrosia x helenae (assembly GCA_030844895.1). NCBI lineage: Eukaryota > Viridiplantae > Streptophyta > Magnoliopsida > Asterales > Asteraceae > Ambrosia > Ambrosia x helenae. The sequence continues at coordinate 21,963,596 of CM061234.1, read as the reverse complement.
ACTAACTTGCGAGTTAGGTCTCAGTCGACACAAGGTTTGATTTTACAATAGACGCATTGTTACATGTCGGACTCATATTCTATCATTACTCATTATTATACTTCAACTATGATTGCTATACAACATAATGTTTTCAACTATATGCAAAACCTATGTATTCTCACCAACTATTTATAGTTGACCCCCCCATCATTCCAACTCAACATGTTTCAGGTTTTTACGTGCTTTTGGAAGTTGTACAAGTCTTGGATCACATAGGATCTTTGGATCTAGTTATGTAAATCAAGTTGTTGTATTTATTAAATTGTATGACAAGTTTTAATTTGTTTTGAAATATTCAACTTCCATTTAGTACCATGTGCTATTGAACAATCATCACTACGTGACATCCCGATGTTTCCGCCATCGGTTGGGGTGTTACAAAGAACAAGAGCAAAAACTCCATCCTTAGTGATTAAAATCGTTTGAGAGTGTTTAGAGACGGTTAGGGTTTGTGAAATGGTGAAAAATGACAAAGTTAGGTATTTATGCTAGTCCACATTCGCCCCTTTCACTAGGTCTAATGTGCCCACATTCGCCCCTTTCTCAGAGTTGAATGTACCTTAACTGGTCAAATGAAATTCTATTGTTTTCACATCCCGGGTTCGCCCCTTCATTAAGGGTCGAACCAAGATCATTTCCCAGGTTCGCCCCCACGTTATGGGTCGAACCTGGACCTATGTTTTCTAGTCTTTCTAGTTTGTCGTGTTTAACGCATTTTTACGCATCCTAACACATGAACATGCAATCTTAATCTATGTTTAACATATATAAGCATAGATGATCATCTACACATCGCTTAAACACGTATTTGCATATAATCCACCATATAAGAATCAATCCACACATAACACTTAATTTAGTTTATGTAATTTCACCAACAACGGGACCCGGTACTAGTGTATTTCCAAAATGACTCCCAATGATCCTCTAGATCATTGAACTCTAGACAATCCTATCCTAACCCGACTCAACTAACCTAGTTAAGTCCGTTTATAAATGTTTCTCGCTAAGGTATACTTAGGTGTTACTAAAATGTTTAAGCCAAACATGCCGGGTGTCACATCATCCCCACGTTGAAAGGAATATCGACCCGAGACAAGCTCACGTAATCCCCCGAACAAGGGAACCCAAACACGTTCTGCGAAATAGTGTAAGCCATCGGACCTGAGCTCAAGATGCTTGTCAGCACTGTGCATAGTTTCAGCTTTAAGGTTTTCCTCCTTCAAAGCTTCCAATTGTGCAGAACGGATTCAGTCAGGCAAAGAAGAATGAATGGTGAGCTGTAAGGCTCAAACACGACGAGGTTTCACAGACTCCTTCCTGCTCAGGGCGTCCGCCACAACGTTCGCCTTGCCAGGATGGTACTTGATAGCACAGTCATAATCGTTCAGGAGTTCAACCCAGCGACGCTGCAGCATGTTTAACTCCTTCTGGTCGAAAATATGCTGAAGACTCTTGTGATCGGTGTATACTTCACATTTGGTATCGTAAAAGTAATGCCTCCAGATTCTCAATGCAAAAACCACCGCACCCAATTCCAAGTCATGAGTAGTGTAGTTCTTCTCATGAACCTTGAGTTGACGGGAAGCATAGGCAATAACCTTCCCTCGTTGCATCAACACACAACCGAGACCACGAATAGAAGCGTTACAGTACAAAACAAAATCATCCGTACCCTCAGGTAAGGACAGAATAGGTGCAGAACAAAGTTTAAGCTTCAGCATCTGGAATGTTGATTCCTGTGGTTCACCCCAGTCAAACTTTCGGTCTTTCTGGGTAAGAGTGGTGAGGGGTTGAGCGATCTTCGAAAATCCCTCAATGAAACGACGATCGTAACCCGCAAGACCCAGCAATGGCCGCACCTCAGATGGCGTCTATGGTGCTTCCCAGTCTTTAATAGCTTCAATCTTAGCCGGATCAACATGAATTCCTAGTTCATTAACCACATGCCCTAGGAATTTAACTTCACGTAACCAGAAATCACACTTTGAGAACTTAGCATAAAACCGCTCTCGTCTCAAAAGTTCCAAGACCAACCGTAAGTGTTCCTCATGGTCCGTCTTGTTCTTAGAATAAACCAGAATATCGTCAAAAAAACACAACGATGAATTTATCAAGGTAATGCTTGCAAATGCGGCTCATCAAATCCGTGAACACCGCCGGTGCGTTAGTGAGATCAAAAGGCATGACCAAGAACTCAAAATGACCATAACGAGTGTGAAAAGCAGTCTTCTGAATGTCGGCTTCCTGAACGCGCAACTGGTGATAACCAGACCGCAAATCAATCTTTGAATAGTAACTAGAGCCCTGGAGCTGGTCAAAGAGATCGTCAATGCAAGGGAGAGGGTAACGATTCTTGATGGTCACTTTGTTCAGCTCACGGTAATCGACACACATGCGAAGACTTCCGTCCTTCTTCTTCACAAACAGAATAGGAGCTCCCCACGGGAAAGAACATGAAACTCTTTCCCAAGAGTTCCTGTAACTGGATGGACAACTCTTGCATCTCGGGAGGTGCAAGATGATACGGAGCCCGGGCAATAGGAGCTGCACCCGGAGTAAGATCAATGCCAAACTCAACCTGAAGATGGGGAGGGAGACCAGGTAAATCATTAGGAAACACATCGGGAAAGTCACGAACTACCAGAATATCCTCAATCTTCTTCTCATTGTCAGTCGAAACAGAAACAAGTGCCAGAATGGCCGAATAACCTTTTCGAAGATACTTAAGGGCTTTCATGCTAGAAATGATACTCAGCGGAGCACCGCTCTTCTCGCCATGAACCGAAAGAGTCTCTCCATCCGGGAGAGGGATCCTAATAATCTTATCAAAACAAATGATCTCTGCACGATACAACGATAACCAATCCATGCCAACAACGACATCAAAACTACCCAGGGGTACCGGCATAAGGTCGATAGGGAAAGATAAACCCGACAGTTCCAAGCGACATTCCCTAAGAGTGTGTGTCGCTTCGATTTTCTTACCATCAGGCATCAGCCAATTAGATTAAGTACTTTGCCTCTAAAGGTGTGGGTACTACATCTAGCAATTGACTAAAGTCCATAGATATGAAACTCTTATCGGCACCAGAATCAAACAAGACAAAAACATAGCGATCATTAAGAAGGAACGTACCGGTAACTGTGTCTGGATCCTGCCTAGCCTCTGCAGATCCAATGACGAACGCACGCGCAGTCCTGCCGCCGCCTCCATTGTTCCCGTTACCATTCCTGCCCCTCCCATTATCGCCCTGCTTCAGCTTGGGACAATCACGCTTGAAATGTCCCGTGTCACCACAGTTATAACACCCCTACTTCCCTGGGGTCCCTTGAGCAGCAAGAGTAGCAGCAGGAGTTTGGGTTGAGGCAAGTGATGCCCTGCAATCCTTAGCAAGATGCCCAAACTGATGGCACCGATGACAGCGAGCTCGATCACAACTCCCAGTGTGGTGATAACCACACTTGTTGCACTTGGGATACTTCCCAATATACCCACCCGACTTCTACCCTGAAGAAGACCCAGACGAATCAAACTTCTTCACCGGCTGAGATGGCGCTGGCACCGCACTCTTTCCCACATTATCCCACTTCCTATTGTTCCCTTCCGAACCCTTCGCAGTAGTACCCTTAGGAGGCAAAACACCTTCTACCACCTTCAGATTAGTCATTCGATGAGCCGATCGAACAACTTCAGTAAGAGTGGGAAGATTCCCAGCTGCCACTAACCCTGCAATCTCCGACACTAACCCAGAAACGTAGTGCTCAATCCTCCTGTATTCGGGTGTGTGCAAACCAGGACACAACACCGCTACCTTGTTCCTCCTCACCGTGTACTCCTCAATTTCGAACCCAACCATCTTGTAACTCCAGACCTCATGTTCCAACTTCTGTTCCTTCCTCCCTAGGACAGTACTCGCTCCTCAAAAGTTGCACAAAATCCGCCCAAGGGATAGCAATAGCCTCCCCCAAACCCATGTTCTGGGCAGTAGCATTCCACCACGACAATGCAGGCCCCTCAAATGTCGCAGTAGTATACTTAACCCGTCCCCAGCGGGACAATTACACATGACGAACACAGATTCTAACTTCTCCAGCCATTGGAGTACTCCCACCGCTCCCTCAGTTCCAGCGAAGTTATGGGGATGAAAGTCCCGAAACTTCTTATAAGAGCACTAAGGTGGAGGTAGATTGACAGCCACACCTGAGACACGATACACGAATAAAATACAAAAGAAAGAACATGACACCCAAGAATGAAACAGAGTCGACAGAGATCAACTCACCACCCATGGCATTAACTAGCTCATGTTTGAAAAGGTGAAGGATATGAATTTAGTTCTTTAAAGCTCACATAGTTTGTACTATTTAATGACTTTTGCTTTATGTACAAAACCAATTTTGAAATTAAAAGCTTCCCACCCATAGAAACAATATTTAGCCTCCAAATACCCCATTGATAACTACTTATTTTTAACTTAATTGAACCTTTACAATTTTTTGTACTTACCACAATCATGTTTTCTTATATACTTGATTCTAACCTTTGATTCAAACCTCAAGATTTACACTGCTAAATAATCTCCTTACTATTTGTGCCTCTTTGAAAACCTATAAAATAAACCCTTTACTAACCATTTTCACATTCACTATCTCTCGCAACCTTGATTCTACTTCGAGATTTTTCATCATCCTCTCAAGAACTAAATTCATATCCTTCACCTTTTCAAACATGAGCTAGTTACCCATGATAACCAAACTATTGAAACTTGATTGTGTGTTACATCAAACTTAATCCTTAGTTATACATGAGGATTCGATTACCTACCATATTTGAACATTTGATATTAGAACTATTTGAACATTAGTTATACTTAATCATTAACCTTGTCTAGGGCAACTCTATTACAACTCGCATGCTATACTTGATACTTGATTGCTTACATGTACATATTATCAATTTGCAATTTATGTGTGTAATAATTGGTACACTTAATCAAACAACCGATAGAGGATGAAGTACTTGCTCAACAGTTAGTAGAGTACCAAATAACCTACTCAACGATTGGTAGAGGTCATCATGCCTGCTCAACAGTCGGTAGAGGCCCTACAACCTGCTCAACGACTGGTAGAGGCTATCTCACCTGCTCAACAATCGGTAGAGGTTCTTACTCACTGACTGGTAGAGGTCTTTTTCCTGCTCAACAATTGGACTTATTTTTGTATACATTGTATACGATTCAACCACAAGGTTAATTGCATTATTTTACATGTGTGTGTAGAGTCATAGAAGGACACAAAACCCTAATGTAAGGTAAATTGGTGATTGCGGTCCGGAACGTAATCATTAATTTACAAGTACATTAAGGTAGTGTGAAATTCTATCAAGGTTGATAGATAACCAATTATAAACTCTAGTTACCTGGTAGATCATTTAGTCTTTCTATAGTCAATCGACTCATACATTTCTTGTCGGATTTCTAAAACTTAAGTTTAGTGTTTTGCTAGATTGCTATTCTAGACGAACCTACTCCAATCATTAAAACTCACATCTCAAACCTCTCATCCAAATTATTCAAAACAAATTATTCTATTACCTATAAATCAATGTCGTGCCTTAACCCAAATTTTCCTAACCACAGCTGTCCTAATTTCTACCCAATCCGGTGTTTTCAATAACTTCGGGACGAAGTTTCCAAAAGTAGGGGAGACTGTAACATCGCGAATTTTTCCCCAATTGTTGAATTTGTAAAATCACCACTTTACCTATATTATAATTTCCTTTCTACAAATATACTAACCTTGCCTAATTATTTTCATTTATTTCAAAACAATTATTTTTTTTCTATAATAATAATAATAATAATAATAATAATAATAATAATAATAATAATAATAATAATAATGTTAGTCTTATATAACTTGCAAGCTAATAATAATACCAAACATAACCCAACCAAAGCCCAAATTTCACTTGATTTTCGGAGCCCAATCAGAAACCCACAAGACCCAGCCCAGTAACCTGGCCAAACTCTCAAACCTGTTTTATAAAAAAAAAAAGAAAAGAAAAAAAAAGAAAAAAAAATATCGCGTGGAACAGGACTCGAACCTGAGTCTAGAACAGGTTGGAACTTATCACCAAACACCCAAACCACTAAGCCAAGCCAAGTGTTTAGTTCATTTATGATCCGTTTTATATTTATAAGAAAACTGAGCTACGTCGAAGTCAAAACCCAAAGTCAACCACTACAGAAGCTTCTAATTCACGCGTTTTCTCCGGTCAACCTTCCAAAAGTTTTCTCCTAGGCATGTGAAAAAATCATATCTATCAATCCTTGCCGTCAATTTCGCACCATATACCAAAGATTGAGGCTAATTATATGTTCTTGTTCGTTTTATAACTATCCAAGCAATCCATTTGCAATCAGTATAAACACTTTCTCTTAATCCAATTCAACGGAGATACAAACACATAACATACCGATTTATAGTTTCCCTGAGTCGATTTAGATGATCAAGCTTCATGGTTTGTGGATTGAAGCGAGTTGGTCACGTCACACTTGTCAAACAGTTTTGCCAATCATATAAACCTGTAAGTTCGATTTGTTGTGATTAACATGGTCGATTTTGGATAGGAATCAAAAGCCCTAACGTTTGATTTCTTATGAGAAGCGATTTCTTGGTCAATTGTAAGGATTTGTGTTCTAGGGTTTATATAAGAAAAAATGGGGATAAGTCGCGTCTAAAGGTTTAAAACATTCTGTTTCACTAATAAACCAAAACAGGTGAAGTTGTCCTAGTGGTTAAGGCTGTGTTTTATACAGAAGAGGGACTGGGTTCGATCCGTGTTTCCCTACAAATCTTTTTAGTTGTTTATTTCTTCTACATGATATATATTTTATGTATATTACTTTTAATTTATGTTTAAAATACTAAAACTGATTTATAAACTCTATAAAAATTATTTTATGTTGTTCTAATGGTAAAGTTTATCATACAATTTTTAGTTTTTCAAAAATCATTTATTTAATATATATTAAATATATTACAAGTTTATTGAATTATAAATTGAAAATTCTATAAAAATATCTAAACAATTTTATAAAATTCCACAAAAATTATTTTGAACTTATGAACCAATAAATGATCCAGAAATAAATTTTTATTTCATGAAAAACGTTTATATAATATTTTTCATTGATTTTTACTATTTTAATCATAAATAATTCATAATAAATTCATTTTTCACTATTTTTACATCAAAATTTACATAAATTATTTTTGTTCATTTGGAATAGAAATATAAATTTTAATTTGAAACTTTATGAATTTTAATATTTTTAGACATTAATACTATATTTTGACAAATAAATATAAATATACTATATATTCAATTATTAAGAAAATAATTTTATAAAAACTATTTTCATATCTACAACATTATAATACAACCATCCTTAATCAAAATTTTACAAAAAGTCTTTTATTTATTTATTTTTTTCTAATTTCTTTTATTTATTAGATCATTAACAATTTATCTAAAATAACAATTAAACAATTGCCTATCCCCAAATTAGGAAGCCTAGAAATACTTGTAAACTAGAAAGACTTAGACTTATTTATTTCCTTAAACATAGGGTAATATTTGGCAACGTTGGACCACGCTTATTCTATTTCACATGACTTAACGCTTTGCTAAGGTGAGTTTACATAGCCCCTTTTTCTGTTTTACATTTTGGGGTGTAACATGTTTAAATATTTTATCCACTATCATTTACTCATTCTTACATTGTTGAAACTTGTGATTCAATTATAAACATTTTATACACTATCATTTACTCATTCTATCATTTGACTGTAACAAAAAGACACAGTACAATCATTAACATTAATCAAGCCGCCTGTTTAGATTATAGCACTATAGGTCTGACAAGCCTATCCCCCTGCATAAATTCAGCGATGATCGATAACAGTTACACTTTTACTAACTTGCGAGTTAGGTCTCAGTCGACACAAGGTTTGATTGTACAAAAGACGCATTGACTCATATTCTATCATTACTCATTATTATACTTCAACTATGATGGCTATACAACATAATGTTTTCAACTATATGCAAAACCTATGTATTCTCACCAACTATTTATAGTTGACCCCCCATCTTTCCAACTCAACATGTTTCAGGTTTTTACGTGCTTTTGTAAGTTGTACAAGTCTCGGATCACATAGGATCTTTGGATCTAGTTATGTAAATCAAGTTGATGTATTTATTAAATTGTATGACAAATTTTAATTTGTTTAGAAATCTTCAACTTCCATTTAGTACCATGTGCTATTGAACAATCATCACTACGTGACATCCCGATGTTTCCGCCATCGGTTGGGGTGTTACAAAGAACAAGGCAAAAACTCCTTCCTTAGTGATTAAAATCGTTTTAGAGTGGTTAGAGACGGTTAGGGTTTGTGAAATGGTGAAAAATGACAAAGTTTGGTATTTATACTAGTCCACATTCGCCCCTTTGACTAGGTCTAATGTGCCCACATTCGCCCATTTCTCAGGGTCGAATGTACCTTAACTGGTCGAATGAAATTCTATTGTTTTCACATCCCAGGTTCGCCCGTTCATTAAGGGTCGAACCAAGATCATTTCCCAGGTTCGCCCCCATGCTATGGGTCGAACCTAGACCTATGTTTTCTAGTCTTTCCAGTTTGTCGTGTTTAACGCATTTTTACGCATCCTAACACATGAACATGCAATCTTAATCTATGTTTAACATATATAAGCATAGATGGTCATCTACACATAGTTTAAACACGTATTTGCATATATTCCACCATATAAGAATCAATCCGCACATAACACTTAATTTAGTTTATGTAATTTCACCAACAACGGGACCCGTTACTAGTGTATTCCCAAAATGACTCCTAATGATCCTCTAGATCATTGAACTCTAGACAATCCTATCCTAACCCGACTCAACTAACCTAGTTAAGTTCGTTTATAAATGTTTCTCGCTAAGGTATACTTAGGTGTTACTAAAATGTTTAAGACAAACATGCCGGGTGTCACATCATCCCCACGTTGAAAGAATTTTCGTCCCGAAAATTGCACAAAGCCCAAAAATGAAAGAGACGGAAAGAAGGAAATGAAAAGAAAATTTACCGGGTGTCACATCATCCCCATGTTGAAAGGAATCTCGACCCAAGATTCATTCAGCTTCAGCAGTAACTTGCCTAGATTCGAATGCACGTTTCGGGAAAAGATGAGGATGTTTAGCTTTCATCTGATCCTCCCGCTCCCGTGTGAACTCCGGTCCACGATTCGAGTTCCAACGAACTTTGACGATGCGGATTTTACTCCGACGAAGGCTACGAATCTTGTAGTCGAGAATCTCGACAGGTTCCTCCATAATGCGAATCTTCCAGTGGTACAATAAGAGATTCATCAGCCAAACACTTCTTCAAGTTAGACACATGGAAGACGTTGTGAACAGTATCGAGCTTCGCCGGTAAGTCAAGTCTGTATGCCACCGGTCCAATCCGTTCCAGGATTGCGAATGGTCCGACATAACGAGGGTTAAGCTTGTTACGCTTCCCAAAGCGTATGACGCCCTTCCATGGTGAAACTTTCAGAAGTACCATGTCCCCAACCTGGAACTCCAAAGGTTTGCGACGGCGATCGACATAGCTCTTCTGACGATCCCGGCAGCTACCAAACAGTTACGAATTTGTATGATTTTCTCCGAAGTTTCGTACACCAGTTCCGGACCAGGGAGTTGGCTCTCGCCCACCTCGGCCGAACAAAGAGGAGATCGACATTTCCGTCCGTAAAGAGCTTCGAACGGAGCTGCCTTGATGCTAGAGTGATAGCTGTAGTTGTAAGAGAACTCCACCAACGGTAGGTGAATCTCCCAACTTTTTCCAAAATCGATAACACATGCTTGAAGCATGTCTTCCAAGGTTTGAATCATCCGCTCACTCTGTCCATCAGTTTGCGGATGATAAGCCATACTCATATCCAACTGAGTACCCAAAGCCTTGTGCAGACCCTTCCAGAAACGCGAAGCAAAACGAGAATCACGATCAGAGATAATAGAAACAGGCACCCCGTGCCGAGCAACCACCTCCTTAAGGTAGAGTCGAGCTAACCGCTCGAGTCCATCAGTTTCCTTAATAGGTATAAAACGTGCCGATTTTGTCAACCTCTCAACAATCACCCAGATCATATCGTAACCACTTGGTGACCTCGGTAGCCTGGTGACAAAATCCATCGTGATTCGTTCTCACTTCCATTCTGGAACCTCTAGTTGTTGCAGGAGACCAGACGGCTTCTGATACTCCACCAATAAAGTATCTTCAAGTCCTGATACATCTTATCGGAGCCAGGGTGAATAGAATACCGGGATTTGTGAGCTTCATCCAAGACAAGCTCACGTAATCCCCCGAACAAGGGAACCCAAATACGTTCTGCGAAATAGTGTAAGCCATCAGACCTAAGCTCAAGATGCTTGTCAACAATGTGCATAGTTTCAGCTTTAAGGTTTTCCTCCTTCAAAGCTTCCAATTGAGAACTTAGCATACAACCGCTCTCGTCTCAAAAGTTCCAAGACCAACCATAAGTGTTCCTCATGGTCCGTCTTGTTCTTAGAATAAACCAGAATATTGTCAATAAACACAATGATGAATTTATCAAGGTAAGGCTTGCAAACGCGGTTCATCAAATCCATGAACACCGCCGGTGCGTTAGTGAGACCAAAAGGCATGACCAAGAACTCAAAATGGCCATAACGAGTGCGAAAAGCAGTCTTCTGAATGTCGGCTTCCTGAACGCGCAACTGGTGATAACCAGACCGCAAATCAATCTTCGAATAGTAACTAGAGCCATGGAGCTGGTCAAAGAGATCGTCAATGCAAGGGAGACGGTAAGGATTCTTGATGGTCACTTTGTTCAGCTCATGGTAATCGATACACATGCGAAGACTTCCGTCCTTCTTCTTCACAAACAGAGTAGGAGCTCCCCACGGGGAAGAACTCGGTCGGATGGAACCCTTTTCCAAGAGTTCCTGTAACTGGATGGACAACTCTTGCATCTCCGGAGGTGCAAGATGATACGGAGCCCGGGCAATAGGAGCTGCACCCGGAGTAAGATCAATGCCAAACTCAACCTGACGATGGGGATGGAGACTAGGTAAATCATCAGGAAACATATCGGGAAAGTCAGGAACTACCGAAATATTCTCAATCTTCTTCTCATTGTCAGTCGAAACAGAAACAAGTGCCAGAATGGCCGAATAACCTTTTCGAAGATACTTAAGGGCTTTCATGCTATAAATGATACTCAGCGGAGCACCGCTCTTCTCGCCATGAACCTAAATAGTCTCTCCATCAGGGAGAGGGATCCTAATAATCTTATCGAAACAAACGATCTCCGCATGATACAACGATAACCAATCCATGCCGACAACGACATCAAAACTACCCAGGGGTACCGGCATAAGGTCGATAGGGAAAGACAAACCTGACAGTTCCAAGCGACATTCCCTAAGAGTGTGCGTTGCTTCGATTTTCTTACCATCAGCCAATTCTATTAAGTACTTAGCCTCTAAAGGTGTGGGTACTACATCTAGCAATCGACTAAAGTCCACAGATATGAAACTCTTATCGGCACCAGAATCAAACAAGACAAAATACAAAAGAAAGAACATGACACCCAAGAATGAAACAGAGTCGACAGAAATTCACTCACCACCCATGGGTCATGTTGATGTTACCACGACCACCACCGCCAGCACGTCCACCGCCGCCACCACGGCCGCCGCCGCCACCACGACGTCCACCACCACGAGCACCAGACATGATCTAACAAATCAAGAAATCGAGGGTTTCAGATTCACCTCTAGTGTCAACCACTAGAAATTACAAAAGTTAACCTAGGGACAAATCTAGGATTGTACATCTTAACTCAAAGTCCACCGGGATTCTCATGCATTTCAGTTTATGATTTAGTGTGCACCCGAAATGATAAACTGCTCTACATGGTCCTCCAAATGTACTCCTAGTTTAGACTCCGGTCACCGATTTTCATCACCTAGTAACGTGTTACGATAGGTGCAAGTGTAAGAAAGCATGTGTGTGCTAGAGTCAACAAGTCAGCTTCTTCCTCTTCAATCTCGAAGAAGAAAACAAGAGTAGGTAAAAATCCGAGCAAAAGTGGATGATGTAACACAGAAGTATGATGATGATGATGTAACGACACCCCGACAAAGTTAGTACGTATCCCCACTAAGCGACTCAAAGTATGTGACCGTCTAGTGTGTGACTCGGATATAGACCAGACTCTACATGTAGTCCTAGTTCACTATAACCATTGGCTCTGATACCAATCTGTCACACCCTCAAATTTCCACTGCGGGGTTTTACCGCGAGGCGCGTGACAAACCAGGATTCAAGTCAACGGTCACAATAAACGACACTATATGAAGTACGTAAACCCAAAACAAAGATTTCATAAGCGGAAGCATTTAAAGAATTTAATTGCTACAAAATAGTGTTCCAAAGTATTCAAGACACTTATTTCAAAACATGCTACTAATCCTAGACGCCAATGCAGACCCGTGTGCCTAGTCCAACCGGTGCTACCTTAGCGACCTAAGAAAACATGCCAAAAGAGACGTCAACATATACAATGCTGGTGAGTTCACAAGTTTATTCAATATGTTACCGAAATGTTACCATGTCCATACTATATCAATGTTACCAAGTACGCTAGCTAGGCGTATGTTTTATTACTACTACGATTGGAAAACCATTACTGGACTGTTACCAATGTTCGGCCCGCGTGTGTTCAGCAATGTTACCAATGTTACCAGTTCGAGACAATATGCACCCGCCCGGCCCTCCAAGCTGTCGAGTGGGGTCTGTCAAACCCAATAGATCTATCCATATTTCCCTCGTTGTGCATCCCCGCACATTCATGGTTTTCCTTAGGACTTTCAATGATCGTATAGCAATGCAAAGTTAAACCATAGTATGACATATGTTACCAAAATAGTTTAGCGCAAGTTCTCTCCCCCAAAAGTTAAAGTAGTAAAAGTGGGGCCGTGAACTCACCTTAGGTTGCGTTCTTCAGTAATATAAGAAAGCCAATCCCTTGATAATCCCACTACCGGAGATCTATCAAAATGTTCACATAAGTGTTCCGACTAATAACCATAAGGTTATCTAGTTCTCGATTGTCCAGATCGTGACCAAGTATGTTTTAAAATGTGTTTAAGTGTTCAACCGACACACTAGACCGACCCGACATCCCGTTGGGGACTCATTACCCTAACTAATCAAGTACAAATAGATTACACACAAGGTTCAAGCATAAACCACTTAGTTTGTATCAAAATCTCATTTTTGAATCCATAGGGTCGAACCAGGAAACTTTGTTCCACCTTCGCCCCTTTTTAAGCCACGTTCGACCCTTTTAAAGCCACGTTCAACCCTTTTAAATAGATTCGCCCATTACTGTCCAGGTTCGACCCTGGGATTCCACCTTCGACACCACGACTGGTCGAAGGTGCCCAGGTTCGACCCTGGCAGATTGTTCTTCCCCAAAACGCTTCAAAAACATCCGAAAACATCCCGAAACATCATCAATCACAGCAGTAAGATATGACTAACACATCCCCACAAAATCCCACCAATTTTGCCCCAAAACCTCCTCATTTTAGCCCTTTCCCAAAATGGCAAAAATTATGAAAGTGTCACCTCATGCATGAAATCTTTACCCAATTTGAAAACTTTTTGAAATCAGTCCATAATCATCTTAAAAATGCTCCGTTTGTCGTGTGTTTGAAAACCTCAAAAAGTTCTATTGATCATACTAGCATGCATCGAGCCCTAGCTTTATTAAAAACCCCCCAATTTAGACATGATATTATTAATCGTCTAATTGTAAGCATAAACAATCCTAAATTAACATCAATATCAGCCCTAGATCATATTTCTAGCATCAGTACAGCAGCAAATCATTAAACAACACATAATACCACATAACACATAACTAACATATGTTTATTGATATGAAAACCTATGTTTAATGATAGGGTTTAGGTTTAGAAAGATGTTTAAAAGGTTTTTATTGATAAAAACATCTTTAGAACAGATCTGGACATTTAGGGTCAGAAGAAAACGAATTAAAATGCTTTGAAAAGGTTTAGGATTAAGACCACACCTTGGATTCTTGCTTAGATGTTGTTTGTTGGTTAGATTATGAAGAACAAGAGCAAAAACTCCTTCCTTAGTGATTAAAATCGTTTGAGAGTGTTTAGAGATGGTTAGGGTTTGTGAAATGGTGAAAATGACAAAGTTTGGTATTTATACTAGTCCACATTCGCCCCTTTCACTAGGTCGAATTTGCCCACATTCGCCCCTTTCTCAGGGTCGAATGTACCTTAACTGGTCGAATGAAATTCTATTGTTCTCATATCCCAGGTTCGCCCCTTCATTAAGGGTCGAACCAAGATCATTTCCCAGGTTCGCCCCCACGCTATGGGTCGAACCTTGACCTATATTTTCAAGTCTTTCTAGTTTGTCGTGTTTAACGCATTTTAACGCATCCTAACTCATGAACATGCAATCTTAATCTATGTTTAACATATATAAGCATGGATGATCATCTACACATCGTTTAAACACGTATTTGCATATAATCCACCATATAAGAATCAATCCACACATAACACTTAAATTAGTTTATGTAATTTCACCAACAACGGGACCCAATACTAGTGTATTCCCAAAATAACTCCCAATGATCCTCCAGATCATTGAAATCTGGACAATCCTATCCTAACCCGACTCAACTAACCTAGTTAAGTCCGTTTATAAATGTTTCTCGCTAAGGTAGACTTAGGTGTTACTAAAATGTTTAAGCCAAACATGCCGGGTGTCACAATTTCACTTACGCTTTGTGACTTTTACACTATAAGGTATTACTCTTTTTGCATTAAAACATTTTTATCCACGACTTAAGTTTTAAACTCTGTGTTTAACTTCGACCACATTCTGATTTTAGGAATGTTGCGTCATCATACAGTTAAAAATGAAAATGTTTTCCCAAATTTATTATTCTACCTGTTTTATATCTTCATGTTTACAAACTTACTGGATTGAAGTCACAAAATATCCTTAAACTAAGACCTTTAGTATCCCCTAGTATCTCCCACAATACTCTCAACACAAAATATCCTCATTTACTTCATATTGCTTTACCACCATAAACATGCCTAGTCGCCTAAGCCATAGCCAACTACCATTAGTTAGCACTTCTTAGTCAGACTAAACTCCTACATAAATGTCTACCTACATGATACGCACTAGTACACTACTCTCTAAAACGATTAACTTGGCAACTTATCTTATGTCTTTCTACAAAGCCTATTCGCCAGACTAGATGCCTTAACGATCCTTACAAATAAACGATCTTTCAATGTATAAATTTTCGTAAAAGTTTGATAAATTAAAAGGTTCCAAGTTTACCCAGTTCTAACGGGTAACACTTAGATTTTCTCAACATTTCATAACAATTAAAAAAAATATTCTCCTGCGTTACTACTATTCATTCAACTATATCACAAAGTTCGAGTAAACTGCGAAAGTTTACCTTTTACACTTGTACACTTTGAGTCGCAAAATTTTTGGTTTAAACAATGGACATATCTTCTTATCAGAATGTTGCTAAAAGTCTTTTATAGTATAACGCATATATGCAAAATTACTAAATTTTAACTCGCATGTCAGTAGGCTATACACCTGTAGCGAGCACTTTCATTTAAAATAAATTTCATTATTTTATTTTTTTACACCATTTTATTCATAGTTATGTTCGCACAGTATCTTAATTATCTTACTCTCGTATTGTTTTTCTATTGGTGGTTATTCTCACACATTATTCGCAACTATTCTCGCACTTGTTATTAGTAGTTACTCTTACAACACTGGGTTTGAGCATTAATTTAACTCGTTTACATTCATTTTGTGCAAACTGTGCGATTTACTCGATTTATATTATACTATTCTTTCAATCAAAATTTTATGCTATACTTATATACATACATAAACGCTTATTTGATATGCATATTTTCTTTCCTGCTTTGAGCAAAACCCCGTTATACTTTACATTATTTTGTTCATCATCATGGCCAATGAACATACTAGTTGATAACTCGTATGAGATCTACGCCAGTGCCCACGTACGACTCGGATTAGAGTATTTCTTTAATCTGAGGGGAACGGTGTAAACCTCAGGGTCTTTCAATATGAGTGTTTAGAGCGAACGATGTGAACAGAAGTTACCGGTTAAGGGTGAACCCGAAAGGGAAGAACCTCTAACCATGTCTATTACTTACATGTTACTCTCATTACGGTTAAAGGGTAAACCCGAAAGGGAAGGACATCTAACCATGTTATTGTTTCATTGCATTATCAATTACTTAGCATATCCTGATTGCACGTATTTGCGTATGATATTACTTAGGATAGGGTTATGGAAAAGCATAACACCCTAGTGTAAGGTAAATTGATGATTACGGTCCGGAACACAATCATGGGCTTCCAGGTACATAAGGGTGGTGTGTAATTCTATTTAGGCTGTTGGTAGACAATGAGTACGAGTTCAACGTATCAGGAGTGTGGTGGGTCAGCTGCGGTACACCCTATATATAATTATAAACGATACTGTGGGAGCGAACTAGGAGTCTGACCAAAAACCTACCCATTACTACCTCTTCATTAGATCGTTGACTAATAGCTAGCATTTTCGATAAGAACGTTTTTACACGAGCTTCAATTCGTCTTCTTGGAGTCTCTCTTTTGACCACATCCACATAAAACTAAACCTTGTGTACTCTTACACTCTTGGTTATTTGGATTCTTGTTGCATACCCTAATACAGTTCAGTCAGAAACCTTTTTAAAGTAGGGGAGATTGCTTTATCAATGCCTTTGCCCTCACCAAAGACATACTTTTCCAATCTTTTTTTATATAAACTCTCAACTTTCTAATCTCGGGTCAAGTGACAAACATTTTGAAACTTTTACCTTGGATATTAGATAAATAATTTAAATTTTGTCAAAGCACGACTCATGAATATTTTCTTAAGCCTACTTGACTTTTACAACGTATTTTGATTAATACAAACCTTCACTTGAAATAAATTTCGAGACGAAATTTCCTCAAGTAGGGTAGGGGAGATTGTGACATTCGTCCCTTTGACTTTCACCACATGTACATTTCAGCCCTTCATCAATTCCGAGTTAACATTTTATCTAAATCCATTATTATTTCACTTATATTTCGACAAAATTAATGAGATTTCAATTACTTGTTACCGCCATTTTATTTCAGTGTTTCATCTCAATTATTTAATTTAGATTTCTATATTTCTCATCTACAATATTCTTTGATTCAAAATATATAAACATGAACGATTAGTATACAATTATATGTAATTGGTAGTTCAATTCAATTTTATAGAATTGGAAATCCAAAACCATACAG
Organism: Ambrosia x helenae; assembly: GCA_030844895.1. Lineage (NCBI taxonomy): Eukaryota > Viridiplantae > Streptophyta > Magnoliopsida > Asterales > Asteraceae > Ambrosia > Ambrosia x helenae. Next base: position 21,946,004 of record CM061234.1, on the reverse strand, counting down.
TAATTTATACAGATTTATTATATGGAATTTCAAGGGATTTAATACATACTAAAGATTAGATTAGTAACGACAAATACCAATCCTTATATAAACTAAATATGATTTAACAGGTATGAAGTGTAACTAAATGAACAAACCAATAACTAATAATAATGATAACAATTGCTTGTTTAGTAATTAAAAGGTTTATTATGTATTTTAATGTTTAGTGTAAGGGCATTTTGAAACATTGAATTAATTAAGTCAACATAACTTCATCTTCCTCTTTTAGTCTTTTATTTACAGGTCATTAAAAAAATACAAATAAACTTCAAAGGTTTCAACTGTCAACGTAACAGTCGAATTTGATTAGGATTAATGATAATTAATAGACTTTACGAGTTGGTAACCGTTATAGCATGTGACGTTCATAAAGGTCACTGTCTCGCAAGTTTATCATACTAAGACAAACTCTCACCGGTGTCGGATTAACAACTACCATCGCCACCGTCGTACTCGTTTCGACCGAATCCGTGAACCACGCATCACCAACGACACCCCCACCATAAATGCAACCAAAAATCACTACCATGATTGTCTCTATTGGATCGCCCGACTTGTTTGATCCGTCGAAAAGGTAACCAAAATGAAACCTTGTTTGGTTTAAGATTGCATGACAAACATACTTACACTATTTTTTTTTTAGCAAACTTAATTAATTTCAGAATATTATTTATGGTGGGGAGGTAAGCATTGAATTTGATTTTTTTTTTTTTCAAATAAAAAGTTGGTTTGGTTTAATATTTTAGTTATTTATATAAAGGATACATCTTACGAATTTCTTAATATTTTATTTATTTATTTTTGTTACATATGAACTCAATGATCTCCGGCTCATCTGGTTTGAGGTAGGGTGGGTTTTCCCTTAGGGGTTCCCATCTTTGGGGTAGGTCACAGGTTCGATCCATGCACACCACAAAAAAATTCCTCGTGACGGTTTGAGCTTAGGCAAGGAGGACACCGGTGTGTAGGTAGGGATTCAAACTTGGGACCGCTAGGTTAGGGTTATACAAGGATTTCCACTGAACTAAGTCTTTCAAAAATAAATGAACTCAATGAATCCGTTTTTAAGTTTTCTAAGTCATATATAAAAAGGCATAATCAAATTAAAAATAGTAATAGTAATAGTATATGTAAGCGTTATATTCAAAACGATTGAAATTAATTTTTTGGTGGCAATTCATTATCATTCATAAATGCTCATGGCCTTTGACTATCAATCAATCTCGAAAACAAATGACGACACTAATCTCAAATCAACTTACTTAGGTTCAAGCATAATTTATTGATTCACGTTGATTTTTCCATGTTGATAATTACAACCAAGGTGAGTTTATCTTTTCCCTTTTTACTGTTTTACTATTTTAGGGTGACTCATGTACCTACTATCAAGTTTCTATTTTTTTTACTAAAATAGTAGTTCTTATGTGTGTTTGCTTGTGTCATTTCGTGTATCTATGACTTGTCAAATCATTAGCCGTTGCGGCCTGGCATTTCAATGAATAGTAATATGGTATATACCCTTGTGGCTCTGTTGAGAGTCCTTGTCGTTGCTATGTATTGCATTACTACTAGCGCATACTATATATATTTCATTTCTTTTCATAGGGTTGATTTGACCCGGATACCACTTATTACATTTTGCAAAATAACACATGAATTGCTAAATTTTCCTTACTATATGTATCAAACGGTATGCTAACCAATACATTTTTGTATTGACCAAATTATTTTCGTACATGTTTCAGGTTCTTATGAGATCACTTCTAAGCGTTTGGAACTTAGACTTACACTAAGATTTACTGTATTTTAATATTATATTTCTAGTTGTAATTGTTGTATTTCTTTCAATGTAATAAATTATTAAATTCAATGTATCAAAATTTACATTTCTAGTCCATGAGCTGTTGAACAATCGTCACTACGTGACACCTCGATGTTTTCGCCATCGGTTGGGGTGTTACAACTTCAATCGTCTTTAAATGTGAACTGTTCGGCATAAATGCCTAATAGATATCACTCAGACAATCCTAATAGACTATACAAATCTTGTCAAACGTGACCATGAATGACCCTATGGGCATCAAGCTGCTAAGAGGGTACCGTATAACGTACGACCAATGACAAGTGACCCGCGAGATAAAATAAAATAAGTAGCAAAAAGGGTCCACCCCACACTTAAAATTTTGGTATAAATTTTAAGTGCATAAATGGGTAAAAAGGCAAGAGAAACTAACACTCCCCTGATAACGACGAATCCTCTCGCGTGTGAGCGAAACCTGCATACTCCACATAGAGACATCGAAATGGCGGCTCCAAAATATCAAGCTATCCCCGACCTGTCCTAAAATAACTAGAAAAAGAAAAATAAAAGTAACAGATAAAGATAAAAGCTACGGTCCTAAGATAGATACTAGTGCCGAAGCACTAGCGGGCTGGAACAAGTCCGGGCATGCACCAAGCATGCAAATGTGTAAACATACAACCATAATCAACCAACAACCTAGCAATCTCCGGAACTAGCCCAACAATGTAGTGTTCAATCCTCCGGTACTCAGGTGTAGCCAACTCAGAACACATCACTGCCAACTCATGATGTTTAGTCGTATACTCGTCAATCTCATAACCCACCATCTTATGATTCTAGAATTCATGCTCCAACTTCTTCTCTTCATCCCCAGTGCAATGCTCCACTCGCAACCACTGAACAAACTCCATCCAAGGCATAGCATTGGCTTCCCCCAAGCCAAGTTTCTGAGTAGTCAAGTTCCACCAAGTCAAAGCAGGACCCTCAAAAGTCCCCATAGCAAACTTCACATGATTAGCAGCTGGACAGTTACACATAGCAAAAACTGACTCAATCATCTCAAGCCACTTGAGCAGTCCCACTACTCCCTTGGTCCCACTGAAGTTGTGAGGCTTACAGTCCATGAACATCTTAAAAGTATATGCAGGCTGCACCGGATGAGGCTGATTGACAATGTTACCTGAACCAACGACACCCGAGTAGTCAACAGAAATACAACACCCAAGATACCGATAAGTGTGGTAGCTATCAAATTACCACCAAGAGCCTGCTGAGCGGCCTGAAAGGCAGCTAGTGCAACATTCACTTGCTGTTGAAGCAGGTTGTTCAACTCATCCTGGGTTATATTAATGTTACCACGACCCCCGCCGCGACCACTGCCGCCATGACCACATGTACGACCACCACAAGCGCCATACATCTTTTGCCAAACACATTAATAGAATACTCAGTGTGTGTGCAGGTGAGTGTGTCCATTAGAGTATAGAAGGGAGATGTTCGAATCCTTGACAGATCTCAAGGGTATGCCGAAGCTACTCCAATGTACACCACTACTGTGCCAACAAGTCAGCCTCTTCATCCTCAAAACCCAAAGACGAGGAATACAGAGGAATAAGAGATAGAAACAGATAATAGACATAATGGATGATATAACACATAGATGATGATACTGACACCCCTGCAAATCAGTAAATGAACCACGTAACCCGACTCATATGTATGCGACCGTCTAGTGTGTGAGACTTAGCTATAGACTAGACTCTACATGCATTCCTAGTTCAGTATAACCTAGTAGTGGAAGCTGAAGTATAATTACAACCCAAAATAAAGTAAAGGTAGTCTAAAATTATTTAAAAGCATGCAACTAAACCCTAGACGCTGTGCAAGACTTCGTGCGCCTAGTCCATGAACTGCTACCTTAGCGACCTGAGAAAACATGGCAAAAATGTCAACATATAATGCTGGTGAGTTCACAGATTTTTATAAAACATTTCCATTAGTTTTAAAGATCATTCCCATTACTACTATGTTATGACAATGTTAGCTAGACGTCAAGTACGAATACTACTACAGTTGGGAACCCATTACTAGGCATGTACCAATGTGTAAACCGCCCAGACTGTTGGGCTACCGTAATACTCGGTAGGCCTGATGCTAGAGACAATATGCACCCGTCCGGCCTCCAACCGACCCGTTGGGGTTTATAAAGCCCAATAGATCTATCCACATTTCCCTCGTTGAGCTACCCTGCACATTTATTGTTTCTCCCTGGGACTTAAGATGAAACGTCGTATAGTGAACAAAACATAACCATAGTATAACATGATCTTTATAAATCCAAAGTACGTAGCATGTCTCTCCCGTGAAAGTAAAATCAGTAACAGTGGGGCTGTGACTCTCACCTTAAGTTTCGTTTCTTAAAAACAGTTAGACCAATGTTATGATAGCCCCTAATACCGGTGACCTACCAGAAGATGTATATAAGTATCCAGACTAATAACCCATGGGTTAACTAGTCCCTGAATGCCTAGACCATTACCGTGTACGTTTGAAAACCTGTTTGAACGTTATCCTGACCACACAGCATTGGTGACCCGACATCCCCTGTGTTAGCTAAATACAAGTAACCAAGCAATCATATGTAAACATGCACTTAATACGTACAACAGTTCACCAAGTCTAGTATACAGTTCACATACTGCATATACGAGTCCAAATACGTGTTATCAGGTTTCTAGACATGTCACGGGGTTCACTATATGTTCCTAGGTGCAAATCATGCTTCGGGGTTCCAAAATACACTTACAGTAGCAAAACACAGGACTAGGCATCAAAACACACAACTAGGTATCAATCAGGATACTAGCAAGGCTAGTAGCTCCCTGGAGGGGCGACTAGGCTTCACCTGAGGCGACTAGCTAGCTAGTAGCCCTCTACAGCACGCGACTAGCTAGGCTAGTCGCCCCCTTCAGCTGCGATGACCCTTTTCACGCATTTATCCTGCCAAATCAGATCTGAAACATGGAAAAACACCCAACATCAATCCATAATCATCAAGCAACTTATCCTAAATGAAAACCCCAAATTTATCATTAGTCTAACACCCTAATTAAAGGCATTCCCCAAAATGGAATAATATTATGAAAACATCACATCATTGCATGCATAACTTACCCTAAATGGCAAATAATCAGATTTCATCACATAACCACGTGACAAATCATCATCCTGCAGTTACTACATCATTCTAGCATAAACCCTAACATCATACAATCATCAGATCACCCCATAACACGCTAAATCCACTTAATGCACTCAAACGGGTCAAAACACGTATTATCACCAAAACACATCAAACAACCATCAAAATCCTAGATAATCATCCTAATAGCTTATTCATACTAACAAAATATCAAACACATAAGAATCCCCATGTTTTAATCATCAAAAGCTGTTATTTGCATGAATCCTACACATAGAACCCATATAAAGGATTTGACTTGTTTTAAAACTGTTTTTTCAAAGGTTTTCAAAGACACAAACTTTATAAAACTAGTTCCGGACCTTTAGGGATCAAAATAACGACGTGATAAAAGCTTAGGATGAAAAACACACCATATATTTTGCTAGAAATAATGTTAAAAGCTTCAAAATGGTAGATTTTAGGACAAAAACAGGTTCCAGAGGTTAAGTATAGTGTGAGAGGAGTTTGGGGAGAGTTAGGGTTTCACAAATGATGTTTTCCAAGTCAAGTATAGTATTTATAGCTGTTGCTAGTCGCCCCTTTTACCAGGCGACTAGGGGCCTAGTCGCCCCCTGCATTCTGATATGGATTTTCGGCACGTTAAACACTATTTTAAACACATATAAGGATGTATTCGCACACTAACAACTTATATAATGATTATAAACACATATTACTTGATAACTAACACGTTCAAATTCGGTAGCCAATCCATGGGACTCGAGACTTGCATGTGTGCATTAAATTCGGCGATCCTACCAATCACCAATCCTTGTACACATGGTTATGGACCAACCCCCGATAATCCCTTGGATCATGGTAACGACTGCCGATGATTCCCCGAACCATCATAACAGCCACCTGATGATTCCCCGAACCATCAAAACGACTCAACTAACCCAGTTAAAAGTTACTAACCTGAATTTGTTGGGTGTCACATTGAAGAACCAAGCGCATTATCATTAACGCTTCAGCATAGATTTTGGATTGTAAATGCATATGTAATCGTAATGGTTAACGAAAATTTAATGTAAAGTTCATTTCAAGCAAGTTTGATGCTTTTAACTTTTGATAAGTATTTTGAATGAAATTATGGTTTATAAATTGGGGGGTCCTATATAAACATTAAGATTTTGGAAAAATAGTTATATATGAGATGATTATGTGAATTTAGCAGGAACTGAAAAATAAAAACAAGTAATGTTAAATATAAAATTTATACAAAATATAACATTATTAGATAGATGCATGTATTTTATAATTTGGTTTAATTATGTACAAAATATAGCATTATTTGATAGATGCATGTATTTTATACAAAATTTCATCTTTAATATTCAAATGCAACTACATAAATAAAATATATGTCGTGTAAAAGAATACATATACTTTGTTGGTAACATGTCGAAATAAAAAACCAAAAGTGAATATCATAGGAATATATAATATCCAGTAACATCTATATCATACAATATAATATGTTGATACTTATCGTTGACAGTTTTGTTTAAATACACAATGTTAATCAACATTTAAAATTCACCTTGTTAGATAATTTATATTCACGGCAATGTCAAAAGTCAAAATAAGAAAATTTATTAATTATAGAGTTAATGTTTGAAAAATATGGAAAAATATTATATTTAATTTTAAATATGGTAATTTTTTTTGGCGGATTGATAATTATATGGTCAACGTTATAAATACGAAAGTTATATCAATTTTAAGAAACTATATATTCAAAAATCAATATATATTAAATAAGGACGTTTTTTGTGTTTTTCTTAACTGAAAAATTTTGAATTGATATATCAATAAGAGAGTGTCATGTGTTACAAATGAGTTGGTGGTTATTGAAAACTCAACGAGGGAATGCCTATGTCATAAATGGGTTTAATATATTAGTTGTTATAGATTTGCGCATCTTTGGTTACATGTGTGCAATAAATCAAAAAGAAATATGAATTTAGAATTTGTATATACAATTTATTAAAAATATGCATTTATAAGGCGATAAAATTACAATTTAATACAACATTTTTCAAACATAATCTAATAATATAATATTGTTTAGATATTAGTAACAATTAGTAGTAAATCGTAAAAAAAAATCAATATACACCATTCTGAATATAAATATGATATACGTTAAATGTTAAAAAAAAATAGATTTGTCTAGACGGGTCAAGCTTAGATGTCACACCCTCAAATTTCCACTTGCGGAGTTTTACCGCGAGGCGCATGACAAACCAGGATCCAAGTCAACGGTCACAATAAACAACACTATATGAAATACGTGACTCAAAACATAGTTCTCATATAATAAAAAAAACATAGCGGAAGCATTTAACCAGTTACAAAACCACGTACGACAATGTTCAAACTGTTTTATTCAAAACATGAAACTAAGCCTAGACGCCATGCAGACTCGTGCGCCTAGTCCACTGTTGCTACCTTAGCGACCTGAGAAAAACATGCCAAAAAGACGTCAACATATAATGCTAGTGAGTTCACAGGTTTGTTCAATAAGTTACCAAAAGTTAACAAAACGTTAGCATGTCCATACTACACCAATGTCACCAAGTACGCTAACTAGGCGTATATTTTATTACTACTACGATTGGAAAACCATTACTAGACACGTTTAGCAATGTTTAGCAATGTTCAGCCCGAATGTTCAGCATGATACCAATGTTACTAGTTCGAGACAATATGCACCCGCCCGGCCCTCCAAGCCGACGAGTGGGGCAGGTCACGCCCAATAGATCTATCCACACTTCCCCTGTTGTGCATCCCCGCACATTCATGGTTTTCCCCGGGACTATAAAAGATCGTATAGCAATGCAACGTTAAAACCATAGTATGACATATGTTACCAAAATAGTTTAGCGCATGTTTTCTCCCCCAAAAGTTAAAGCTGTAAAAAGTGGGGCCGTGAACTTACCTTAGATTGCGTTCCTCGTATATAGTAAAATGCTAAGCCCTTGATAATCCCTCTACAGGAGATCTATCAAAATGTTCACATAAGTGTTCCGACTAATAACCATATGGTTATCTACTCCCCAATTGTCCAGATCGTAACCAAGTTTTAAAACGTGTTTAAATGTTCAACCGACACACTAGACCGACCCGACGTCCCGTTGGTGACTCATTACGCTAACTAATCAAGTACACATAGATTACACACAAGGTTCAAGCATAAAACACTTAGTTTGTATCAAAAATCTCATTTTTACATAAGACTGGTCGAACCAGGCAGATAAATCCTCCTTCGCCCCTTTTTAAGCCACATTCGCCCGTTTAGTGTCACATTCGCCCGTTTGTTGCCACGTTCGACCGTTTGATGCCACGTTCGACGTTTTTATCTAGTTCGCCCAAACATTTCCCAGGTTCGACCCTGGAATCTCTCATTCGACCACTCGTTTGGTCGAATGAGCCTAGGTTCGACCCTGTCAGACAAGTTTCCCTAAAAACGCTTCAAACACATTCAAAACATCGCAAAACATCATCAAACACAGCAGTCATGCATGAATAACTTATCCCTACAAAACCCCACCAATTTTGCCCCAAAACCAGTTTGTTTTAACACTTTCCCAAAATGGAAAAATTATGGAAATGTCACATCATGCATGGAATTCTTACCCAATTTAGAAACTTTTTGAAATCATTTCATAATCATCTCAATATGCTCTGTTTAATGTGTTTATGAAAACCCCCAATTCTTCTATTAATAATAATAACATGTAACAATCCTTATATTTATCAAAAATCCCTAAAATACCCATAATATCACCATCTATCTAATTGTAACCCTAAACAACAATAAACCAACATCAATAGCAACCCTAGATCATGTTTATATCATTAGAACAGCAGCAAATCATTCAACAACACATAACATCACATAACACACAATTAACATATGTTTATTGATACAAAACCTATGTTTAATGATAGGGTTTAGATTTAGAAAGGTGTTTAAAAGGTTTTTATTGATAAAAACATCCTTAGAACAAATATGGACATTTAGGGTTAGATGAAAACGAATTGAAATGCCTTAAAAAGATTTAGGATCAAGAACACACCTTGGATTCTTGTTTAGATGTTGTTGATAGGTTAGATTATGAAAAAGAAGAGCAAAAACTCCTTCCTTAGTGATTAAAATCGTTTGAGAGTGTTTTGAGACGGTTAGGGTTTGTGAAATGGTGAAAAATGACAAAGTTTGGTATTTATACTAGTCCACCTTCGACCCTTGTTTCTGGTCGAATGTAGCCTCCTTCGACCCTTTCACAGGGTCGAATGTACCCTGACTTGGTCGAATGAAATTCTTTCAATTCCATATCCCAGGTTCGCCCCTTTGTTAAGGGTCGAACCAAGACATATTTCCAGGTTCGCCCACTCGAAGTGGTCGAACAAGGACCTATGTTTTCTAGTTTTCAGTTTGTCGTGTTTAACGCATTTTAACGCACCTTAACATATGAGCATGCAACCTTAGTCTATGTTTAACATATTTAAGCATGGATGAGTATCTACACATCGTTTAAACACATCTATGCACATAATCCACCACACGACAATTAATCTACACGTACACTTAATTAGTTTATGTAATTTCACCAACAACGGGACCCAGTACTAGTGTATTCCCAAAATGACTCCCAATGATCCTCCAGATCATTGAACCCTGGACAATCCTAACTTGACCTGACTCAACTAACCTAGTTAAGTCCGTTTATAAATGTTTTCTGCTAAGGTAGACTTAGATGTTACTAAAATGTTTAAGCCAAATATGCCGGGGTGTCACATTAGAGCCCTGCAGGTTTGGTTAATGAGTTGGAGGCTAACGTGGATACCCTAGATAGGGACCACCGTAGCCCAAGTTACTCTTTTATTATATAGGTAGATTATCTTTATTTCTACTATTATTTATTTTGCTAACTTCTTTCTTTCATTTTATTTTAGTACTTATTTTAATTATGTATTTAATTTTTTAAAACACATTGATTTACTTTAATGAAACTTTATTTGTTTCCATACATGGCTTAATGTGCGTGTTTACGTCTACGTTGTTACATATATTTCTTCCCGATTGACAGTTCTTCGTAACCCGCGAGTTCTAGATCGGCTTAATTATAATTTTTATGTTTTACGTGTCAACCTACTTTCTTCACATTAACACGCTGTACCAGACATGTGTGGTTCAACGATGTTACGACTAAGTTTCGCTTGGTATTACTTTTTCCATTTTTATCTTGTTTTACGAGATTTTCAGGTATTGAAGATCGCTATGTAGCATTAATCCAACTTACTATGGTTGTACGCCCCTCGCTGCAACACGGGGAGACTAATACTAGTCAATAATAAAATAGCAATAATAATTGAATTGTTGCTACTATTACTAATATTGTTAGTATTATATGTATACATAGATATAGAAAGAGAGAAAGAAACTATTGAAATGTGATTCAAACATACGTGCATGTGCATGCAGTTGATGGTTCTCCACAAAAGATGGCTGGTCTATTCGCATATTTTAAAATGTTATTATGTACGCACTTTCATTATTATTTAATAAGAGAACCAAAGCATTTGTGTCATTGTTATTGCTTTGTAATACCAATAGTGTGGTATCAGAGCTAGTCTCTTTCAAAATCCGATTGTGGGTGATATTCATTCCTATGGTTGAGCAGATCAATGCACTTCTAATAGCTCCCACCTCAATCCATGTGTTTAAGGGAGAAGGTTATGAGCATTGGAGCATACGGTTGAAGACAATATTGGGGTCGAGAGATCTATGGGAATTGGTAGAGAATGGGGTGAATGAAGCTAAGACTGACCAAGGAAGATAGAAGGCTAGCAGCAAGAAAGATGCTCATGCTATGGCTGTCATTCAACAACCCGTACATGATTAATTGTTTTCCTGAATTGCTACTGAGTTCATCTAAAGAAACGTGGGAAATACTGAGAATGGAATTCCAGGGCGATACACAGGTCAAAGCTGTGAAGTTACAAGGTTTAAAAAGGGATTTTGAGAACCTTTACATGATAGAAGATAAGTCTGTTAGTGACTACTTCTCTAGAATTATGAGTATAGTTAGCTAACAGAGGTCATATGGTGAAAATATTACAGATCAAAAAATTGTAAAGAAGATTCCAAGGAGTCTAACATCTAAGTTCAACAATGTTGTTCCATCAATTGAAATATCATATTGTAACATCGCATGTTTTTCCCCAAAATTTTTAATTAATAAAACCACCATTTTTCCTAGTATATTTTTGACAATTTTTATATTAATTCAAAACAATATATGTTTTAACCACCTTAAACTAATAATTATCTAATAAAAATCGTTGGATCTCGATGTTTTATCATGTTTTAAAAATATTTTGTAACATTTTTGGACTAATATAATCATAATATATATATATATATAATATAGTATTATGAAAAATGCCCAAAAAATAATAGTTGTGTGGACCGGGACTCGAACCCGCGTCCACTCCGAGTCAAACAAACTAACACAGCTATACAAACCAACTGAGCCACGATTCTTTTTGAGAATATATCCTACACATTTAAACTTAGCACCTTCTTTATTTAGTCTAGTCAACCACTGAAAGTCAAACCTTCGATCGACCATTACAATTAGATCATAATCCTGCGTTTTGATTCGTGATTAACTATGGAATATTTTAACCGACTTTTTCAGCGTATTCCTTACGCCAAGAATTGTTTAGAACTTACCAATTTTAGGGGAAATTACGCGTTTTCTTTAATAACATGGTTAAACTTTCTAAAACGATTAATCCGTAGGTTTATTACAAATTGAACCTCCCTCTGAAGCCTAAACTCGACGAAACATTTATCCCTACCTTCAATTTCTGCAAACCCCCTAAATATAAGCTAATTCGTCGCGTTTTTGACTGGTTCAATCGCATACCAATACCCTCTGTAAGTTTTAATTAAAACCTTGTGTGTGTTCTTCGTTAGCGTCCAATCAATAGCCCTATAGATTCTGTGGCTATTGGTTGCTATTTGAATCAATTAGAAAACTAGGGCTCGAAGCCTGATTTGGGGAAGATGACACTAGCGTGTTATCTTTTAAGTTTATTTCAAATCAGAACTAATCACCAACTGATCAACAGATCAGTCGGTAATACTATCTTGTTTAAAACGTGGGAACCGGCTATGGACAGGGGTTCAAATCCTGTCCATACACATTTTTTCTAACAATTCATGATTAAAGCTAAAGGGTCTTTATAATTAATTGGAATCAATTATAAACGTTCTCAGGGTCCAGACCAACTGGTCTGGGCTTGTGATTTAAAACCCTCAACCCGGGTTAGACACGGGTTCGATCCTTGGCAACAACAACATTTTTTTTATATAACCTTTATCTTTATATTTAACCTAATAATCTTTTAAAATAGTTTTTATATACTAAAAGTGGTTATTAAATTCTATAAAAATTATTTTATGCTATTGTGATGGTAAAGACTATCATACAATTTTTAGTTTTTCAAAAAGCATTTATTTAATATATGTAAAATAAATTACAAGTTTATTCATTTATAAATTAAAAATTCTATAAAAGTATCTAAACAGTTTTATAAAATTTCACAAAAATTGTTTTAAATTTATAAATAAATAAATGTTCCAGAAATAAATTTTAATTTCAGAACAATATTTATTTAATATTTTTAATTAATTTTTGCTATTTTAAATCATAAATAATTCATAGTAAATTCATTTCCCTGTATTTATACATCAAAATTTCACATAAATTATTTTGTTTCATTTAGATCAGAAATATAAATTTTTTTATTTGAAAATTTTGAATTTTAATATTTTTAGACATTAATACTATATTTTGACAAATGAATAATAATATACTATATATTCATTAATTAAGAAAATACATTTATAAAAATTAATTTCACATTTACAACATTTTAATTCAACTACGTTTAATCAAGTTTTGTTAAAAATCCTTTTTATTTAATTGTTCCTTTATTTATTATTCCCTTAACAATTGATCTTTAATCAATTGTCATCCCCAAATTAGGAACCCTAGAATACCTTTAGACTATAAAACTTAGACTTATTTTATTGCCTTGAACTTAGGGTAATACTTGGAATCGTTTGTGCCACATTTAGACTATTTCAAAGGATTCAAGACTTGTGATAAGGTGAGTTTACATAGCCCCTTTTTACTACCTTTTCACTATTTTGGGGTGAAGCATGTTACATTTTCAATTTACAATTCAACATAAGTGTCTATGTGTTATTCTATGTTGCATTATGTCTTAAACAATACTTTGGTAAGCACAATTAGACTAGCATAATCATTAACTCCGTACAAGCCAACGATACACAATGATAGATCTATTGGATTGACAACCCCACCCGGATACGTGTACCTCCAGTATGGGTAGTGTGGGTGATTGTTATCGCAACAAAAACGAGTGAACCATATGCGTATGGGATGGACCATAATATTCTAGTCACAAGGTTCGATTATACACACGATTTACCGAGTAGTGTTGTTTTCACATATAGACTAGACTTGCCATGACACTAGAATTGTACAAGCATTTATACTCATATTACATTATTCAAACCTATGTAATTCTCACCAACTTTTGTTGACCCAAAATATTTTCAAACTTAACATGTTTCAGGTTATAGCTTTCTTAAAGATTAGAGTTAATGCTTGAAGATGTATATTTAGTATTTTTTTCATTTGATATACACATTCTTTTAGAACAATTGTATGTAATTTATGTAATCAAATAATGAAATTTATTATTTACCATGAGCTACTAGACAATCATTCATACGTGACACCTCGATGTTTTCGCCATCGGCTGGGGTGTTACAAATTGGTATCTGGTTATAGGGAATTAGGTTATTAGAAAAATAATCTTGTCTATAACCATAGGATTATAACCAGTACTTGCTCCTTTTACTTGCAACCCTACTTGTTTCTATTCTCTATCTCCATCCTAATTCTTATCCCTACTTTAGCCCATACAAGATGATTGCTCTCCATCGCTGGAACTACCCCTAACCAAATAGGACAAAATCCTCAGGTCCTAACCTGAACTACCTTGTTTATCTCGTCGAAGCTCTATATTCTAATAACGAACACGTGCAATCTGGAAGGGTGAACGCATGTATTCTGAGTTTTCTGTCTAGGACTGGCATTGCGCATAAATCCCAGTCAGACGAGGGACCCGGATGCCTGCCTGGGAATTCTTGGGATTAGTGTTCACTTATAGGGTAAAGAATGTCTTCACTATGTTATTAGAATCTAGAAGCTTTGATAAGTCAACGTTTTTGTTTATTCATTTTAATTAATGAATAAATGATTATACTCCTTATTATATCACATTATCCTTGATTCATCCTACGTCTCATTGAAACCTTCATTGTGTCTCTTACAGATAATGCGTCCTCGTCGCAGCTCTTGTATTAACAACGATCATGATGGTGAAAGCATCAACAACAACAACAACAAGACAACGACAATGTCCAACTCGCTGCGATCATTTCCCAGCAAATGGCTCAATAAATAGCGACATTAGTTCCCAATTTGATGGCTCAAGTCGTTCAAATCAATGGAAATGAAAATGGCAATGGAAATGGTAATCACAATGGGAATGGCAATGGGAACAGGAAAGGGAATGCACACCCTGTTTGCACCCCAAGCACTTCAACACTTGCAACCTTCCTAAGTTTAGCGGGGACGAAGGAGCCACTGGCCTCCTTCAGTGGTTCGAAGGTATCAAAAATACCTTCATTAATAGTGAGTGCCCTAACAATCTCAAAGTTCGCTATGCTATGAGTGTCCTCCACATGGTGGAACGAAGAGAAACGGACTCGCGAAGCTGAAGTTGCACTGGCCTTGACTTGGGAACAAGCTAAAGACATCATGAAGGCGGAATTTTGCCCTTGTAATGAAATCCAGAAGTTGGAAGATGAGTTTCACGATCTTGCCCAAGACAGTGGGGAAAACCTAGCCTATAACACTCGTTTCCACGAGCTTAGTCTACTATTTCCACATAAGGTCACCCCTGCCTGTTGCAATCGAAAAGTACATTGGCGCCTTACCCATGCAGATTCAGGACACGGTGTGGGGAAGCAACCCTGCTACTCTCGAGGAAGCAAAGTGTTTGGCGGCCACCCTAACAGATTATCATGTGAAGGCAGGAACTCTGACTCGGAAAGGGGTAAAGAAAACTGTTGTGAAACATACTCCCAACCTGCTATCGAGATTAAAACTGAGTCCTCAACCAACAGAAGACACAAGGCTAGGAATTACGCAATAGGTGCCACTACCCCACCCAACAAGAAACAGTATACCGGGAACCATCCTAAGTGTAACACCTGTCAGTATCACCACCTAACCCAAGTGCCTTGTCGTCAATGTACCAATTGTCAAAAGTACGGACATCTCGCCAATCTTTGTCGAATTCTAGCTACCTCTGCTGCTCAGAATAACCCTTCTAGGAATGCTCCAGCCCCCAATCCTCAAAATGGTAGGCCTGCTCGTGGACAATGTTTCAAGTGTGGTGACCCCAATCATTTCCGTAATCAATTCCCTAACCTAAACCGAGATCAAGACTCTCCAGCTTCTTAATGACAAGCTTCACCATTAGAATGTTATTTGCTTTTAAAATTCTATGTATTGACGCATTTTGATTCGAGTAATAAATCCTAGTATGGAAAATTTTGTGTAAGTGCACAGATTGTGACTATCGCATTTGGATTGTCAATAAAACGTTGTTTTGAATATTATATATTGTCAAGAACTCTTGTTCAACCCATCGAGAGGTCGAAGGTAGTTTGAAGTTGGTCGAAGGAAGACTTAGATAGAAGATCAGTTGGTTCGAGCCTTGGTAGAGGTCAAAGGACAAATTCGACCACTACGGGGGGTCGAATGTGCAGTCCTATATAAACTTTAAGTTTTTGTTTCAGACTAAGTTTTGGTCATTTTGTGTCTAGGTTTTCTGTGTTTATTCTCTCTAGGTTCTGAAAGGTTCCAAAGCTTATTATTTCATTATAAACCTAATTGTAAAGCTTTATTAACAATGTTTATGAATGAAATGGTGATTGAAAAGGTACTTGATTGTGTTTTTGTTTGATCTTTATCATATTGCATACGATCTAGGGTTTCCGCACCTAGATTGTTCCACTTGTATGATCATCTAGTGTTTTCGTGTAAAACCGGTCCTATTCAAAGTGGTATCAGAGCTTATCTCGGTCATACAATTTCATTTTGATAGATTTCGATCTGAATTTTATTCAAAAACTTCTAAAACTTTTTTGTTTTGCAAAAACTTTGAATGATAATGGAGATTGATTCATTTGGACTAGATTTCACGGATAAAACCAAAATTTTCATTCATTAAAGTTGATATCCATCATATCCGAAGCAAAACCTGATTAAGATCATCAAAATCTACAAACTTTTGAAAATTTTGGATCAAACTAACTGATTTTTGAAGAATAACCGTTTTTCAAAAGATTTGGATCGAACCAAAGAGAATGGGGTCGAACGTGTGTGTTTTGGGTTGAATCAGAGTTGTTTAGGTCGAACCAGGAGCGTTTTAGGTCGAATCTGAAATTTTCAAGTGTGTTGTGTGTTCATTCGACTAGTGTTGGTACATTCGACCATACGGGAGGTCGAAGGAGTCATTCGTTTAGGTCAAATCAAGTCTAGTGTGTTACAATCTTCATTCGAGTCTGTCACAGGGGTCGAACCAAGGATTTGCTACGTTCGAACCCACGATATTGTTTCAGAGGTCGAACCTGAGTGATATTTGGAGATTTTTCTAAGTGTTTACATTTCAAATATGATGGATAACATTTGGGGATTATCTTCTACACCTAGACCAGCAACAACTCAGCAACAACATGTTCCGATGAATCCATGGGCGGTTGCTTCACAAAACAATAACACTACACCATCACAACCGATCAATTACATAGCTATGACTAGTTAGACACCACCACTTGTTACTCAGCCTCCA
The DNA here is from genome assembly GCA_030844895.1 of Ambrosia x helenae. Classification (NCBI taxonomy): domain Eukaryota; kingdom Viridiplantae; phylum Streptophyta; class Magnoliopsida; order Asterales; family Asteraceae; genus Ambrosia; species Ambrosia x helenae. The sequence goes on along the minus strand of CM061234.1, from coordinate 21,928,878 downwards.
CAACAACCAATGACTGATCTTTGGGGTGTTGTAGCAGTAGCGGTGCAGTCTCGGACTACCAACACGATTACCACACTTATTCATGACTTGTATTCGGGAAGTGGAATCGTCCTCCTAAGTTGTTGGATATCTCGAACTATTATCAGTGGAAGAAAAATTTCAAGATTCATCTTGAAGGATTGGGTTTAGAAGGTGGAGAAGCATGGCAGATGATCATGAAGGGATATCCTACACCGATTGTTGATAACACGAATATTCCGATTCCACTTGAAGATTCGAAAAACGATGAAAAGAAGAAATTTGCGCTTGAGAAGAAAGCTATGTCTCAGTAAGCATTATCTACAAACTTGTTACATCAGTTCAGATCTTGTACTACATCCAAGCAACTTTGGGATTTCTTGCAGGTTAGACATGATGGCAATGAGAAGACCAGGAGGCTTCGCAAAGAAGAATTGAAGAAAGAGTTCGAGAATTTCAGCTACGTGGGAAATGAGACATTGAAGGAGCTCATTCCTAGACATTGTCACTTGTTATCTGAATTGTCGAATTATAAGATTAACATGTCTATGCAGGAACTGGTAGATAAATTTGCTGATTTGTTGCCTCCGTACTAGAGTCAACATGTTGAGGTTTGAAAGGAGAAACATGCGTTACGGTATTGGACGATCAACAATTTTATTCAGAAGCTGGAAAACAAGGAGGTGGAAGAGATGAGGAAAGCTAAAAGAGCTCAATTTCCACAGAACCCAGAGTTATATCATGCTACCTCATCTGCTTCGATGTCTACATCATCCATTATTGGAACTGTTGCACCACATATTGCTTGTATCTCTAAGTTGTTGAACCACAACGAGTTCCTATTAACTATCTTGCACCAGGACCATCTTATACACCAGCTTCTTACACCTCAACACAACCACAAATGTCGGCAGCTTGCTATACCTCATCAATGCCTCAACAACAACAATACATTTCTCAGATGATGCCTCAAGCATCTTCGAGCCAAAGTCCAGTCGTGTTGGAAACTTCCAACATGAATAATGTGATAGTGGAAGTAGCACAACAACAAGTTGCTTTAATCTCAGCAATGGTTGCTTCCTATAATGGACTTGTGGCGAATCAGATTGGAAACAATAATCTGACCAATGAGGATTATGCCCAGATCGACAAAGAAGAAATGGAGTTGATCGATATTCAATGGGTGTTTGCTAGCGTGATTCGGAGAGTGACTGAATTCATTAAGAAGACGGGTAGAACTGACCTTGCCACCTCACCTAATACTACCTATGGTTTCAACAAAGCCAAGGTAACTTGCTTTAACTATGGCACTCGAGGGCATTTCAATCGAGAATGTACTCAACCGATGCAGCAAGGTAATCGTAATCCTTTCAATTCCAACTACCAGAATCGCCAAACACAAAACCAAGTCACCTATCATAGCAAAAACAACAACACCTATCCACAACAAAATAATTACAAAAACCGACAAAACACCTCTCAAAATACCACACAAAGACAAACATCTACATCTAACCAAAACCAAACCACACCTAACTCTAACCCAACCGAAACCATTATTCCTATTACTACACCGAATACCCAGCTTTAGTGATTCAAAAGGATGAGGGTTTTGATTGGAATTTCCTGCAATTGGGTGTTGAGGAGGTTACTGGTGGAAATGTAGCTTGCTTTACGCAAGAAATGGTTTTAAAGGAGCCGGTGATAGATGATGTTGAGCTGGTTTCTGAGAAAGATTGTGAGAATGTGACTAAGAAGGTTTCTGATGTAGTGATTGAGGAGATTATTGAAGAGATTGCTGAAGAGGTTTCAGATCATGTTACAGAGAAGGATGATGAACCGGTTGCTGAAATGGTTTCAGGGAAAATAATCGATTCTGTTGCCGATGTCTCTGATGAACCGGAATCTATATATTCGGACTCAGAAAGTGAATCTGATTCTGAGGCTAGTGTTAATTCACTGGATGATGATATTGACCAGTTGCTAGCCGAAGCCGACTTTCTGATGACAAAGAAATTGTGCATGGTTGATGATGCTTTCACCAAGATTGACTATTCGAGGTTCATTGCTGGGAAGGAAGCACATTTTGCACTGTTGGCGATGATAGATCCTCCGAGACCAGTAAGTCCTAACTCTGCTACTAGTGAAAATCCATATTGTGGAACATGTGATACATTAAATGACGAAGTTAAGCAACTCATGCATCAGCTTGAGAGTGCTAAAATAGTCATTCAATCTTATCGTAAAGATAAACACGATTTCAATAAAACACTTGAAGGATATAAAAAGGATGTTTCAGAACTAACAAAAACTATATATTTGAAATAAATTGCCATTAACAATTACATCAATGAAATTGAGGAAACAAAACTATAAATAGCAAAGATCAAGTGTTTTGCTGAAAAAGTGAACAAGAAATTGGAAAGTTATAAACATGTGGCTTATGTTTTAGAACACATTGTTGAATAACCATCTCAATCCAATGATGCCAATTATAAGGATGTTCCTGCTCTAGTGTTATTTGAGAATCACAATTTGAACTCAATAACACCTGAGAGTTCAGTGAGATCGGATTCTTTATCGGACAATGAATCCAATACTTCTAGTATTGGTGATCCAAACTCCGATGTAAGACCGATACTTGGATTGAATGATGAAGGGGTGATTGCAGTAACTGATGATTCAGATACTGAAGAAGAGGAACCTAAGAAATCTGATGAGATTCCTTTGGAAAATCATATCAGAATGAATGAGATAATCTCACCATCTCAGGTTTCTCCTCCTCAGAAAACTGTGTCCAAAATGAATCAATCAGTTAAGAAAATTGAGAAAAATGAACCGGTTGACAAACCAGTTAAAGTTTTCTATCGGATGGAAGGATTTGATAAGATAATTGCTGATGAAGATTATCTGATACAGTTTGTCAATTATTTCAAAATTGATACAATCTGGCAAGAGAGTACCATCTGGTTCCTGAAACATGAATGGACCAATGATATTCCTCTAGAATTGATTCGCAGACTGTATGGTGATAATACTTCACAACCGAAGGTTCATGTTTCTGAATTCATTAAGCCAAAAGAGAAGGTTGATGGATTTTTTGAACCAGCTTACTCAAAGGAGCTTGCTCCTGGGAGTTTAAGACATAAGTGTGTTAATGATCAACACCCGGTCAAAACTTTCGCGAAACCGAATGCTATGAATGTGTTTGAAGAATACCGTGCATGTTTTAAATGTGGGGAGAGGGGGCATTTACTTGCTCACTGCCCATATGTAAGATAGAAAAGGCACGAAGTTGAGAGAAAACAGAATGTGAGGAATCTAGTTGATAATCATAGACAATTTTATCCACAACAACAATTTTTCCCTCAGAGGCAACAATCTTATAACCAAAATCGTTTTTATCAACAAAAGGAAAATTTTCCAACGGTCTATGATAATCGTAACCGAATTGCCATGGAGAAAAAGCTGAAGAAACCAATGTTGAACACGACCAATAATAAATAAAAGGTTTTTCCAAAACCTGCTGTTAAGTCATCGGTTGGACCTTCATCTGTGAAATCAAATAAGGTTGCCAAGAAAGTTTCATTCACGAACGATACTAAGAAACCTATTGAGGTTAAACAACCTCAACTAAGGATTATGAAACGTTCGAAACAGACTTAGACACCTAAGGGTTCTCCAGGTGCTTCTACATCTTCTGTGAAGGTTGAAAAGAAAAGTGAGGAAGTTGTGAACAACCAGAAAAAGGTTGATTCAAACTTGAGGGTTTCTAAGAAAGATTCTTTGAAGTCTAAAATTCAAAGACCCAAGACCAAACAAGCTTGGGTCCCTTCTAAAGACTGATTTTGTGGCCCTGTTAGCAGTCTTTGGATTGTCGGCAGTGGAGCTTCTGGGCACATGACCGGAGATTTAACGCTGCTATTTGACATAAAGAACATTAATGGTGGATATGTGGCGTTTGCAGGAAACAAAGGAGGTATATTACTATGGAAGGGAGTGTTAGCAATGGGATTGTGAGTTTTGAAAGAATATCTTATGTGAAACAGATTGATTATAATTTGTTAAGTGTAAGTCAAATTTGTGATAAGAAGTTCTCGGTTCACTTTGATGATAAATCTTGCTATATACTCAAACCTGATTTTTCATACCAAAAGAATGGATAATGTTGAAGGTTCCAAGAGTGAATAATCTTCAAATTCTTGATATGAGCAAGGTAACCACGACACACGGGCAAGTCACGTGCTTTCTATCCAAGGCTACTGAAAAAGAATCAATCATGTGGCACAGGAGGATGGGGCATATTCACCTAAGAAAAATGAATCAGTTGGTGAAGAATGGACTTGTTGAGGGCGTGAATGTGAAACATTTTCAACTTAATGATAAATGTGTAAGTTGCAAGATGGGGAACAACACAAACAGCCCCACAAACCCATGAAAATAAATTATGTCGAACTTCCACTTGAACGTTTACACATGGACCTATTCGGACCAGTTAAACGTAAGAGTATCAACGGCGAAATTTATTGTCTTGTGGTTACCGATGATTTCTCTAGATTTTTGTGGGTGATGTGCATGCAACAAAAGAGTGACACGTTTAACAATCTGAACGTTTTGTTTACTCGACTGGAGAATATATATGGTCTGAAGATCAAGAGAATTCGCAGTGATAACGGAACGGAGTTCAAGAATTCTCAAATGGATGCATTGTGTGACTCAAAGGGTATTCATCATGAGTATAATGCACCATATACTCCACAACAGAACGGTCTTGTAAAAAGAAAGAACAGGACTCTAATAGAAGCGGCAGGTACCATGCTTGCAGATTCTAATCTTCCAGTAATGTTTTGGAGTGAAGCCATTCGTGCAGCATGCTACACATTGAATTGTGTGTTAACAGTGAAGAAGTTTGGCAAAAATTCTTATGAACTGCTTAACAGACGAAAGCCGAACTTGAAGTTTCTAGAACCTTTCGGGTCACCATGTACCATGTTGAATCCTACTGAGAAGTCTGCACCTAAAGCTGAAGAAGGTTACTTTGTGGGGTACGCGACACCACTAAAATGCGCATTCAACAAAAGAACCAGATTGGTTGATGAGTGGGCAAATGTTGAAGTCCAGCGCTACTGTAACACCCCAACCGATGGCAGAAACATCGAGGTGTCACGTATGAATGAGTGTTCAGTAGCACATAGTAATCAAGTTTTAAATAAGAATTTATTTAAAGTAAAATATCCAAATTTTAAAATGCATAACAAAGTCTCGAATGAAATCTAGTACATCAAATAATCAAACAAAGCATAAAACTTCAAATATCTCCTCATGCTAGCTCTAGATTTCAAGCATTAGTATTTCCTGTTGAGTTTGGAAAAATTGGGGGGGGGGGGAAGTTGGTTAGAATACATAAGCCAAGTCAAGCAATTAAGTTTTAAAAGAATAAATGTTTAGCAATTCATATGTCTAATGAAAATTTAAGTCTACATGAATAAACAACAAGTATAGTATGCACATAATCAATCCTCCGATAAAGTTTAGGTCCATCCCGTATCCACAGTTCACCTTAATATAATGTTGGAACAATAACAATCACCCGCGCTCCCCATAAAAGATGGTCAACGAATCTGGGTGGGGTTGTCAATCCAATAGATCTATCATTGTATACCGTCGGCTTGATCATGGTTAATGATTATGCAAGTTGAAGTTTAAGTATAATAATCTTTGTCTAAGTCATGAGGCATTAAAGTTTACAATTGGACATGTATGTAGAATTGCTTAAGTATAAAGTTTCAAGTATGAAGAATTGCATAAAAAGGTTACGTAAACTCACCATAGCAAAGTATTAAGTCTTGTGAATTAGAATAAGTGTAGTCCAATGTTGCCAAGTATTACACTATGTTTAAGGTAATAAATAAGTTTAAGTCTTTCTAGTCTACAAGCAATTTCTAGGGTTCCTAATTTAGGGATAAGTAATTGTTTGATTATTAATTAGGTAAAATATTAATAAATAAAAGAAATTTGGAAAATAAATTAATAAAAGACTATTTGTAGATTTTGATTAAGGGTGGTCATATTATAAGATTTTAAGTATGAGAATAATTTATATAAAATTATTTTCTCAAAATTGAATATTTAGTATATTTATTTCTATTTGTCAAAGATATAATTTTAATATCTAAAAATAATAAAATTAAAGAAATTTCAAATTAAAATTTATATTTCTGTTCTAAATGAACAAAAATAATTTATGTAAAATTTTGGTATAAAAACATTGAAAAATGAATTTATTATGATTTATTTGTGATTAAAAATAACAAGAATTAATTAAAAATATTAAATAAATGATTCTATGGAATAAAAATTTATTTCTGAAACAATCAATGATCTACAAGTTTAAAATAATTTTTGTGGAATTTTTATAAAGTCATTTAGATATTTTTTTTTTTTGAACATTAATTTCATTCAAAAACCAAGGGCCTTCAAACCAAAGACCACTCAAAAAACCGCCATTTACAACATATACAATGGGTATTTTACCCAATTGTGCCATTCAATCCTACTACACTTGGATCTAAATTTCAGCCAAATAAAAGACATAGACTTGACCAACGACACTGTTTCGACCACTTTCGGCTCAGCGTTATGGAAAACAACCTTATTACGTTCCTTCCAAATCGCCCAGCACGTGACCACAAAAATACCGCGCACTATGTCCTTACCCTTGACTGCAACAGAAGCCGAGCAATGAAGAACCTCATCAACAGAATTGACGCTAGCTGGATCAATGTGACACCAAGACCAAATCTGCCTCCAAACCCCTGTTGCGAAGCCACAGTCGAAAAAGGCATGAGGCACGTCTTCATCAACCACAGAACACATCGGACATCTCACACTATTCAGCCCAACATTCCTTTTCGCTAACTCCAGCCGCGTAGGCACTCTTCGCTTATCTATTCTCCAGGCCAGAACGTTAACCTTGATTGGAAACCCATTTAACCCAGCCATAACATCTATTCTGCCCAACAATATTCTTGTTAAGCGTAGCCTTGACAGCAGCCACTGAAAACGACCAATTTGGATTATTATCCCATGTCCAACGATCTTTAGAGCTCTTGAGCTGCACCTGGGTCAACATAAATATCCCATCCTGCACTTCCGATATTCCTTCTACCGATTGCGCCGCCAATACCAAACTATCAGACGCCAGATTGCGAACCCCATCGAATTTAATATGGCTGCTAACAGACCCATTCCTGTCTTTATTACACGCAAACAGACTCGGCCATCTAATATATAAAGCTCTATCCCCATACCACACATCCTTCCAAAAGTTGATGTTATCTCCGTTCCCAAGTTGACAAGACATTAAACTGGGAATAGAAGATCCGTTAATACAAACTTTACCCAATAAACTAACTATGGCCTTCCAAGTACCCGGCAAGGCATTCTTAATCGGTAAGAAATCCCATTTATTTCGACCCCCGTGTAATCTTAAAATCAGTTTAGTCCAAAGCCCTCCAAAATTGGTTTTAAACCTCCACGCCCATTTGATCAAAAGCGCCAAATTCACATCGGACAACTTAGAAATACCCAACCCTCCTACCTTCTTTGGACTAGTAACAATATCCCAAGCAACCCAATGAATGCCTTTATCTTTACCCCCAACCCATAGAAATTTTCTCATCAATTAGAACTTTAAAATTATAATTAAATAAATTTGTAATATTTATAATATGTATTAAATAAATAATTTTTGAAAATCTAAAAATTGTATGATAAACTTTGTCATGAGATTAACCTAAAATATTTTTTTATAGAATTGTTAAGACACTTTTAGTATTTCAAAACTATTTTTAAAAGAATATCTAAAATATAAGTATAAAAGAAGAACTTAAAAAAATGTTTGTTTGTGCCGGGACTCGAACCCGAGTCCTTGGCGAGTCAGATGCTTAAATCACAAGCACAGACCAACTGGTCTGGACCCTGAGAACGAGTATTCTTGATTCCATATAATTATAAAGGATTGCTGGTTAAATCAGGATTTGTTTTAGAAAATAAAAAGGGAAACGGGGATCGAACCCGTGTACTGAACCGGTTTCAACGTTTTAGAATGAGGGGGTAACACCAACTAATCCACAGATCAGTTGGTGTTTTGTTTAATGCAGAAACTTATATAAACGATCTGTGACTTGTGATATTATCCCCAAATCGCACGCGATGAACCCTAATTGTTCAATAACGCTAACTAACAATCAATAGCCCCTGTAATGTTGGGGCTATTGCTTGTATGTAGCCGACAAACAAAACCCACAAAGAATATTGCACTTACAGCGTGTAGTGGCATATGAACGAGTTGGTTAACTGAAAAGTCAACCCGAAGCTAATACACAGAATTGAAGGATTTTTAGGAGAAATTGGGAATGAGGATGTGTTTATCGGCGGTATTAGCTTGAGAGGGTGGGTTCAATTTATACTAATCGTTCGTTTATGTAATTTTGGTAATTTTGACCCATATTAACTACTATACGCGTATAATACTTAGATTTGGAAAGTTTTTATGGTGATTGGCGTGGTAATCAGGCTGAATAGGTCGGTTAATACTTACTATAACAGATTCGAATTCAAAAAGACGCGGATTGTTGATTTGGAAAGGATTGTTTGCAGATTGACTTTCAAAAGTCAATGGTGTATGAATAAGGAATGGGTTTTAATTGTTTGTGTTTGATAAAGATCACAAAATAAGTTGCAGCTCAGTGGGTTAAGGCATGGGTGCACATAGAGCCGGCCATGGACGCGGGTTCGAGTCCCGGTCCATGCCTTTTATTTTTTTTGTGATTTAAAACACGATTATAATGTTATTTTATGTATATATTATGATTATATAAGCCCGAATAAGTACAACATATTTTTAGAACGTACAAGAAAGATAAAAATTCGACGTTTTATTGATTGAATAATAAACGTACATGATTTAAAAATACGAAATGTTACAGCTACACTCAGAACTCTCAAGGAACTGGGCCCGATTTGATGTTCGATTATAAAGAATTATTCGATTCTTTTAACCTAGAAAGTTTGGTAGAAGAAGCTGTTTTACGCTTGTACTACAAGTGTGAGAATGCAGTAACTTCACCGTTAGTGCATCCGATCACCGTAACTCCTCCAGCAACAACTTCTAATGATACCATTGTTCCTGTTAATGAAGAAGAAATTTTTCAAGAAGCGTCTGCAACTCTTGATTCATCTGATTCTGAAGATAATGATGAAGATTTCAGTGATGCTATTTTAGATCAAGCTACGTTAACACCACCAGTGAACCCTAATCCAGATGGTGCATCTTCGCCTAATATGGGTAATGATCTGGAGATGGCAGAGAATATTAAAGTTCCAGCGGTTATTCTTGTTCCTGATCATTCGGAATCTCAGATACATCAGATTCATCCGCTCGAGCAAGTTATTGGTGATCCAAGTAGCAGTGTCATGACGAGAGGTCAATTGAGAATAGCAACTTCACATGACAACATTGGAGCCCTAGCCCTGTATGCTAAAATACAAAAATTTGGATGTCAAAATGACTGATCGTTTGCTTGTTGTGTTTCACAGGTGGAGCCGCGGACGTACAAGGATGCTTTACAAGATGATTCGTGGGTTGAGGCTATGCAGCAGGAACTTCTACAGTTTCAAAAACTAGAAGTCTGGACGCTGACCGATTTACCACCATACCGGAAGAAAATTGGTACCAAGTGGGTATTCAAGTGTAAGAAAGACGATCGAGGCGTGATTGTTAGAAACAAAGCTCGATTGGTTGTACAATGTTTTCGTCAAACAGAAGGAATTGACTACAATGAAGTCTATGCACTTGTTGCGCGCATTGAAGCAATCCGAATGTTTCTTGCGTATGCATCATACAAGAAATTCAAGGTGTATCAGATGGATGTCAAAAGTGTCTTTCTGTATGGTGTGGTCAAGGAAGAAGTGTATGTTAGGAAACCACCAGGTTTTGAGGACCCAATCCACCGGCATAAGGTCTATAAGCTTAACAAAGCATTATATGGGTTGCACCAAGCTCCAAGACAATGGTATGAGGAGCTCATCACATATCTTCTTTCAAAAGGATTCAAATGAGGTTTGGTAGACTGTACCCTGTTCACAAAACGAATAGAGGGTGATTTGCTTCTTGTTTAGATTTACGTTAATGACATTATATTTGGTTCTACCAGCGAACTCCTATGCAGAGAGTTTGAACGAGTCATGTAGGAAAAGTTCTAGATGAGCACCATGGGTGAAATGCAATTATTTTTGGGATTGCAGGTAGACCAATTGCCAACGGGCATTTTTATCCACCAGACAAAATATATATCTGAAGTCTTGAACCGATTCCAGATGGAAGGTTCAAAGCCTATGGATACTCCCATTCCACCCAATCACGGGATTGGAGTTGACGCTAACGGGGAGCTCATCAATCCATTTACATATAGAGCCATCGTCGGATCTCTAATGTACCTGACTACATCTCGTCCCGATATAATGTTTGCAACGTGTGTCTGTGCTAGATTCCAATCGAAGCCGAAACAGAGTCACCTGGCAGCTGTCAAACGAATCCTGAGATATCTGAAGGGTTGTCCCTCGCATGGACTATGGTACCCTAATGATGATAATTTTGATTTTAGTTCTTTCACTGATGCAGATTATGGCGGTGGTGATAAAGACAGTAAATCCACAATGGTTGGATGTCAATTCTTTGGGAGCAGGCTCATGACCTCGCAATGCAAGAAGCAGACAGTAGTTGCAATATCTACTTGTGAAGCAGAATATGTGGCAGCCTCTAGTTGCTGTTCACAGGTTCTGTGGATTCAACAGCAGATGCGCGATTACGGTTTGCAATATCTTAGAACCCCAATTTATTGTGACAATGAAACTGCCATAGCACTCACGAAACACACAGTCAATAATTCTAAAGCTAAGCACAAACGGATTAAGTATCACTTTATCCGTGACTGCTATGCTAAAGGAGTGATTGATATGGTCAAAATCCACACTAACTATCAGAGGGCTGATCTTTTTACCAAAGCTTCTAACAAATCAAGATTTGAATTTTTATTAAAAGCTAACGGTATAAAAGAAAAACAAGACTAATCATCATCTCGGTTTATCAATTTTATTTTTGTTTTATTTTGCTTTCAGAAAATTCAAAAACCCAAACACAAGTTTTTAATTTCAGGGGGAGCATTAACGGAAAAACCAAAATCATTGAAAATTTTAAAAATCTATAAAAATCAGAAAAAACAAAAATGATTTATCCTGGACAAAAAGAGGAAATGATAGTACATCAATGAGGATCTATTGCATGCTAAAGATTTCAAAATGACAAAATTATTGATAAAGTGATACTTAATCCGTATGTGCTTAGCTTTAGAATGATTGGCAAAAAACAAAAATGATTTTTCCTGGAGAAAAAGAGGAAATGATAGTACATCAGTGAGGATCTATTGCATGCTAAGGATTTCAAAATGACAAAATTATTGATAAATGATAATTCTGTGTGATGTGCTGATAGGCTTCGTAGAGTTATTACTGCGTGCCTGATACATACATATCAAACTAATTGTTATGTGGATGAACACCTCATGGGCATATGGTCTTAGTACCGTAATTTCGTTTGATAGGGTTTGTACAAAATTTGGAGGTTTCGGGTCGTTATGTTACTAGTTATCTGGGGATAGCCAATCTGATCTTCTGTCGTAAGGTTTTATGGATCTAGATCGGATAGGGTATCTTTATAAAAGAGCTTTCATGCCAAAACCGAAAGTTGCCGAATTGAGGAACTTTAAATGTGCGATGATATTCGAAGATTATCTAATGCATCATTTCTAATCATTGATCCAAATCATGATTGATATAAGACTTCAACCTGGCAGAGTGCACATGTTACTCTGTAGCATTGAGTTGCTGACCTGTACACCTCTGTGCCTCATACCTTGTAATAATAGATAACGAAAACATAATCACGTGCTACAATGGATATTTGTGCAAATTTCCTTGATACGGAAGTATGTCGTGTGTGTGAGAACCACATGTTAATTGGTTTATAATATACATAGCAGTATCAGTTTAAAGCACTGCACAACAGTCTGCATGTTAGTTTATGTGGATCACAATACCAGCAGTTGCCAAAATTACATTTATCAATAACGTTAAAAACGACGAACAGTTAATCATGCATCATGTGGTGGCGTGGATAGCCAAAAGACAAAGGGGTACATGCACCTATCGGGTTTGTCCCGATTGCTAAGTGTTTTGATGATGATGATGATGATGATGATGATGAGTTTAAATATAACAGAACAACGGTGTGATGTGATCTTAGAAACTGATATGATCCTCTTATCGGATAATCACAAAAAGTTTATTTCTTTATATTGATTTAGTTCAAATATACAAAAACTCAAAAAGATTTTTGGTTGTGTTTTAACAAAAATTTCAGAAAATCCAAAAGATTTTGCATTTCTGCTTTATTTTAGATAACCGATGGTGATTGATGGTAATTTTCTGAAGGTTGACAACCCAATTTGAGTTTTGTGACATTTAAATGGAAAATGATGAATGTCTGAGAGTTTAAATGGTTAAAATTGACAATATGGGATTCGAATTTGAAAGTTGGTAAAATTTTCATATATCCAAATATTCATTCGCCCCTTTGGTGGGTCGAAGGTGGGTTTGTGTCTTCATTCGAACCTTTAAAATAGGTCGAATGAGAGTGTTTGTTTGATAATTTCTTCATTCGAACCATTTATCTTCTTTCGAGCCTTTAACTAGGGTCGAAGGTAGACCAGATTGTCTCATTCAAACCCTTAACAAGGTCGAATGTAGAACCTTATATATACACTGATCTCTCATTCGAACCTCATAAAAACTTTTTCAAACTTCCCTTGTTACCAGACCTTGTTGCTCGTTTCTTTTTTATCCGATTATTGTGTTTTTTGTGATTCACTGATCATTTCTATATATTCTTACAGGTAATGGATGATTACATTGTTCAGAATCATCGAATCATTATATAAACCCTAATCAATCAAATCAGACCATGTAGACACTGTTTTAACAACAATTGTTGGTTGGGAAACAATTATCAATGGTTTTAGGGGAGAAGAAACCAAAATTAAGGGTTATTACACCGAATTGATTTGAATTGATGTTTTAAACTATGAAATCTTAATATTTTGAATGAAACCCATCAATAATGGGTTGATAATACCAATTGATGATGGATAACTGTTAGTCGGTCACTTTAGGTTGTAAACAAACAACAAATTGATGTTCAGATTGTATAGATTGGATTTTGATGTTTCAGAATATAAACAGTCATGTTCAACCAATCTGACATGGTCGAATGAGACATTAGATGGTCGAATGAGACCATTTAAGGTCGAAGGAGACTACTTTTGGTCGAATGTAACAGTTTGAGGTCGAATGTAACTTTTGTCCATAAAAATTTCCACATTCGACTAAATTCTTCTCATTCGAACACCCGACTGGGTCGAATGTAAGATGATTTTACCAAAATCAATTTTGTCCGTTTCTGATGAATTTTCATGTTTGTTTAAGTGTGTTTTGCAGATTAAAAAGGTTGAAAAGCAAGATAAAGTAAAACTAAGGAACCAAAGGAGTTAATGTTTGAAGCAACACACAATTGTTGTGCATTCATTGGCGAAGTAAAGCAGCACGAAGAATTTTCTAGAATCATCGATTTCTTACAAAGGTGCAGAGTTGTCTACGCTCTTGCTACAACGACGACGATTTACAAAGACCATCATGTAGACTTCTGGGAGAAAGATGTGATAAGCTATTGGGAAGGAAAGACTGCAATACAAAGTTTTATACAAGGAAATATCGTGTTGGTGACCGGAGACAATATTCGTGAAGCTCTGCAGCTAAAGGATTCTCCTACAGATCCTATTGAGCTGTCATGGATTAAACAGAGGAAGTGTTTCCTCCGGATGAAGTACAACACACCAATCACTAATGGTCTACTTCATAAGGCAAACTGTGTCCACCATTCAAGTATTTGCTACATGTCATTTTGCATGTATTCAGACCAGTTAGAGGAGGTTACGACGTGCTAAGGAAGAGTTTGGCTTCGCTAGTTGTTGCTTTGATTCTGAATAAGCCTTTCAATGTATCTGGAATGATTTTTGAGCATATGATGGAAGTGCTGAGGGGACAGAAGGTTGATAAGTTTCTCATGTACCCTAGATTCCTTCAGATGATATTTGATCATAAGTATCATGAGCTGAAAAGAGATCCGAAACAGATTGTTTACCAATCTCACATGAATCTCAGTACGTTGGCGAGGATGAAAGGATATAAACGTGTTCCTGATAACGAAAGATCTCCACACAAGAACTTGTTTAGGCATTTGATTAATTCAGGATATAAGGATCAGGGAAAGACAAAGCAAGGAATGTCAAAAGTGATTCTGATTCTGATAGCCCTTTATTTCCAGTAGATAAATATGCGAAACGGAAACATCAGGTAATAAATAAAGGTGCTAAGTCTGGGAAAGGGAAAGCTAAAATTGATGACGCTGAACCAAAGAAACAAAAGATTGTCAAGAAGAAGGGAAAAGCAAAAAACTTGCTAGTTGATGAAGAGTCTGCTGATTCGGAAGAGACTCAAGATGAAGAAGAATGAGATTCTGGAAAAGAAACAGTCAAGATCACTAAACACACAGCCACTGTTGTTGGTGAGATTGATAGTTTAAACAAGGCGATTGAAGAACAGGAGAAGAGTCCTCCAAGAGTTGATGATCAAGATTTGGGGTTAACAATGGATAATCTTGATTTTGTTGGTTCTCTTGTTGCAGGTGTAAAGATGAAGATAGCCAGAAGTAAAACAATGGCTAAAAAGTTGAATCCTAAGAAGAAAAGGGATAGAGAAATTGATTTACTTGTTGTTGGAAAGAAAGTCCCAGCAAGTGGAAGCTCAAAAGCTACTGCACCCGTTACATCCCCATCTCAAAAGAAAACAAAAGTTGTTCAGGAAGAAGTTAGTGTTAATCCAGCTCCTGCTACTGAAGACTTTTTCTAGCATGTTGTAGAATGTTTGGGAATAATTCAGAAGAAATCTGTTAAACCTACATCTACACCTATTGCCGAATCATCTACACCACATGTTACAGTTTCGAGTGATGTTATCGAAGCTGTGAATCACCAGTTAGAGAATGTAATAAAGGCGTTCAATCAACAGCAGGAGGAAATTAGACAGATGAGAGAAGACGAGAAAACAATGTTTCAAATTGTGTTACGACAAAGAGGATTGGTGAAACCACTTTTGGAAACCTAAGTCTAATTCACTTCTGTCAAAAATATTCTAAGTATAGAACTACTGAAGAAAGAAGACAAAAGTACTGAAGAAGGATTCTACAAGTACTGAAGAAGAAATGCATCAGAAGTTCTGAAGTTCAAACTAGACAGTTCACTGAAGAACTACTGAAGACAAACTACTCATCAGTAGTTTGTCATTCATCAGCACTTGTTCAAGAATCTTTCCACCGCCTTATGTTTCAGTAGTTTATTAGTTTAGTATTACTTTAACTTTTTGTACGAGTTCCAAGATTGCAACTTGTTGCAACTTGTTTCTGAACTTGCTTTTTGGCAAGGTTCATGTATGTGTAAAGTCTATAAATAGATGGATTCATCCCTCTGTTTTAGACATTGATTTTTATATACAGAAATCCTTCAAAGCTTATCATTGTTATTTCCATTTCATTTACTAAGAATCTGTTTAAGTATTCATTCTCATTCAATACTTAGATTCTCATTAAATACTTGTCTTTAGTTTTCTCAAACATCCAGGGGGGTAATAACTCCTGTTGATAAGTGTAGCTTTAACTTAAAACATTCTGCTGTGCTAAAACTGATAAAGAAATTGCTAAACACTTAAGTGTTCACTAGCAAGTTCATACAAAGAGCATTACTGATCCAACAATTGGTATCAGAGCACTGGTTTATCTGATCACATATCAATCTAACACATTGAGAATCAGACACAGGCTCTTATTGATATTCAATAAACGATTAAAAGTTCACTTTATCAACATCCATCACTTTAAGAGATATTTGACAAATCAATAATCTTTAAAATGGATCCTCATAATACTGGTTCTGCCAATAAACCTGCTATGCTAGTAAGAAATGAATACAATATCTGGCAAAGGAGAATGGCACATACATTATCACAGACCAACACTGGTTGCTGGAAATCCGTGATATATGGTCCTCACAAACCAGTAAATATCAATCTTGAAACTAAAGTAGAAATACCAAAAGACCCAAAAGACTATACAGATGATGATTTCCTAAAACTTGAGCTTGATGCTAAAGCTTTCTCTATGTTGGCAATGGCACTCCCAAATGAAATCTACTCTGGCCTATTACATTGTGATGGTGCCAAAGAGCTTTGGGACTGCCTCAAAGAACAGTTTGGAGGAACTGAAGAGGTGATTGCCAACACCAGAGAAATCCTGGCTCAACAATATGATACTTTTGCTCACATAAATGGGGAAACTTTAACTCAACAATTTGAAAGATTCTTCTCATTAATATCTGAGCTAAAATTAAATGGTCAGACCTACACAACTGTATCTATGCTTCATGGATTTTTAAGGTCTTTAACTAAAAAATAGGAAACATACTCTATAGTCTTAAGATCTTCACCAGACTTTAGCTCCCTCACTCTTACAAAACTACATGGGAGATTACTTACTTCTGAAAGAGAAATTGATCAAAAGAAAAAGTTACAAAGTTCTGGTAAAACTGCTGATGACTATCTACCAGGTAGTACAGCACTATTAGGACAAGACTCACCAACTTGTTCAAATAGTTTTGGATCTTTTGACCATATTGACATAACTACTGGGATCTCATCTTAAAGATCATTCCCAGGTTATGACAATAATGATTTTAGTTAAAATGCTGATAACATGTGTTTCATCATGGATGATTTAAAAAATTTCAGCAGTGATGACTTGGAAGAAATGGATATTCTACACCAACTGGCCATGTTGAGTATAAAAACAAACAAATTTTACAAAAGGTCAGGAAGGAAATTTCCAGGACTCAACAGTTCCACAAAAATTGGTTTTGATAAATCTAAACTTAGATGTCACAAGTGTCAAAAGTTGGGACACTTTGCTAGAGAGTGTAGAAGCTCTAGCTTTAACCAATCTCAGTCTGGAAATAATTTTAACCCTAGTTATAATAGGAATAATGGAACACAAGGGAGTGCACATTTTGTACAGGCACAAGCTCCACAACACCAATATGTGCCACAAGTACAAGATGTACAAATGCCTGCTCAACAGATGCAGAGCCAACAATCAATCCCTCCCTTTCCAGCTACTCAACCACCTCCACAGACTCAGCAACCCTCACAACAAAGTTTATTTACTTCAGGGTATGTTGACTGGAGCAGTCTTCCTTTTGACACTACTGAGTGTAAACCTGATGCAGACAACAAGATGTTTGACATCAACTGGGGAGAGCCTGACAATGGCAGAAAGAACTTTGCCTTGATAGCATTTGGGGGATGCACCTCAAAATCTGCCTTGTCACAGGTATCAAAAGAATCTTTGACAAAACTTTGTTCAACTTCTTGTAAAGAATCTTTTGCTCTCATAAGAGAGACTAATGTGCACTTACAAGGTAAAGCAAATGACTCTGAGAGAAAATTCACTCAGATGAAATGTGATTTAGAAAGAAAACTTGCTGCAAAAACAAAAGAAGTTTCTAAATTAACTAACAATGCTATTGAAACCCAAGCACAACTTAAAATCATGATAGATGACCTAGGAAATGTCAAAAAAGAGCTTGCTGACACCAAGGTCACTTGTGAAAAATGGGTTGAATCTTGTAAGGGGTACCAACTATTGCTAAACAAACAAAGTGCTTCAAATGTTAGGTTTGGCATAGGGTACAATCACACTGAAACACCAATAGATTTTTCCCCAAAACTACTGAAGATGGGAGAAAAATTGTTTTAGGTGAAACTTCTGAAGAGAAAGAATGCACATCTTTCCATGAAAACTTCCTAAAAACTCACAAAGAAAGTTCTTCGGAAGTACTGATAAAATCTGACATTAAGCCATCAGTAATTTCATCTACATCAGGAGTTGAGAACCTGAAAACTACTGATGACATAAAAACCAATCAATACAGTCAGAAACTTGTCTTTAAAAGAAAAGACAAAAGAATGTGAAATCTGTGGTCTGTTCAACCACAAGACAGAATTTTGCAGATACAGAAAAGGTATTCAGTACAACAAGAAAATTCAACAACTGGTTGTGGGAGAACAAATCAGAAATGATTTTGTAGAAACTTTTTCTCCTAGGAAACAACAACCAGTAAACACCTTTTCTCAGAAAAAGACAAAATCTCAACAAAAATCTTTTTCTCAAAATTCTCTTTCAGTAGTTAGACCTAAATCATCAGCAGTTTCACAAACTGCTGAGATTAAAGATCTCATGAACATGGTACAACTACTGATGACCAAAGTTGATGGTGGTCCTCAAAAGGATACCACCATTGCTCTTAATGAAAAATCCATTGCCAAAGAGACATGGATTCCTCAACTTGGTCAAGAACAAACTGTTAATGTTATCAAGAGCAAACCCAAAGCGAAACAGGCTTGGGTTCCCAAATCTAACTAATTTGCTATCTTGTGCAGAGAGTTTCCAGAGGCTTAAATAGCATTTGGTATGTTGACAGTGGAGGCTCAATGCACATGACAGGATGCAGATACCTGATAAACAATTTTATCAGTCAAAGAGAAGGATCTGTCTCCTTTGGGAACAATGCTAAGGGATATGTGCTAGGACATGGCAATGTCTCCTCTGGCAAAATACAGTTTGACAAGGTCAATCTGATTGAAAACCTTGAGTACAACTTGCTAAGTGTGTCTCAAATGTGTGATAAAGGATATTCTTCCTTTTCACAAAGACAGCATGCAAGATCATATCACCAGAAGGCCAGAAATTGATAGAGAAGATCATTGAAGATCATACTTTGTTAATAGCCAAAAGATGTGGCAATGTCTATGCAGTGGACATTGAAAAGGACAAAGTACTGAACAACACTGCCTGTTTCTTCTCAAAGGCATCAACTTCAGAGACTGATCTCTGGCACAAGAGACTTGGCCATGTGAACTTTAAAACCATAAATAAAGTCACAAAAATGGGCTTGGTCAGAGGTCTACCTTTAAAGGTATACCAGTGTCAAGAACACTGTGTATCCTGTTTAAAGGGAAAACAGCATAAGTCCTCCTATAAGTCTATTGAAGAATCAAAAACTACTGCATGTCTTCAACTACTCCATATGGACTTATTTGGGCCTGTAAAAAATCATGAGCTTGGTAAGAAGAAGTATTGCTTGGTCATCCACTTGAACAAATCATGGGTGATATTGCATCAAGTGTTCTTACAAGAAACCAGCTTTCCAATTTTTGCCTCTTCTCAGCATTCATTTCTCAGTTGGAACCTAAAAAGTACCAAGAAGCCCTCAAAGACAACAATTGGGTGCAAGCCATGCAAGATGAGTTGCTTCAATTCAAAAAGCAACAGGTTTGGGAATTCTGTCCCTTACCACCAAACAAGCAACCAATTGGCACAAGATGGGTTTTTAGGAACAAACAAGATGAGGCTGGTATGATTATAAAGAACAAGGCAAGACTGGTAGTACAAGGTTACTCTCAAGAAGAAGGAATTTATTATGATGAAACCTTTGCTCCAGTTGCAAGGCTTGAAGCCATCAGATTATTTCAGGCCTATGCCATTTCCAACAAAATCAAAGTTTTTCAAATGGACGTTAAAAGTGCATTTTTGTATGGAAAAATAAAAGAGGAAGTGTATGTCTGTCAGCCACCTGGGTTTGAGGATCCTTCTCATCCTGAGTGGGTGTACAAGCTAGACAAAGCTCTTTATGGGCTCAAACAGGCTCCAAGAGCCTGGTATGAAACACTTTCTAACTTTTTGCTCAAAAAATAACTTCACAAGAGGATCCATTGATAAAACTCTTTTCATAAAACATGTTGGAAATCATGTCTTACTTGTTCAAATATATGTTGATGATATCATATTTGGTTCAACAAACACAAAACTGTGTGATGAATTTAAGAAACCATGCAATCAAAATTTGAGATGAGTACAATGGGAGAACTGCAGTACTTTCTGGGACTGCAGATTAAACAACAAACAAATGGAACTTTTATACATAAATCAAAATATGTTAAAGAATTATTGAACAAATTTTCTTTACAAGACTGTAAATCATGTTCCACTCCCATGACACCAACCACACAAGTTGAACCAGATGATCAAGGAAAACAGGTTGATCCAACCATGTATAGATGTATGATAGGTTCCCTTTTATATCTAACTGCTTCTAGACCAGATATTATGTTTTCAACATGTGTCTGTGCTAGATATCAATCAGCTCCTAGCGAATCACACCTCATTGCAGTCAAAAAAATCTTCAGATATCTGAAAGGAACTCCAACACTTGGAATTTGGTATCCTGCTTCAAGCAATACCAAGTTATCAGCTTTTTCAGATAGTGACTATGCAGGGTGTAAAATGTCAAGAAAATCAACATCTGGTGGTTGTCAATTCTTGGGAAACTGTCTAGTGTCCTGGCAATCAAAGAAACAAACATCTGTTGCAACTTTAACTGCTGAAGCTGAATACATTGCAGCTGCAAGTTGTACATCACAGATACAATGGCTCCAGTATCAACTTCTTGATTATGGAATCAAAGAAACCAAGACACCATTGCTTGTAGACAGCAAATCTGCCATTAGCATCATTCAAAATCCTGTTCAGTTTTCAAAAACTAAACATATTGAAATCAGGAATCATTTCATAAGAGATTGCTATGAAAAAGGCAAGATTGAAGTGAAACATGTAACAACAGCTAATCAAATAGCTGACATAATCACTAAACCCCTTGACACATCAACATTTCAGAAGTTAGTATCCATGCTTGGGATGCTAAATTTGTAAGTGTTTCTTTTTATTTTATTTTTTCTGCACATATTTTCATTTTTCACTTACATCTGTTTTTAAGTCTGAAAACATCTGAAAAAACAAAAAGAGAGAAACTACTGATGAACAAAACATCAGTATGGGAATATTTTCTGAAAAATGATTAACTTTTGATAAAATAACTTTCAGAAGTTATGAATAAAGTATTTATAAAACATTCTCATCAGTTGTTAACAAACTACTGAAGAGAAAGTGGGAACTACTGATGATAATTGTTCTTCATCAGTAGTTTGGTCAAAAAGGGTAAATCAGACTTTTCCCACATCAGAAGTTTGACCTAGGCGGTTATAAACTTCTGATAAATACCTTTTCCAACACTTATCCTTTCAAAAAAGCAAAAATTCCCTTCATCTCTCTCACAAAACACTCTCAAGACCTAAACCTGCAAAAGCACTGTTCGATCCACACACACACAAACCACATGGCTCTAATACTGAAACAGGGACACAATCAAAGAGGCTACTTCAAAAAACATGAAGCCTGGTCCCAATACGACGAAATCATTGATTTGGTCGTCAAATCCCAATACTTCACCGCCCTCACCATCGACCCTCCAATCCACACTGAAACTCTAAATGAGTTTTGGGCAAACGCAGAGACGGTGACGGTGAACGACAAAGTGATCTCCCTCAACTCAACCATCCAAGGGAGAAGAATGGCAATCACACCGGCTACTTTGGCAATTAGGCTGGGTTTGGATGATGTAAACACCCTAGACCAATTTCCAAATTCTGAGATTCACTTAACCATGACAGAGTGTGGTTACCAAGGTACTCTCTCACATGCTACAATTTTTAAGAAATATTTTGAACCAAAGTATAAACTGCTGTTTCATTATATTATTATGTGTTTGAGTCCAAAAACTGGATCTTATGATCAGATGCCCTCAACTTTTTAACCTATTTTTCATTCCATAGTGAATGAAACAAAATTCAGGGCATCATCACTTTTCTTTAATGAGTTGGTGTTACATCATCTCAATACTAAAAAGATGTTTTTGTTATACCCAAGATTTATTATGCAATGCATAATAAAAGAACTTGGAGAAGAGGTGCCTGTGGGTAAAACTACAACTTTAAACCCTTTGTCCTCACAAGCATACTCAAGGCACAACAAACCGGCTGCCTGGCCAGAAGATGACCAAGGGGAACCAGAAACAGTCCCCATGGAATCCTCATCTTCCAAACCTACACCCCCAAAGGCCAAGAAACCCAAGCAACAAAAACAAAAACCCACCAACCCAAAAAGAAAGGCAGTTCAGGAGGTTGAGATGCCTGAACTTGCTAATGTGCAATCTGCACTTGATAAAGATGTGACTGAAACTTCCTCTCAGTCTCATCCATCTCAAACCCCACCAAGAGCACCAATAACAATCCTTTTCAAAAGAAAGAAATTCAAGAAAACAATCCCAATAGACCCTTCTTTTGAAACTGCTGAACCCATAGTCCAAACTACTGAACCAGCACCCCAAACTTCTGAACCAGAAATTGAAATTGTCAAGCTTCTCTCTGGGCTAAAAGAGAGAATCCCATCCGAACATGTCAGTCCCCAACAACCACATCAAACAGGGGAGATAGCTTCAGAACTTGACATGGATGTGGACACTCAAAGCCCTAACCCAAGAGATGAGGATGAACCAGGGTCTCTAAGCCCAAACTTAGAAACTCTAGGTACATTTGAGGCTGCTACTACTCATATACCACCTAGTGGTGGATCTGAGGAAAGAAGTAACATTGCTAAGACCTCATTTGTGGCAACTACTGATGAAGGCTTAATGCCTGAGGTAGGAAATCCTCTGAACCAAGAAAAAGAGGTACATGAGACAACTGAGTTGGGCTCAGCTCATGATGTAACTGATACTGTCCTCATTGAGGATGTAATCAGGGATTCAGATGATTCCATTGATTTGGATGATGATTCACAACCAAACATTGAATTGACGGCTGTTAGTGAAGGTCCTGCACCTGGTGTATCTATGCTCAAAGAGCTGGTCACACCAGATCAGGTTAAAGTCCACTTGATCCCTGATTCCCCTAAAGTGGCATCTTCTGTACAACAAGAAGATCACCCTAAAACATATTCCTCACTACAAATGCCTACCCAATTCCCTGAGTCCACAAGCATAGACTTGAACCAACTATGCAGCCCAGATGGTCCCTTATACCATATGATGAACACACTTATAACCAATCACTTTAGAACCTACACTGCTGCTTTGGAGTTGTCAGTCAAGAACCAATTTGAAGTGATCAAGAAAAAAATGAACGATCTGTCTAACAAAATTGACCACAATTCAAAACAGATCACCATTCTCACTGGTACTTTCTGTCAACCTTCCAAACATGATGAATCCAAAAAGGGGGAGAAAATTAGGGAACCAAGGGAGTCATTCAAATCCAGAATAAAAGCAAGAGTGGCTCTCCAAGAAAGAGAACTCAAAGACAAAGCCAGAAGGCAAAAACTGGCTCAACAATTTGGTGTCTCTGAACAAGAAATTGAAGAAGCTGAAACATCCCAAGGCCATAATGAAGAAAATTCTGATGCTGATGAAAGTTCTGATGATGACTCAGAAAGTACTGAAGACAATCCTTCAGTAGTTGACAAACCTTTAGTAGTCTTGTAACAGGTCTTGAAGTCAGTCTTTGAATTGCACAGATTGTGACTATCGCATTTGGATTGTCAATAAAGCGTTGTTTTGAAGATTATATATTGATAAGAAGTCTTGTTCGACCCATCAAGAGGTCGAAGGTAGTTTGAAGTTGGTCGAAGGAAGACTTAGAGAGAAGATCAGTTGGTTCGAGCCTTGGTAGAGGTCGAAGGACACATTCGACCACTATGGGGGGTCGAATGTGCAGTTCTATATAAACTTTATGTTTTTATTTGAGACTAAGTTTTGGTCATTTTGTGTCTAGGTTTTCTGTGTTTATTCTCTCTAGGTTCTGAAAGGTTCCAAAGCTCATTATTTCATTATAACCTAATTGTAAAGCTTTATTAACAATGTTTATGAATGAAATGGTGATTGAAAAGGTACTTGATTGTGTTTCTGTTTGATCTTTATCATATTGCATACGATCTAGGGTTTCCGCACCTAGATTATTTCACTTGTATGATCATCTACATTTTGTCTTTTATATGAGAGTTTGTTTATCTAGTTTGTTCGTGACACTTGGATACATGCCTAGTTGAATGTGAACTAATATCTATATTAACATCTAAATCTATACAATTTCAACTCACATACTATACTTGTTACACTTATAAACTTGCTTACATAAACATATTAACAATTTGCAATTTATGTGTGAAATAATCATTACACTTAATCAACGACTGGTAGAGGATAAAGTACTTGCTCAACAGTTAGTAGAGTACCAAATAACCTACTCATTGATTGGTAGAGGGCATCATGCCGCTCAACAGTCGGTAGAGGTCCTCACAGCCTGTTCAACGACTGGTAGAGGCTATCGCACCTGCTCAACAATCGGTAGAGGTTCCTACTCACTGACTGGTAGAGGTCTTTTTCCTGCTCAATAATTGGACTCATTTTTGGATACATTGTAAACGATTCAATCACAAGGTTATTTTGCACTATGTGTGTGTCTAGAGTCATAGGATGACACAAAACCGTAATGTAAGGTAAATTGGTGATTGCGGTCCGGAACAATCGGTAGAGGTTCCTACTCACTGACTGGTAGAGGTCTTTTTCCTGCTCAACAATTGGTCTTGATAGCCTCTACTGGTCGTTGAATAGGTTGTGAGGACCTCTACCGACTGTTGAGCGGCATGATACCCTCTACCAATCATTGAGTAGGTTATTTGGTACTCTACTAACTGTTGAGCAAGTACTTTATCCTCTACCAGTCGTTGATTAAGTGTAACGATTATTTCACACATAAATTGCAAATTGTTAATATGTTTATGTAAGCAAGTTTATAAGTGTAACAAGTATAGTATGTGAGTTGAAATTGTATATATTTAGATGTTAATATAGATATTAGTTCACATTCAACTAGGCATGTATCCAAGTGTCACGAACATACTAGATAAACAAACTCTCATATAAAAGACAAAATGTAGATGATCATACAAGTGAAATAATCTAGGTGCGGAAACCCTAGATCGTATGCAATATGATAAAGATCAAACAGAAACACAATCAAGTACCTTTTCAATCACCATTTCATTCATAAACATTGTTAATAAAGCTTTACAATTAGGTTTATAATGAAATAATGAGCTTTGGAACCTTTCAGAACCTAGAGAGAATAAACACAGAAAACCTAGACACAAAATGACCAAAACTTAGTCTCAAATAAAAACATAAAGTTTATATAGAACTGCACATTCGACCCCCCATAGTGGTCGAATGTGTCCTTCGACCTCTACCAAGGCTCGAACCAACTGATCTTCTCTCTAAGTCTTCCTTCGACCAACTTCAAACTACCTTCAACCTCTCGATGGGTCGAACAAGACTTCTTATCAATATATAATCTTCAAAACAACGCTTAATTGACAATCCAAATGCGATAGTCACAATCTGTGCGCTGTAACAGGTCTTTAGTACCATCTTGAAGTCAGTCTTTGAATTGTCCTCTGTCTTCTTCTTCTTGGTAGCAGGTCTTGTAACACCAGAAGTTCTAACTATGAAGTTGATACTTCAGAAGTTTTGAACTTCTCTGGATTAGAAGCCTTGGTAGCCTTGTACTTCTTGTATGTGTCTAGTAGTCTTTCTTCTTTCCATCTTGACACAAAGGCTTTTGAACCATAGTTATTTGCTACCAGTTCTTCAATTATCTCAGCTCTCTTGGCTTTCTCATCTTTGTTTGTTGCAAGTTTGTCTGCAATAAGTTGAGCTCTTCTTGTCAGCTCATCCATGGAGAGTCCTTTCAGTGAAAAGGCTTTAGTCTTGCTGTTCTTTGTAATGTAAGACACCAGTTGTTGTCTTTTGTCTTCTTCAACAACTCTTTCAAGGTTAGCCTGCCTTTGTAACTCTGCTCCATAAGCTTGTAATTTTTCATTGAAGCTTAAGTCATCCCTTGCTTCCAAAGTATTCCATACCTGATCTTCCATGGCTTTTCTTTGGGCTGCAACTAAACTCTTCTCAAGAAGTTCCTTTGATTCAGAGATTGGAGAAGGGTTCAGCACAGTCATTGTTGTAGTTGTGGAAAGAAGGATGATAAAGGTGATGATGATGATGAGAGTAGTTCTGATAATGATGATATTGATACTGATAAGTACAGGTATGAGAAGAGAGATTCTGATAAGAAAGACGCAGGTGAGTCTAGTTCCAAGAAGAACAAGGCACCTAGTGGAAATACTGATGATGAGTGTATATTCTGGACAGAAAAGATTATAGCCTTATCAGATGAAGACAAGAACTTATATCGTCAGATGCTGATGCAAAATGTTTGGACAATTGAATTGACTGGAAAGTTTTGAGAGATCTTTGAATCTGACGATATGAAGTTTGAATTGGAATATAATGATCCGAATTTAGAGGATGGTGAAGTATCTACAACAGTTTCCAAAGAGATTTTGGAAGGATTGGCTAAGCAGATAGGAAGTCTCTGGAAGAGTTAATGAATGAGAAAGAAATTCCTGATATTCCAGAAAGAGATGCGGGTAATCACTCTGATGATAGAGATGCTCATGTGCTTGAAGACATTGAGATGGAGGATATTACAAGTGAAGAGTATCCTGAGTATTTTTGTGACACCCGGCATGTTTGGGTCAACATTTTATAAACACATAAGTCTACCTTAGCGAAAAACGTTTATTAAACATACTTGACGGGGTCAGTAGAGTCGGAACACAGTTCGTATTGTCCAGGGTTCCATAATTCGGGAGATCATTGGGTTAGTCACACACACACACATGATACGAGTCCCGTTGTTGGTGAATTACATAAACTAATTAAGTGTATGTGTAGACTAATTGTCACATGGTGGATTATATGCTTAGATGTGTTTAAATGATGTATAGATAATCATCCGTGCTTAAATATGTTAAGTATAGACTATGGATGCATGCTTATGTGTTAAGATGTGTTAGAATGCGTTAAACACGACAAACTGGAAATCTGGAAAAGTTAACATGAGTTAAAAAGTGCTGTTAACATGTGTTAAAAAAAAAGTGCTGATGACCTGAAAGTGGAAAGTGGGCGAATGTGGAAATGGAACTTGAGAAAGTGGGCGAATGTAGAAACAAAGTGGGCGAATGTGGAAAGATTCCACATTCGACCATTACA
This sequence comes from Ambrosia x helenae, assembly GCA_030844895.1. Lineage (NCBI taxonomy): Eukaryota > Viridiplantae > Streptophyta > Magnoliopsida > Asterales > Asteraceae > Ambrosia > Ambrosia x helenae. The sequence goes on along the minus strand of CM061234.1, from coordinate 21,901,522 downwards.
AAGGGGCGAATGTGGAAAAGTTCCACATTCGACCATATAAAAGGGGCGAACCTGGACCTGGTATAAATACCATACTTAGTCATTTTTCATCATTTCACAAACCCTAAACGCCTCCAAACACTCTCTATCAACTATTATCATTGGGGAAGGAGTTTTTGAGCTTGTTTTCATAACCTAACTCTCTAAATCATTACAAGTGAAGACCTAAGGTGTGTTCTTCATTCCAAATCCTTTTTTAAACAATTTTGACTTGTTTTCATTGAAACCCCAAGGGTCCAGATCTGATATCAACATGTTTTATGGGTAAAAACCTTCCTAATATCTTTCTAAATAAAACCTATTCATAAACAATGAGTTTTTGTACAAGTTAACATGTGTTAATGTAGTATTATGCATTGTTTGATGATTACTTGTTGTATAGATGATATGACAACAACCTAAGATTATTATTAATGAGGAGTTATGATTGAAACATGTTACAATTGATTGTTGAAGGTGTTTTTGTCGTTTAAAGGAATTTGAGTTAGAATTAGGGCTTGTTTTTGATGGAAATGATAGAGTTATGATAGGGGGTTTCTTGTTCATGATGATTTGAGTATGTTGAGCTGATGATTAATTAATTTCAGAAAGTTTCCTAATTGGGTAATGATTTCATGCATGATGATGTGACATCTCCATAATTTACTATTTTAGGAAACTTGTAAAACGGATAGATTTTGGGGTAAAATCGGTAGGGATTCGTAGGAATATGTTAATGATGCTTGACTGTTGTAACTCATGGTGTTTCGTGATGTTTTCGGACGTTTTCGACGCGTTTTTGGGAAAATTATACAGCAGGGTCGAACCTGGAGCACCTTCGACCAGTCGAACGGGCGAAGGTGGTTCTCCAGGGTCGAACCTGGAAACTAAAGGGGCGAACGAACCACAAATGGGCGAAGGTGGGAGAAAAAGGGGCGAAGGTGGAAGTTCAAGGCCACATTCGACCAATCAAAGTCACCTTCGACCACTCCAAGCTACGTTCGACCCTACGTTAACAGAAATGAGATTTTTGATACGAACTAAGTGTTTTATGCTTGAACCTTGCGTGTAATCTATGTGTACTTGATTAGTTAGGATGATGGATCACCAACGGGATGTCGGGTCGGTCTGGGATGTCCGGTTAACGTTTAAACACACTTTTTAACACACGAAGTCAAGATCTGGATAATCGGGGACTGGTTAGCCTTCGGGTTAATAGTCATCACACTTATGTAAACTCATTGATAGGTTGTCATTAGTTGGGATTATCATACACGTGTTGGAATTCTAGTTACCAGAAGACGCACTCTAAGGTGAGTTTCACGGCCCCACTCTTTTACTGGTTTTACGTTTTCGGGGGAGAAAACATGTTGTGTTCTTTAACGTGTGTCAAATGTGTTTTCCTAAAAGGCGTGAACCTATGTTTTTGGGTACTCACGTATTCACTACGTTTTGGGAGTGTTCATTTGGGTTCAAGGTATTCATTTATGTTTCGTATTATATGGCCTATGTTGTGGCAGTTCGTTAGCCGTGGTGCGGTAGTTCGTTAGCCTCTATGTGGTAGTTCGTTAGCTATGTCATATTAGTTCGTTGACCATGGGATGGTAGTTCGTTAGCTTTGGTAAAGCAGTTCGTTGACCATGGGATGGTAGTTCGTTAACTGCGGTGGGTGATAGTTCGTTTGGGAGGTTCGTTATGGAGTCCAAACATTTAACGAGTGTTTTCATCGGTCGGTAGTATCATGATGGTCTTTAAAAAGTTCGTGAAACGTTTTACTTAAAAACTTGTGAACTCACCGGCATTATTTGCTGACGTTTTTAGCATGTTTGTCTCGGGTCGCTAAGGTAGCAGCTGTCGATAGGCGCACGGAGTCTCACGGCGTCTAGGAATCATATGCACGTTTTGCTAAACATTTCAGACTTTATATTTCATTTTGAATTGTAACACATATTATGCTTCCGCTGTGTTAGAACAGTTTTGAACCTTAATGGTTTACTTATGTCAGTTTTACGTATCATATAGTGTTGTTTATTGTGACCGTTGACTTGGATCCTGGTGTGTCACGCGCCTCGCGGTAAAACTCCGCAGTGGTAATTTGAGGGTGTGACAGATTGGTATCAGAGCCAATGGTTATAGTGAACTAGGACTGCATGTAGAGTCTAGTCTATAGCCGAGTATCACACACGTTAGACGGTCACACATAGTTACGAGTCGTGTCATTTGGTAAACATACTAGCCTTGTCGGGGTGCCGGTGTCCTCATCACACAGTATCGCGTTATTTTAGGAATGTGTGTATCGGGTGATTTGAAGTTCTAGCTAGGAGCACGCCTAGAGGACCATGTAGAGCGATTTGTTATTTCGGGTGCACACGAAATCATAAATCGAAATGCATGAAAATCTTGGTGGACTTCGTGTTCGGACTAATGGTCATGCTGGAACCATGTTCTAAATTCGTTTGGGTCACTTGTAGCTCGATCTGTTGGTGGTTTTGAGTGTCTTGTCTCATGTTTGGCAGAACATGTCTGGTCGCGCTGGTGGACGTGCTGGTGGACGCCGTGGTGGCGGCGGGGGTCGCAATGGCGGTGGACGAGGTGGTGGGAACATCACCATGACTCAGGCAGAGTTGGAGCACATGTTACAGCAACAGTTGAACGTTGCGTTGGCTGCTTTCGAGGCTGCTCAGCAGACCCTGGGAAACACTAATCAGGGACAGTCTGGGTGCACCTACAAGAAGTTTATGGACTGTAAGCCCCATTTCTTCAATGGGACTGAAGGAGCGGTGGGACTACTTAGGTGGTTGGAGAAGATTGAGTCGGTGTTTGCTATGTGTAACTGTCCCGACGCTGATCGCGTCAAGTATGCGTCTGCTACACTGGAGGGACATGCGTTGACCTGGTGGAACTCCACCACTGCGAACCTTGGTCTGGGTGAGGCCAATGCTATGCCGTGGACCGAGTTTGTTCAGATGTTGAGGGCAGAGTATTGCCCAAGAGACGAGATTATGAAGTTGGAGCATGAGTTTTGGAATCTGAAGATGGTTGGGTCGGAGATCGAGGAGTTTACTGCTAGGCACAACGAGTTGGCTGTGATGTGCCCCGGTTTGGCTACACCGGAGTACCGGAGGATTGAGCACTACGTTGCTGGGTTAGTGCCGGAGGTTGCTGGACTTGTTGCCGCTGCTGATCACACTACTATGTTGGCCACTGTTCGGGCAGCTCACAAGCTGACCGACATGAAGGTTGCTGAGGGCGTTCTACCTCCAAGGGGTGCTGTTGTGAAAGCCCCTGCGGACAACAAGCGAAAGTGGGATGGTGCTGGGAAGAGTGCAAGTACGGGTCAACCGCAACAACAGGTGAGGAAGACTGAGGCTTTGGGATCGTCTTCGGGCCAGAGGCAAGACGGGTACACGGGGAAACTGCCGGAGTGCAATCAATGTGGGTTCCATCATTATGGCAGCTGTGAGAAGTTTTGTTGCAACCGCTGTAAGCGTGTGGGCCATGTTGCTAAAAACTGTAGAGTCAATCTACAGACAGTTCCAGGCCAAGCGGTTGTCCCTGCCCCTGTTCCTCAGGGGAACCAAGGGTGTTATAACTGTGGGGAGACGGGGCACTTCAAACGTGATTGTCCTAAGCTGAATCAAGGGACTGCAGGTGGTGCAGGGAACGAAGGTGGCGGCCGAACTACTCGTGGTCATGTTTATGTCATTGGCGCTAGGGAGAACCAGGAGGATCCTGACATTGTTACTGGTGAGTATTCTTTTCTTGATTCTCGTTATGCTCGTATTCATTCTCGTTCGCATTGTTTGGCAATTCGTATTCATTGTGTGCATTCAGTTTGGTATTTGGTCATCATTTTGCATTCATGAGTCTGATGTGGGTCCTTTGGAGATGTTACTTGGACGGTACCGGTGTATCATTTATACCGATCATAGTAGTCTCTAGTAGGCCTTCGATCAGGGGGATTCATTGTTTTCTATTCACTTTAGGGAGGGCGGTTCCCCGGCACAGAGTATTCGTTGATATCATCTTTCGTTCGTGGTTATCATTTCGTTTGTGTTCTGGGAAACGTTACTTGGGTTAGGTCGACACTCATTACTGTCGAAGAGTGAATCTCGGGGCGAGATTCCTATCAACAAGGGGATGATGTGACGACCGGGAAAATTTTTCTTTTTATCGCTTCGTTCTCTTTGACTTCGGGAAATTTTCGGGACGAAAATTCTTTCAACAGGGGGATGATGTGACACCCGGCATGTTTGGGTCAACATTTTATAAACACATAAGTCTACCTTAGCGAAAAACGTTTATTAAACATACTTGATGGGGTCAGTAGAGTCGGAACACAGTTCGTATTGTCCAGGGTTCCATAATTCGGGAGATCATTGGGTTAGTCACACACACACACACATGATACGAGTCCCGTTGTTGGTGAATTACATAAACTAATTAAGTGTATGTGTAGACTAATTGTCACATGGTGGATTATATGCTTAGATGTGTTTAAATGATGTATAGATAATCATCTGTGCTTAAATATGTTAAGTATAGACTATGGATGCATGCTTATGTGTTAAGATGTGTTAGAATGCGTTAAACACGACAAACTGGAAATCTGGAAAAGTTAACATGAGTTAAAAAGTGCTGTTAACATGTGTTAAAAAAAAGTGCTGATGACCTGAAAGTGGAAAGTGGGCGAATGTGGAAATGGAACTTGAGAAAGTGGGCGAATGTAGAAACAAAGTGGGCGAATGTGGAAAGATTCCACATTCGACCATTACAAAGGGGCGAATGTGGAAAAGTTCCACATTCGACCATATAAAAGGGGCGAACCCGGACCTGGTATAAATACCATACTTAGTCATTTTTCATCATTTCACAAACCCTAAACGCCTCCAAACACTCTCTATCAACTATTATCATTGGGGAAGGAGTTTTTGAGCTTGTTTTCATAACCTAACTCTCTAAATCATTACAAGTGAAGACCTAAGGTGTGTTCTTCATTCCAAATCCTTTTTTAAACAATTTTGACTTGTTTTCATTGAAACCCCAAGGGTCCAGATCTGATATCAACATGTTTTATGGGTAAAAACCTTCCTAATATCTTTCTAAATAAAACCTATTCATAAACAATGAGTTTTTGTACAAGTTAACATGTGTTAATGTAGTATTATGCATTGTTTGATGATTACTTGTTGTATAGATGATATGACAACAACCTAGGATTATTATTAATGAGGAGTTATGATTGAAACATGTTACAATTGATTGTTGAAGGTGTTTTTGTCGTTTAAAGGAATTTGAGTTAGAATTAGGGCTTGTTTTTGATGGAAATGATAGAGTTATGATAGGGGGTTTCTTGTTCATGATGATTTGAGTATGTTGAGCTGATGATTAATTAATTTCAGAAAGTTTCCTAATTGGGTAATGATTTCATGCATGATGATGTGACATCTCCATAATTTACTATTTTAGGAAACTTGTAAAACGGATAGATTTTGGGGTAAAATCGGTAGGGATTCGTAGGAATATGTTAATGATGCTTGACTGCTGTAACTCATGGTGTTTCGTGATGTTTTCGGACGTTTTCGACGCGTTTTTGGGAAAATTATACAGCAGGGTCGAACCTGGAGCACCTTCGACCAGTCGAACAGGCGAAGGTGGTTCTCCAGGGTCGAACCTGGAAACTAAAGGGGCGAACGAACCACAAATGGGCGAAGGTGGGAGAAAAAGGGGCGAAGGTGGAAGTTCAAGGCCACATTCGACCAATCAAAGTCACCTTCGACCACTCCAAGCTACGTTCGACCCTACGTTAACAGAAATGAGATTTTTGATACGAACTAAGTGTTTTATGCTTGAACCTTGCGTGTAATCTATGTGTACTTGATTAGTTAGGATGATGGATCACCAACGGGATGTCGGGTCGGTCTGGGATGTCCGGTTAACGTTTAAACACACTTTTTAACACACGAAGTCAAGATCTGGACAATCGGGGACTGGTTAGCCTTCGGGTTAATAGTCATCACACTTATGTAAACTCATTGATAGGTTGTCATTAGTTGGGATTATCATACACGTGTTGGAATTCTAGTTACCAGAAGACGCACTCTAAGGTGAGTTTCACGGCCCCACTCTTTTACTGGTTTTACGTTTTCGGGGGAGAAAACATGTTGTGTTCTTTAACGTGTGTCAAATGTGTTTTCCTAAAAGGCGTGACAACTATGTTTTTGGGTACTCACGTATTCACTACGTTTTGGGAGTGTTCATTTGGGTTCAAGTTATTCATTTATGTTTCGTATTATATGGCCTATGTTGTGGCAGTTCGTTAGCCGTGGTGCGGTAGTTCGTTAGCCTCTATGTGGTAGTTCGTTAGCTATGTCATAGTAGTTCGTTGACCATGGGATGGTAGTTCGTTAGCTTTGGTAAAGCAGTTCGTTGACCATGGGATGGTAGTTCGTTAACTGCGGTGGGTGATAGTTCGTTTGGGAGGTTCGTTATGGAGTCCAAACATTTAACGAGTGTTTTCATAGGTCGGTAGTATCATGATGGTCTTTCAAAAGTTCGTGAAACGTTTTACTTAAAAACCTGTGAACTCACCGGCATTATTTGCTGACGTTTTTAGCATGTTTGTCTCGGGTCGCTAAGGTAGCAGCTGTCGATAGGCGCACGGAGTCTCACGGCGTCTAGGAATCATATGCACGTTTTGCTAAACATTTCAGACTTTATATTTCATTTTGAATTGTAACACATATTATGCTTCCGCTGTGTTAGAACAGTTTTGAACCTTAATGGTTTACTTATGTCAGTTTTACGTATCATATAGTGTTGTTTATTGTGACCGTTGACTTGGATCCTGGTGTGTCACGCGCCTCGCGGTAAAACTCCGCAGTGGTAATTTGAGGGTGTGACAGATTGGTATCAGAGCCAATGGTTATAGTGAACTAGGACTGCATGTAGAGTCTAGTCTATAGCCGAGTATCACACACGTTAGACGGTCACACATAGTTACGAGTCGTGTCATTTGGTAAACATACTAGCCTTGTCGGGGTGCCGGTGTCCTCATCACACAGTATCGCGTTATTTTAGGAATGTGTGTATCGGGTGATTTGAAGTTCTAGCTAGGAGCACGCCTAGAGGACCATGTAGAGCGATTTGTTATTTCGGGTGCACACGAAATCATAAATCGAAATGCATGAAAATCTTGGTGGACTTCGTGTTCGGACTAATGGTCATGCTGGAACCATGTTCTAAATTCGTTTGGGTCACTTGTAGCTCGATCTGTTGGTGGTTTTGAGTGTCTTGTCTCATGTTTGGCAGAACATGTCTGGTCGCGCTGGTGGACGTGCTGGTGGACGCCGTGGTGGCGGCGGGGGTCGCAATGGCGGTGGACGAGGTGGTGGGAACATCACCATGACTCAGGCAGAGTTGGAGCACATGTTACAGCAACAGTTGAACGTTGCGTTGGCTGCTTTCCAGGCTGCTCAGCAGACCCTGGGAAACACTAATCAGGGACAGTCTGGGTGCACCTACAAGAAGTTTATGGACTGTAAGCCCCATTTCTTCAATGGGACTGAAGGAGCGGTGGGACTACTTAGGTGGTTGGAGAAGATTGAGTCGGTGTTTGCTATGTGTAACTGTCCCGACGCTGATCGCGTCAAGTATGCGTCTGCTACACTGGAGGGACATGCGTTGACCTGGTGGAACTCCACCACTGCGAACCTTGGTCTGGGTGAGGCCAATGCTATGCCGTGGACCGAGTTTGTTCAGATGTTGAGGGCAGAGTATTGCCCAAGAGACGAGATTATGAAGTTGGAGCATGAGTTTTGGAATCTGAAGATGGTTGGGTCGGAGATCGAGGAGTTTACTGCTAGGCACAACGAGTTGGCTGTGATGTGCCCCGGTTTGGCTACACCGGAGTACCGGAGGATTGAGCACTACGTTGCTGGGTTAGTGCCGGAGGTTGCTGGACTTGTTGCCGCTGCTGATCACACTACTATGTTGGCCACTGTTCGGGCAGCTCACAAGCTGACCAACATAAAGGTTGCTGAGGGCGTTCTACCTCCAAGGGGTGCTGCTGTGAAAGCCCCTGCGGACAACAAGCGAAAGTGGGATGGTGCTGGGAAGAGTGCAAGTACGGGTCAACCGCAACAACAGGTGAGGAAGACTGAGGCTTTGGGATCGTCTTCGGGCCAGAGGCAAGACGGGTACACGGGGAAACTGCCGGAGTGCAATCAATGTGGGTTCCATCATTATGGCAGCTGTGAGAAGTTTTGTTGCAACCGCTGTAAGCGTGTGGGCCATGTTGCTAAAAACTGTAGAGTCAATCTACAGACAGTTCCAGGCCAAGCGGTTGTCCCTGCCCCTGTTCCTCAGGGGAACCAAGGGTGTTATAACTGTGGGGAGACGGGGCACTTCAAACGTGATTGTCCTAAGCTGAATCAAGGGACTGCAGGTGGTGCAGGGAACGAAGGTGGCGGCCGAACTACTCGTGGTCATGTTTATGTCATTGGCGCTAGGGAGAACCAGGAGGATCCTGACATTGTTACTGGTGAGTATTCTTTTCTTGATTCTCGTTATGCTCGTATTCATTCTCGTTCGCATTGTTTGGCAATTCGTATTCATTGTGTGCATTCAGTTTGGTATTTGGTCATCATTTTGCATTCATGAGTCTGATGTGGGTCCTTTGGAGATGTTACTTGGACGGTACCGGTGTATCATTTATACCGATCATAGTAGTCTCTAGTAGGCCTTCGATCAGGGGGATTCATTGTTTTCTATTCACTTTAGGGAGGGCGGTTCCCCGGCACAGAGTATTCGTTGATATCATCTTTCGTTCGTGGTTATCATTTCGTTTGTGTTCTGGGAAACGTTACTTGGGTTAGGTCGACACTCATTACTGTCGAAGAGTGAATCTCGGGGCGAGATTCCTATCAACAAGGGGATGATGTGACGACCGGGAAAATTTTTCTTTTTATCGCTTCGTTCTCTTTGACTTCGGGAAATTTTCGGGACGAAAATTCTTTCAACAGGGGGATGATGTGACACCCGGCATGTTTGGGTCAACATTTTATAAACACATAAGTCTACCTTAGCGAAAAACGTTTATTAAACATACTTGATGGGGTCAGTAGAGTCGGAACACAGTTCGTATTGTCCAGGGTTCCATAATTCGGGAGATCATTGGGATAGTCACACACACACACACATGATACGAGTCCCGTTGTTGGTGAATTACATAAACTAATTAAGTGTATGTGTAGACTAATTGTCACATGGTGGATTATATGCTTAGATGTGTTTAAATGATGTATAGATAATCATCCGTGCTTAAATATGTTAAATATAGACTATGGATGCATGCTTATGTGTTAAGATGTGTTAGAATGCGTTAAACACGACAAACTGGAAATCTGGAAAAGTTAACATGAGTTAAAAAGTGCTGTTAACATGTGTTAAAAAAAAGTGCTGATGACCTGAAAGTGGAAAGTGGGCGAATGTGGAAATGGAACTTGAGAAAGTGGGCGAATGTAGAAACAAAGTGGGCGAATGTGGAAAGATTCCACATTCGACCATTACAAAGGGGCGAATGTGGAAAAGTTCCACATTCGACCATATAAAAGGGGCGAACCCGGACCTGGTATAAATACCATACTTAGTCATTTTTCATCATTTCACAAACCCTAAACGCCTCCAAACACTCTCTATCAACTATTATCATTGGGGAAGGAGTTTTTGAGCTTGTTTTCATAACCTAACTCTCTAAATCATTACAAGTGAAGACCTAAGGTGTGTTCTTCATTCCAAATCCTTTTTTAAACAATTTTGACTTGTTTTCATTGAAACCCCAAGGGTCCAGATCTGATATCAACATGTTTTATGGGTAAAAACCTTCCTAATATCTTTCTAAATAAAACCTATTCATAAACAATGAGTTTTTGTACAAGTTAACATGTGTTAATGTAGTATTATGCATTGTTTGATGATTACTTGTTGTATAGATGATATGACAACAACCTAGGATTATTATTAATGAGGAGTTATGATTGAAACATGTTACAATTGATTGTTGAAGGTGTTTTTGTCGTTTAAAGGAATTTGAGTTAGAATTAGGGCTTGTTTTTGATGGAAATGATAGAGTTATGATAGGGGGTTTCTTGTTCATGATGATTTGAGTATGTTGAGCTGATGATTAATTAATTTCAGAAAGTTTCCTAATTGGGTAATGATTTCATGCATGATGATGTGACATCTCCATAATTTACTATTTTAGGAAACTTGTAAAACGGATAGATTTTGGGGTAAAATCGGTAGGGATTCGTAGGAATATGTTAATGATGCTTGACTGCTGTAACTCATGGTGTTTCGTGATGTTTTCGGACGTTTTCGACGCGTTTTTGGGAAAATTATACAGCAGGGTCGAACCTGGAGCACCTTCGACCAGTCGAACGGGCGAAGGTGGTTCTCCAGGGTCGAACCTGGAAACTAAAGGGGCGAACGAACCACAAATGGGCGAAGGTGGGAGAAAAAGGGGCGAAGGTGGAAGTTCAAGGCCACATTCGACCAATCAAAGTCACCTTCGACCACTCCAAGCTACGTTCGACCCTACGTTAACAGAAATGAGATTTTTGATACGAACTAAGTGTTTTATGCTTGAACCTTGCGTGTAATCTATGTGTACTTGATTAGTTAGGATGATGGATCACCAACGGGATGTCGGGTCGGTCTGGGATGTCCGGTTAACGTTTAAACACACTTTTTAACACACGAAGTCAAGATCTGGACAATCGGGGACTGGTTAGCCTTCGGGTTAATAGTCATCACACTTATGTAAACTCATTGATAGGTTGTCATTAGTTGGGATTATCATACACGTGTTGGAATTCTAGTTACCAGAAGACGCACTCTAAGGTGAGTTTCACGGCCCCACTCTTTTACTGGTTTTACGTTTTCGGGGGAGAAAACATGCTGTGTTCTTTAACGTGTGTCAAATGTGTTTTCCTAAAAGGCGTGACAACTATGTTTTTGGGTACTCACGTATTCACTACGTTTTGGGAGTGTTCATTTGGGTTCAAGGTATTCATTTATGTTTCGTATTATATGGCCTATGTTGTGGCAGTTCGTTAGCCGTGGTGCGGTAGTTCGTTAGCCTCTATGTGGTAGTTCGTTAGCTATGTCATAGTAGTTCGTTGACCATGGGATGGTAGTTCGTTAGCTTTGGTAAAGCAGTTCGTTGACCATGGGATGGTAGTTCGTTAACTGCGGTGGGTGATAGTTCGTTTGGGAGGTTCGTTATGGAGTCCAAACATTTAACGAGTGTTTTCATCGGTCGGTAGTATCATGATGGTCTTTCAAAAGTTCGTGAAACGTTTTACTTAAAAACCTGTGAACTCACCGGCATTATTTGCTGACGTTTTTAGCATGTTTGTCTCAGGTCGCTAAGGTAGCAGCTGTCGATAGGCGCACGGAGTCTCACGGCGTCTAGGAATCATATGCACGTTTTGCTAAACATTTCAGACTTTATATTTCATTTTGAATTGTAACACATATTATGCTTCCGCTGTGTTAGAACAGTTTTGAACCTTAATGGTTTACTTATGTCAGTTTTACGTATCATATAGTGTTGTTTATTGTGACCGTTGACTTGGATCCTGGTGTGTCACGCGCCTCGCGGTAAAACTCCGCAGTGGTAATTTGAGGGTGTGACAATTTTAGAGATAAACAGGAAGGTATGATACCTAAATTTAATGAAGAATTATTAGATCAAGCTGAGAAACTTACTGAGAAGAAAAGCAAGAAGTTTATTGATGAAGTGTTTAAGAATGATCCTAATCAGAAACCAAATGTTCAACAATCTAATGATTTGAAAGATTTGTTGAGAACACTGATAGAAAAAGAAGCTAACCAACCGAAAACAGAAGTACAAGGAGGTTTCTACAAATACCATAATGAGTTGTTTAAAGGTAGAGCTCTAGGTTGGAAGTATCTCAGACAGTTACGGTGTGTTGCTGTGAAATGGGAGAAGGGAAATTCTGTATTTTCACAGGTTCCATGATATCAAGATTCTACCGTACTGGGCTGTGAGAGACATTTGTAGACACACGATGAGTGGTGCCTCTGTTAATAACAGTGTTGTTGGTTATTTTGCTGATTGAATGACAAGAGAGGGAAGAACAAGATGGAATGTGTTCAGGCCTTAGTATCCAATCAGGAAAGTTCACAAAGAAGTTGATCCTATTACTGGGCTGAACAAGGTGACTTTGAAATATAAACGGATTCCTTTGATGCCTATCCAGCAGCATTTCAGTAAAGAATTTGTTATGTGGTATTATGTATGGAGAACTGTTGAAGTTGTTATATTGTTAAAAGACAAAAGGGGAGATTACAAGAAGATTCATATATTTGATCCTATGTGGCTTATCAACTGCTCGTGTGAAGAGAAGGAGGAAGATCAAGCAATGAAGTATCATAGAGTTGTTTGTTTATGTTTTGCCTGGGATGTAAATGTGGGGTGTGACTTTGATAAGAAGCTGGGTAAGTATGTGAAAGTGAATGAAGTGAAGAAGAGTTCATCAAAATGTCAACATGAACCGGTGATGAGCGAAGAGCAGAAGACATCTCATCGAATCAAACTGATGAACATAACGCTCGATTATGAACGACAACAATCCAAGCAATAGTCAAGGTGGAGTTTGTAAGTGCACAGATTGTGACTATCGCATTTGGATTGTCAATAAAGCGTTGTTTTGAAGATTATATATTGATAAGAAGTCTTGTTCGACCCATCGAGAGGTCGAAGGTAGTTTGAAGTTGGTCGAAGGAAGACTTAGAGAGAAGATCAGTTGGTTCGAGCCTTGGTAGAGGTCGAAGGACACATTCGACCACTGTGGGGGGTCGAATGTGCAATTCTATATAAACTTTATGTTTTTATTTGAGACTAAGTTTTGGTCATTTTGTGTCTAGGTTTTCTGTGTTTATTCTCTCTAGGTTCTGAAAGGTTCCAAAGCTCATTATTTCATTATAAACCTAATTGTAAAGCTTTATTAACAATGTTTATGAATGAAATGGTGATTGAAAAGGTACTTGATTGTGTTTCTGTTTGATCTTTATCATATTGCATACGATCTAGGGTTTCCGCACCTAGATTATTTCACTTGTATGATCATCTACATTTTGTCTTTTATATGAGAGTTTGTTTATCTAGTATGTTCGTGACACTTGGATACATGCCTAGTTGAATGTGAACTAATATCTATATTAACATCTAAATCTATACAATTTCAACTCACATACTATACTTGTTACACTTATAAACTTGCTTACATAAACATATTAACAATTTGCAATTTATGTGTGAAATAATCGTTACACTTAATCAACGACTGGTAGAGGATAAAGTACTTGCTCAACAGTGAGTAGAGTACCAAATAACCTACTCAATGATTGGTAGAGGGCATCAGGCCGCTCAACAGTCGGTAGAGGTCCTCACAACCTGTTCAACGACTGGTAGAGGCTATCGCACCTGCTCAACAACCGGTAGAGGTTCCTACTCACTGACTGGTAGAGGTCTTTTTCCTGCTTAACAATTGGACTCATTTTTTGATACATTGTTAACGATTCAATCACAAGGTTATTTTGCACTATGTGTGTGTCTAGAGTCATAGGATGACACAAAACCGTAATGTAAGGTAAATTGGTGATTGCGGTCCGGGACGTAATCATGAATTTACAGGTACGTTAAGGTAGTGTGAAATTCTATCAAGGTTTCGGTAGATATAGCTAAATAAAAACTCTAGTTATCTGGTAGTTCATTTAATCTTTCTATAGTCAATCAACTATGCATTTCTTTTAGGATTTCTAAAACTTAAGTTTAGTGTTTTGCTAGATTCTTATTCTCCTTGCTATTTCAGATCAACCTAATCGAACCCTTAAAACTCACACATATCAATCCTTTTATCCAAATTATTCGAAACACTTTATTCTACTACCTATAAATTCATGTCATGCCTTAACCCAAATTTTCCAAACCACAGGTGCCCTAACTTCTACCGAATCACCCTCAACCCGTGTTCTTGATAACTTCGGGACGAAGTTCCCAAAAGTAGGGGAGACTGTAACATCGCATATTTTTCCCCAAAATTTTTAATTAATAAAACCACCATTTTACCTAGTATATTTTTCTTTTGACAATTTTTATATGAATTCAAAACAATATATGTTTTAACCACCTTAAACTAATAATTATCTAATAAAAATCGTTGGATCTCAATGTTTTATCATGTTTTAAAAATATTTCGTAACATTTTTGGACTAATATAATCATAATATATATATATATATATAATATAGTATTATGAAAAATGCCCAAAAATAATAGTTGTGTGGACTGAGACTCGAACCCGCATCCACTCTGAGTCAAACAACTAACACAGCCATACAAACCATCTAAGCCACGCTTCTTTTTGAGAATATATCCTACACATTTAAACTTATCACCTTCTTTATTTAGTCCTATCAACAAGTGAAAGTCAAACCTTTGATCGACCATTACAATTAGATCATAATCCCGCGTTTTGATTCGTGATTAACTATGGAATGTTTTAACCGACTTTTCCAGCGTATTCCCCATGCCAAGAATTGTTTAAAACTTACCAATTATAGGGCAATTACGCGTTTTCTTTAATAACATGGTCAAACTTTCTTAAACGATTAATCCGTAGGTTTATTATAAATTGAACCTCCCTCTGAAGCCTAAACTTGCCGAAACATTTATCCCTACCTTCAATTTCTGTAAACCCCTCAAATATAAGCTGATTCGTCGCGCTTTTGACTTTTCTTTTGACTGGTTCAATCATGTACCAATACCCTCTGTAAGTTTTAATTAAACCCTTGTTTTTGTTCTTCGTTAGCGTCCAATCATAGCCCTATAGATTATGTGGCTATTGGTTGCTATTTGAATCAATTAGAAAACTAGGGCTCGAAGCCTGATTTGGGGAAGGTGACACTAGCATGTTATCGTTTAAGTTTAGTTCAAATCAAAACTAATCATCAACTAATCCACAAATCAGTTGGTAATACTATCTTGTTTAAAACGTGGGAACCGGCTGTGCACAGAGGTTCGAATCCCGTCCATACACATTTTTACTAACAATTCATGATTAAAGCTAAAGGGTCTTTATAATAAATTGGAATCGATTATAAACGTTCTCAGGGTCCAGACCAACTGGTTTAGGCTTGTGATTTAAAACCCTCAACCCGGGTCAGACATGGGTTCGATCCTTGGCAACAACAACATTTTTTTATATAACCTTTATCTTTATATTTAACCTAATAATCTTTTAAAATAGTTTTTAAATACTAAAAGTGGTTATTAAATTCTATAAAAATTATTTTACGCTATTCTGATGGTAAAGACTATCATACAATTTTTAGTTTTTCAAAAAGAATTTATTTAATATATATAAAATAAATTACAAATTTATTCATTTATAAATTAAAAATTCTATAAAAATATCTAAACAGTTTTATAAAATTTCACAAAAATTATTTTAAAATTTATAAATCAATAAATGTTCCAGAAATAAATTTTAATTTCAGAAAAACGTTTATTTAATATTTTTAATTAATTTTTTCTATTTTAAATCATAAATAATTCATAATAAATTCATTTTTCAGTATTTATATATCAAAATTTCACATAAATTATTTTGTTTCATTTAGATCAGAAATATAAATTTTTAATTTGAAAACTTTTAGATATTAATACTATATTTTGACAAATAAATACTAATATACTATATATTTATTAATTAAGAAAATAATTTTATAAAAATTATTTTCACATTTTAATACAACTACCTTTAATCAAGATTTGTTAAAAATCCTTTTTATTTAATTGTTCCTTTATTATTATTCCATTAACAATTAATCTTTAATCAATTATCATCCCCAAATTAGAAACCCTAGAATACCTTTAGACTAGAAAACTTAGACTTAGTTTATTGCCTTGAACTTAGGGTAATACTTGGAATCGTTTGTGCCACATTTAGACTATTTCAAAGGATTCAAGACTTGTGCTAAGGTGAGTTTACATAGCCCCTTTTTACTACCTTTTCACTATTTTGGGGTGAAGCATGTTACATTTTCAATTTACAATTCAACATAAGTGTCTATGTGTTATTCTATGTTGCATTATGTCTTAAACAGTACTTTAGTAAGCACAATTAGACTAGCATAATCATTAACTTCATACAAGCCAAGGATACATAATGATAGATCTATTATATTGACAACCCCACCTGGATACGTGTACCTCCAGTATGGGTAGCGTGGGTGATTGTTATCGCAACAAAAATGAGTGAACCATATGCGTATGGGATGGACCACAATATTCTAGTCACAAGGTTTGATTATGCACACGATTTACGGGTAGTGTTGTTTTCACATATAGATTAGACTTCCCATGACACTAGAATTGTACAAGCTTTTATACTCATGTTACATTATTCAAAACTATGTAATTCTCACCAACTTTTGTTGACCAAAATATTTTCAAACTTAACATGTTTCAGGTTATAGCTTGCTTGAAGATGTATATTTAGTATTTTTTTTTTCATTTGATGTACACGTTCTTTTAGAACAATTGTATGTAATTTATGTAATCAAATAATGAAATTTAATATTTACCATGAGCTACTAGACAATCATTCTTACGTGACACCTCGATGTTTCCGCCATCGGTTGGGGTGTTACACATATAACCTAGCAACATTGACTACTGTCAAACTTATTGGATCATTGCAATCTCAAGAGGAGAGAATTAATAGCAGAGGTCATGAATGGCACTACTTTGATATGTTTTATGATTTTTAGGTTTTGACATCAAAAGAATGCAATTTTGGAGCCTTGGAACATCTCGGAAGGACAAGGAAGGATCAACCGAGCAAGAAAGGCTGAAACAGACGTTCCAGAGCAAACCAGTGTCGCCTATGCCAATTCTGGCGTGGTCGACGCCACTACCGTAGCATGGGAGCACCAAACATTATAGGACAACAAGAATTCCCATAGCCAAAAATCATGCCACCGTAGGTGACACCAAAACTGTCGTAACCTACAGGACTTCGAGTCAAACTTCAAGTTTAATGTTTTTAATGAGGATCAATTCGAGGGTTTCGTTATTTAAAGCTTAAAAACACCATGAAGGCTCATGATTGAGTATATCCTTCTCCATTATTCCATTTCATCAATCCCAATCAATTCCCCCATTTCAAAATCATTCAAACCATTCTATTTTAATGATTCAAAACCCAAGAGTCAAGACCTAACATTGCAGATTCAAGCTCCATGGCCATGAGTGGCTAATTCCCTTTGTATCACACTTGGGTGTAGACAATTGAAATTCTAGGGTTATAACATTTGGGTATTTCTTAAACTCCTAATTGTGTTGATTGAGTATTTGAACAATTATGTTGAATTGTGATTAATCTTATGTTGAAGTCATTTTAGTTAATTGATCTTGTGCCAATATCTAGTGTCGTGAACATGATTCCTTTCTTTAACATAAACCTAGGGTTGTATGTTCTAGTGTTATGAAGTATATTATTGTCCATCATAGATGTTGATTATTATTGATACCTAAGCCTATGGAACAATCAATCCATTAATACCAATTGTATTAGAGTTGTTTGACCATTTTTGAAAACCATAGATTTCACTTGTTGAAACCCGGGTATGATCTTTTATTACCAATTATTTACAATTCATTTTTATTTACCAAGTCCATTATATTTTAATTTCAAGTTTTTCAAATAAACAAACTTTTCTCAAATCAAAACTCTTAAATGAACAAAAATATGCAAGCTTCATAATTGACTAACTTCATAAAGTGACATCTTTTAAATCAACTAAAACCTATCTCACTATCTATAAACTCTTCGTGGTTCGACACCCATTGTTGCCACTACTACATTAGTTGAGGTAATATAGGACATATAAATCTTATTTTTGACTAGACCTCGACATCCGATCAAATTTTGGTGTCGTTGCCAGGAAGTTCGTGCGCTTGGTATTTTGATTTTAGTTGATATTTATGATTAACTATTTAATTATTATCTTTGTTATTTCTTTTGTTCGTTGTTACACATGGTGTGTGGAGTGTGCAGGTGACAGATAATGCATGCGTACCCAAAATTAGGGAAGAAGCTCACCATTTGTGTACAGTTGAAGATTGAGAAAGTAGCACGACAAAATCATCATCACCATGAATTGGGTAGATGATGATAACACTTGTCCTTGTTGTAGGAGCCCATACCATTTGTGGCAAGATTGACCCGTAAGAGAATTGAAGCATATAAAGAACGACAACATCGTATTATTCTTGAGCTAGAAAAAACTGGAGGTTCACAATTATCTTCTTCACATCATTAGCCACGATATTCAAACTTCCAAGGCTATTATCAGTTAAATGACAAGTATCAAGGGAGTTCATTTAGCCAAAGGACACAACAATATCAAAACCATGAGGAATATGATGACTATTATTCGAAAAGCCCTTAACCGGCATATGAAGAACCTCAAAATTCACAAGATTCCAAGCTTGATGATATCATATATATGATAAAAGAGACAAAGCAGGGAAATGAAGTGAGAGACAAAGCTCACGAAGCTTTGGTTATGCAGGTTCGCTAACTAGCTGAGCAAATCTCCTAACTTAAACGTGAGCGTGATGAGTTGGCTAGTGGTTATAGTGGTTTATGCTGATATAGATGAAGATACTGCAAGTCTTTCTTAATGGTTAACCCTAACTGAAGACTTAGTGTCTCATTAAGATCTGGTGGCTGAGTGAAAGTTCCTCACGAATCTCATCCCGTGTTGATTATGGTACCTAACAAAGTGGAGCATGAAGTTTCAAAGAGGAAGAAGAGGAAGGTGAGCTAGGAGGACATTGGGGAATTTATTGTAAAATAGCCCCGCAACAAGAATCACCCAATTCTCATGCCAATAACTGGGAAGCAATTGTGGATATGGCATGTAAACTACCAAGTGTATGTTGGAAACTCGGTAAGAAAATGTGGGATAAAACCTTCATGCTTGGATTTGATGGACAAGTTGAAGGAGAATGAACAGATTGAGGCATGGAAGGTAAACTACTGAGCTTATCTTGGTAACTCGGTAGGAAAATGTTCACTTCGACAACCGTGAGTAAGAGGTACTTGTTAGTTTTTGTATATTTTTGTTTTTTTATTTGTTTCTTTTTGTTTGTTTGTTTTTTTATTATTTTATTTTATGTGGTCGGTAAATAAACGCTGTGGGTGTGTTTCCTATATAACCCTCACGAGACCTCACTCGTCCTCATTACTGGGATATCGGGAGGTTTAAAGGATCTATCTTAGTTAATGTATATTTTGTCCACTGATCAAAATTAACTAAAAGATTACCTGGTAATGTTTTTCAACAAAAAGTAAAACCGACAACTCTTAATGTTTTTATGAGAAGCTTGCTTCTACACACTTGTGAGTTGCAGGTTTATTTATGATGGAAGTGGGACTATTTTGTTGAAGAACACATGGAATTGAAGAATGAAGAAAAACCAAGTGCATATATTTCCATCTCTTTAATTTTGATCGTTTACTTAGATTTAACAAGTGGATTGTAAACTGTATATTGTTGATTGGGGTGAATTCTTTGGTTTGGCTTTATCACATTCTCGCAAACACTTTGAAATGTTCCTATACATTGAGGACAATGTTTGTTCTAAGTGTGGGGAGGGGGAGAAAAATATACAATTCTGAAAATGCATGTCCTTAGGTGTTATTTGAGCGTTGTGAAACTGACAAAAAAAAAATTAGTTTGCATTTGATTGTTGAATCATGAGTGTCGATCCCTAGTGATGGTCATAAACTCTTTAACTTCCTTGATGTGTTTTTCCAATGGTTGTTTTTGAGAAAAGTATGAAATTCCTAGTTAGAAAAAATAAGTGAAGAGTATAACATTTTTTTTCGCATATCGGTAACCCATTCCCTTTTCACTTGTTAGTGAGATCTTGAGCATTACTCACCAAAAGAAATTATATATTGAAATGATCATTTGATTGAGAGTAGGCGATGACAAAACTGTCGTAGCCTACAACACTTCGAGTCAAACGTCAAGTTTAATGTTTTTAATGAGGATCAATTCAGGGGGTTTCGTGATTTGAAGCTTAAAAAGACCAGGAAGGCTCATGATTGAGGATCTCCTTCTCCATTATTCCATTTCATCAATCCTAATTCCCCATTTCAAAATCATTCAAACCATTCTATTTTCAAGATTTAAGACGCAAGATTCAAGACCTAACATTGAAGATTCAAGCTCCATGGCCATGAGTGGCTAATTCCCTTTGTATCACACTTGGGTGTACACAATTCAAGTTCCAGGGTTATAACATTTGGGTATTTCTTAAACTTCTAATTGTGTTGACCGAGTATTTAAAAAATTGTGTTGAATTGTGATTAATCTTATATTGAAGTCATTTTAGTTAACTGTTCTTGTGTCAATTTCTAGTGTCATGAACATTATTCCTTGCTTTAACACAAACCTAGGGTTGTATGTTCTAGTGTTATGAAGTATATTATTGTCCATCATAGATGTCGATGATTATTGATACCTAAGCCTATTGAAAAATCAATCCGTTAATACCAATTGCATTAGAGTTGTTTGATCCATTTGTGAAAACCTTAGATTTCACTTGTTGAAACCCGGGTGTGATCTTTTATTACCAATTGTTTACAATTCATTTTTATTTACCAAGTCCATTACATTTTAATTTCAAGTTTTCAAAATAAACAAACTTTTCTCAAATCAAAAATCTTAAATGAACAAAAATATGAAAGCTTCATAATTAACTAACTTCATAAAGTGACATCTTTTTAATCAACTAAAACCTATCTCACTGACCATAAACTCTTCGTGGTTCGACACCCTTTGTTGCCACTACTACATTAGTTGAGGTAATTTAGGACATATAAATCTTATCTTTGACCGGACCGCGACATTCGATCACCACCCCCCCCCCCCTATACACCCTAGCACAATGGTGTAGTAGAAAGAAAAAATAGGACTGTTATGGGTGGTCTTGCAAGAAGTATGATAAAGCAGAAACAACTACCAAATCAGTTCTGGGCATAAACTGTGGCTACTGCAATTTATTTGATTAATAAAGTAATAACTAAAGTTGTGAAGAATCAGACTCCTTATCAAGCCTGGTTTAATCCAATCACACCCTCACATGGCAGAAGCAAGCTGGATGACAGGGCTGAATTATCTATTTTCATTGGATATATCAATGAGACAGATGGTTATAGAATCTAAAATCCCTCAACTAAAAGATTTTTCACTAGAAGAGATGTGACTGTTAGAAAACAATTATGCGGATCCCTTTCCAGAAATACTAGCTTGTGATGAAGAAGACAATTTGTTCAACTCCTACTCATTCAACTCATGAAAATTCAAGTGGTGATGATAGTCCTTCTGTTGGAGCAGTAGGAAGAAGTTTCCGCGAAAGCAATTCAAATGTTCAGGATGATGCCAGTCATTCTCAGCCTGTGTCCCCCAAGCACAAGTCTTTGGGAGAAGTGTATCAAAATGCAACACTTGTAAGGGTGAATTATGATACTAATACAATAGAAGATCATCTAACTGTATGTCAGTTTTCTCTTAATGTAGCAGATCCTATGAGTTATCATGAAGCTGTGAACAAAAGGGAGTGGCAACTGGCCATGGAGATGAAAGGAGAGCCATTGAAAAAAATAGAACTTGGGAGTTGACTGATCTTCCACCTAGGAAGAATTTGGTTAGTTTAAATTGGTTGTAGAAGACCAAGCCTGCGCCAAAAGGAGAAGTTATGAGGCATAAAGCCAGATTGGTAGCTAAGGGCTACTCTCAACAGCAAGGAATGGATTATCAAGAGACTTTTTCCCCTGTTTCCAGGTTTGAAACTATAAGAATTCTACGTTCTGTGGCTGCCCAACTTGGGTGGAAGTTGCATCAACTTGATGTTAAGTCAACCTTTCTAAATGGTCACTTAATAGAGGAAATCTATGTTCAATAACCTGATGGTTTTGAAATTGCTAGTAAGGAAAACAAGGTGTACAGGTTGAGAAAGGCCTTGTATGGTCTCAAGCAGGCTCTTAGAGCTTGGTACTCAAAGATAGATAATCATTTCCTTAGTCGTGGCTTTAAAAGAAGTAATAATGAGCCAACATTATACATCAAGAAGGTAGATGGTAAGAATATGATATATATATATATATATATTATATATATATATATAGGATTTGGATCATTTGAGAACCACCATTTAGGGAGAGAACCAAAGAACCAGTGTGAACAGGTGGCATTTTTGTAAATATGAAAGGTGTCTACAAAAACCCCTCCATCAAAAAATAAAAAAAAAATTATATAACCTAAATAAATAAAAAGATAAAAAAAAGTAAAAACACCAAAATGATTATTTTTCATTATTAATTCGAAAAAAATAAAAAAACGACTGTTGTGACGTCATATGACGTCATCCCTGATGCACATGTGCATTTCACTGTTATATATACAGAAATACACCATATGCACATGTGCATTTCACTATTAAATCACACTTTTGAATGAATTGTCAATTACCATACTTAAATGATTATAAAATAGACGTGATACAGATATATAAGGGGTCACAAATTCTATTCAATGGTCATTAAATGAACGCAAAGTGAGATATAAAATACACTCGAACTCGTCAAGTGTTTAGTCATGTATATTATAACATAAATTGAAAATAAAACATGTGTATGACAACAAACATGAATAAACTTGAAACACCTCAATATAAGACCTATAAAATAAGAAACGCGTACTGCATGCACATGTGCATTTCACTAATATTGTTAGATTTTTTAGTCGTTTAACTTTCGGGCATACATATATGCATGCATCATTCTTCAAATAACAAAGTTTTTATACCAATTTGTCTTTATCATACAACTACATGTAGTCTTTACCAAACGTATTAACTCAATAAAACAAACGATAACAAAAAAATGTCCATATTACAAACCAACTATGTTAACCACCTACATACAAAATTCTAATTATCTCACAACCTCACGTTCACCAACATAACAAAATGTTAAACCAAACATACATTACAAAAAATGTTATACAAACTTCTTTGTTTGTTTGACAATTTCCTTATACCCAACCAAAGTTGACGTGGTGTAATGCGTGTTCGTATCGGGCGCCAATTTGCTTCTATCATAACATTCTTTTGATTTGTCTTCATTGCCACCGTTTTAACCGTCATTTTTCACCGTCACAATATGTTTCCGCTTATTTGACCTCGTTTGAACCTTTCTTCTTAAATCTATATCTACATATAGGATAATTTGTGTGTTTAAACAATCAACATTTAATATTTCACAAGAAAAACTGCACATATGCACATGTGCATCTCTATATAAATGTACTAAAAAAATAATACCAACCTGATTCAACTCCTTGATAAACATTCGTGACATTATCAGCTTCCGCTTCTGGGATATCAAATGGATCTCGATTATAAAAATACATAAAGAACATAACAAATACAGGGAACAAGGTAATACCAAGTACATTCGGACTAAATAAATAATGCCAACCTGATTCAACTTTCTTATCAACAATCGTGTCATTATCTTCACTTGCATCCGGTAACCTTTTGTTCCTTTATCCCTCGATTGTAATACAAATGTTACTTTCTTTGATGTTTTTCCCCATCTCTTAGCTACAATTAATAAAAACGCATAAGAAAACCGATATTTCAACCTGATTGCACGTGTTCAACAACATTACTTTGTTAATTACAACAAAACAAATGCACACGTGCATCATTGTTAATGGCCTAATTATAACAGTATGTGCTTTAACATTACTTTTTAACATTATAAACTACGTTTTGCACATATGCATTAACAATCTTAATGCACATGTGCATATCAGAAAATGGCACCTCGTCCAAAACACAAATTATCCTCCTAACCGAGTGTGTGCAGGACCATTTACTTCATTTAATAAACAACCTAAACATAACTTCCTATCCTATCTCAATGACAAACAACCCTACCTGAAAACACCTTCTGAAAGCATCATTCAACTTTTTCTCAAGTATTTGAATAAAGTTCTAATTTTCAATTCATAATACATTCTACTTTTATCATTCAAGTGTGCTTTGTTCACTTTCTAAACAACGCCTATCGCCCTAATTGCGCCTAACGCATTTAATAACTACAATTTCAATCAAACATTTTTCAGAAAACACAAACAGTAACAAACCTTACCAAACTAACAATCTCACCACATACCTACTATTCGGCCAACGAACCGGCACTTTGTATTCATCAGGCAACGGAATCAAACACCTAACCATTTTACTTATATTCTCACAACACTCTTCACACCTCATTGATGCCTTATCTAACATCTCCCTTATTTTTTCATCCGTCAACCTGAACAATGTATACTTCTTAAATTTATCAAATTGTTCATGAGTTAAAATAACTAATAATTAATATTTATTAGTTAACACGGAAACTATACATATATGCACATGTGCATATATATCTAAATTGCTTAAATAAATAATAACGACATTTTTTAACTTCATGATCAACGATTATATCATCATCCTCAATCGCATCTGGCAGCTTTTAACATTACTTTTTTCATTTCCACATAATAAATGAACATGTGTGTTAGAGCGAAAGACGTTAATGATATCAGTATAAATGCACATGTGCATTAACATTACTTTTATCAGTAGCAAATACGTTACGCACATGTGCATTAACATTTTTAATTCACATGTACATAAAAACAATCATTATCCACATTCTATAACAAAATAATAATTCTAAAACTAACAATAATAAACAACTCAACTAATTAGATTCACAAGATCTATATATTAGCACCAATCTAACAACAAATCAAGCAAAAAACATATAAAACATCCGGTTTTCTTATGTGTTGTTAAAGAGCATTTTAGATCACCAATTAATAATAATAATATCAAAATAATAATAAGAGAAACTTTCTTGAACATTTTAGATCACCAATTAATAACAATATCACAATAATAATAACAGCAACTTTCTTGAACATTTAAACAACTAATAATAAAATAACCATAAAAACAATAATTGATAAAAGAATACACAGAATGACTGCACCTCTAGCCACCCAGCCTTCTTCATCTTTACAAACACAAACCCTACACCTTCACAAACTAGACACCGAAATCAAAGACCGCTTAATTATCGAATCCGAGATGAAAAGGTATGAACAATTTGGACAATATCAAACCACCTTTATATGTATAAACAAATTCAACTTTCTTGCACTTCGTTCTGCCTGCACTTGCACTACCCTTGATATTGTCCAACTTGTTCACACCAACAAATTCAAGTGCAAGAAAGTTGTCAGATGTAACGTGCCGCCTCGAAGGACTGTGTCAACTGATGCTTGACACACGTGCCAATTCCTTGTCCATAACAGTCCGACAGCACCGTTCACCGGATTAACTGTTCGACCGGCGGCTTCGAATAGTAGGGATTGAAAGAGATATGTATATACAAAAGCAGAATGGTTGATTGATGGTGGAGATTAAGATATCTAGGATTTGGATCTAGGGTTTGGATGATAAAATGGGGAAAAAGATGATGAATCTGATATATGGTTTGTGTTTCATGTATTTTTATTTATTTATTTTATGTTTTTGTCATATTTACAAAATGCCACCTGTTCACACTGGTTCCTTGGTTCTCTCCCTAAAGTTGGTTCTCGTATGATCCCTACCCTATATATATATATGTTTGTATGTTTATGATATCATATGCACATGTTCCAGTTCTGATTTGATTGATGAGTTAAAGGAAGTAATGAAAAATGAATTTGAAATGTCTGATATGGGTCTTCTGAAGTATTTCTTGGGATTAGAAGTTAAGCAAACCAGATTTGGCATTCTCTTATCACAAGAGAAATACGCAAAAAATCTGTTGAAGAAATTTGGGATGGAAGGTTATAATTTAGAAAGTATCCCTATGATTGTTAATGAAAAATTGCAGGTTGATGATCTTGCTGATAAAGCCAATGAAACATCTTATAGGAGTTTAGTCGGTGGGTTGATATATCTCACATACTCAAGGCCTGATCTTGCTTATTCAGTTGGGATAATATCAAGATTCATGCAAGCCCTTTAAAAGATTCACTAGGGAGCTGCTAAGAGAATTCTTAGATATGTACCAGGCACAAGCAGCTTTGGAATCTAGTATAATAAAGGAGCAAGGGTGGAATTGAATGGATTTACCGATTGTGATTGGGAGACTTGTGCTAATGACAGGAAGAGTACATCAACAAGTGTGTTTTTCTTGGGCAGTGGTGCGGTGACTTGGAGTTCAAAGAAACTATTGGATCGTTCGGACAAGATATTAGTATCACGCGCATAACGGATCGTGGGTGGAATCAACGATCCGATTAGTTGTTATAGGTGTATGTTTATGAGATAAGAATAATATGAGAGCACACACAAAAACACACACAAAATGGGCAACACCTAGTTAAAATATTGGCAAAAGTTACAAAATGGTTCAACACATTGGGTATTTATAGGGCCTGGCTTCATACGCCTAGACATGCAGGCGTATGAGGCTTCATACATGTCACTTCCCAGGTGTATGAGACTCTCATAGGCTTGAAGCCTTCTAAAATACCTGAAATACCGCTAGACCACTAAAATGCCACCCAAACATCTATACAACAAGCATACATGATCCAAAACCCATATCTACGCTAGGGACATAGCCGTATGGTGTACTAACAGAAACAATGTATTGTTGCATTGTCTAGTACTGAGGCAGAATATATTGCAGCCACTGCTGCAACTTGCTAAGCTGTGTGGATTAGGAGGATTCTTGAAGATTTGGATTATGGTCAAGTGAAGACAACTGTGTTGTATTGTGATAATAAGTCTACTATAGACTTAATCAAGAATCGTGTATTGAATGGAAAGACAAAACACATAGAGTTGAAATATCACTTTATTAGAGAAATGGTTACTCAAGAGAAGGTTGTGTGCAGCTGGCTGACTTGCCGACAAAAGCATTAAGCAAGGAAAAGTTTGTTTGGTTAAGACTTCAGTTAGGTGTGATGTAATTTGAATCAGGGGGTATTGAAATGTGATTTAAACATACGTGCATGTGCATGCGGTTACTGGTTCTCTACAAAAGATGGCTTGTCTTTTGGCGTATTTTCAAATTGTGTTGTTAAGTCTTCCTTTATTTCTGGTATTAGTCGTTTGTTTGAGTAGTATTGGAAAAAGAGAATCAAAACGTTTGAGTCATTGTTATTGCTCTTTAATACCAATAGAAATGGACACACGTGAGTGAAGAAAAACTAGTAGAATTAGAAAGAAAAAAAAAACTAATATATAAAGCAATGAAATTAAAGTTTTGTAGAGTTTTATAGAAGTCTAATACCGTGGGTTTGATGATAATCGCTCTGGTTTAGCTTTAGTAACATTCTAACTTTAATGGTGGTAATTAGTTCATAATTATATGTGTATATATCAAAACTTACAATTTGTGTTTTTGTTTGTTTTGATACTGTTACTTGATGATTTATTATTAGTGTTAGAAAAATCTTAATCCAAACTTACCATCGGATGTTCTTTAGCACATGTCTACTTAAAAGATTTTTTTTATATATTTAACGTTTATCTCACTTAAAATTATATACAAACAACCACATATTTTATTGAAGCGTATATCTAATAAACGTTACAATCACAAAATAATAATCTACAAACATTACACAAATTATTACAAGCCAAGCAGAGTCAAAGGAATGACATAGTTTACTTCCTTGGAGATGGCAAAGTGGGTATACTTTGTTCATTTCTAAAGAAATTATCAGGATCTACCATAGTCTTCACCTTCACCAATCTTTTGAAATTAGCCTCCTTAAAATACTTGACCCCATAAACAGTTCCTTCAAGAAAGCTATTCTTCCCATTACTTGTAACACCAATATCCAAATCCCTATAGCTCAAGAAAGCTTCTCTAGGAGACTTTGACACAAATGGAGTCATGTATTTATGCAACACCCTAGTAAGGTTTATGTAAATTTTCGCGACAGAGACGCCATTTTCTGGCCAATCTGACGCGTATTGGATCTTCGCTATGTTCCCTGCTCGATGAGGGAATGGTTTAGCGAACTCCGAGATTTCAGCCATCCGTCCACCGTAAGGATTGAACGTTAAATTCACAAGTTTTAGCTCGACCATTTTTCTAAATATAAACCTTAACCCTTGTCTTGAAATAGGGGTTTTGACATAATCTGACTTTCTTTTGAGATGAGTGAGGGATCGCGGGGTTCGATTCCGCAGAGTCGAATCTGGCGATCCAGGAGGAAAGTCGTAGTACCATAAAACGGACTGTGTCCAATTCATTTCTTGACAATCTGATCTTTGCAACCCTAGCTCTGGAAAGCTTTGGTCCATTATGTTTAATAAAGTTGTAGTGTTACCAAGAAACAAACTAGGAAACGAAGCCCGAATCATTTTCGCCCCATTCGTGTTATTCATGACGTTGAAAACCATTCGAATGAAAAGATTATTGTCTAGTTTGTCCGCAACTCGTAGCCACTTGTACGCGACATCGGTTACGTTCGGTTCAGACGTTCGTCTCACTTGAAACACGGTTACCTTCTCAGGAACACGAACTAGCTTTACTTTGTATGATATAACCACACCAAAGCTCACACCTCCACCACCAGTTATCGCCCAAAACAAATCTTCACCCATCGATTCGCGGTTTAGTAGGTTTCCATTAACGTCAACGATCTCAGCATCGATGACATTATCGACCGTAAGACCGTATTTTCGCATCATGTTACCATATCCTGCACCGCTAATATGTCCACCAACACCAACGGTAGGGCAAACTCCAGCTGGAAAGGCGTGAGTGTTGCTTTTTTCGGCGATTCCATAGTAAAGTTCGCCTAGGGTTGCACCAGTTTGAACCCAGGCAGTTTCATCTTCGATCGATATGTTAATCGATCGAAGATTGAACAAATCAAGGATAAAAAACGGGTAGTCAGCGACGTACGATAGACCCTCGTAGTCGTGACCACCACTACGGGTTTTCATTAATAATTGGTGTTTTTTGGCGCATTTTACGGAGGCTTGGACATGTGAAAGGTCTAATGCGGTAACAATTGTGTAGGGTTTCGGGGTTTTGGATTCGTTAAACCGGAGGTTACGAATATAAGCTTGCAACACCTTGGGGAAGGAAGCGTTCGCCGGAGTGTAGATTGCGCCAGCGATCGGAGTAGTGAGTTCTGGGGAATCGATCAGGCACTGGATGAAGTTTTGCTCGGCATTGTTTGAGGTAGCAAATGCATGGCTAAAGAGGAATACAAATATTAGGGCTAAAAGAGACATTGTTATAATAGACATGCAAATATGCTTAATATGGTATGGTATTTATAGATAAATTGGTAGTCGATTAAGAAAAGAAGTGTATATCATTTTGGCAACGAACTAATTAATGAGATTGTGATTGGTGTGAAAACTATAAATCTTTTTATTTAAAATTATCGGTATATGTCATGCAAACGTTTTAATTTTTATAGATCATGATAGTACAATAAATAATTAAAAGATTGATAACAGACTTGATTGGATAATATAAGTAATAACATTTGACAATTAGTATAGAACACTTAATACTCCTTCAATTCGATATTCAATACTAGCTTATACCCTGGGAGCGTCCTGGGTTGAGAAATCTAAGGATTAAGAAATCTAAGTAATTTGAATATTATTATTACTAGCTGATTACCCCGGGAAGGTCCCGGGGTTGAAAAATTTAATAAAATTTAATAAAAAATGATAAAAGAAGAAAACTTAAATCAGGAATTGTCATCACAACTATAACATCAATTATCTACAATCAGAACAAAGAAATATAAACCATTTCGACTGTTACCGTATCCCCTAACCGCCTAAGATGCTACCATCTCAATTATATTGGTCCCTTATGGATTTGATTCCTATATTAGCCACTAATAATTACAATAGAATACCACCACATAAATTAAAGTAAGGACATAAACTTAAATCTAAAACAAAACTTAAATCACGAATTGTCATCACAAATATAAAATCAATTATCTACAATTTGAATAAAGAAATATAAACCATTTCGACTGTTACCATAATGCCTAACTGCCTAATACATTACCAATCACACCTTTTATATCTCTTTTATAAAAAAAAAAAAAAAAAAAAAAAAAAAAAAAAAAACCAAAGCTAAACTTATGGACCACTACTTTTCTTTCTTCTATCATTTTCTGCTCGTTGTGACTTAAACAAAGTAGTCCCAAACTAATAAAAACATATACAAACTAATAATTCCATATCATATATGTGACAAAAGTAATCTACGTTCTAATTCCATCGAGATTCCATTCCATTCTGTGAGAAGAACACACCTAAATTCCAAATTAAATTACAATTCCCGCGCGATTCCAATTCCATCATAGAGCTTATTTATGTCTAAATTTACTTAAATGACACCTAATTCCTACCATCAGTTCCTAAAATCATCCATCCTTATCAATTACACTATCTCCAAATATAGGCTAATATTTACATATCATATATCTGGATTTGACCACTGTCGACCGCCTACCGATTAATTAGCTCATTAGTTGAAAATTACTCGGTGAACCTCCGGCGAAAGATTAATCATAAAGCCTAAAATAGTATGGCAAACAATGGCAAAGAAAAAAAAATCAACTTAATGGAAAATAAGTTAATAAGTAATCCTAATTTACAGATACTATTAAAAATATTAAATAAATAAAACTACGAATGAAAACAAATATTTTTATTTTAAAATCAATAATCTTATAAAGTTAAATTGATAAAAGTAATCTACGTTCAGTCCACCGACATATGTGATCAATCCATTGGAAAGTGAAAAATTGATAAAATATTAAATTTTAACCTTTAGCACACCATTTGGTCGTTATTTACAAAACTACCCATCTTCTTCTTCTCTACATTACCGACGCAGCTCCGCTTTGTTGCCGTCACAGTGAGAAAACATAACGATTAAATCTTTCTTAACTCTTCTCTAATCACTTAAACTACTTTTACCAACTTAATTGAGGGTCGAAACCACAATAATATTCACGATTTAAAAACATATATATAAAAAACTTAGGGACCCCGGAGGAAAATGGGCATCGGCCGGGAGCACGGCTCGCTTATCAATATGAATGTCTTGAAGCAGAGATGATCCGAGAACTAACATCAAACCGAATCTGAGATGAACTCAAACGACATCGGTTTGTAACAAAAATAGAATTTGGAGATGAAAAGATGGGAGCAAACCTGGAAGGAAAAAACGATGGTCGTAGGAATCGTTGCCCCTGCTGCTTGGTTCCGAAAACAATGAGGTTGAAGAATTTTAGGGTTTAGGGTGGGAAGGTAGGGATTATATATGATAGGTAGGGTTTTATGTGATTTAATTTTATTTAAAAAAAATTTAAAAAGAATGCACCACATAATGCCACATGGCACATTCAAAGGTTGAAGGGTTGCCTCATTGAATGTCATGTCATCATAGTGCAATTCTTTTATATATATAGATAGATTATTATTATTATTATTATTATTATTATTATTATTATTATTATTATTTTAAACGAATCTATGTCGTAAGTTATCATATTCTAATATAAAAAAAAGGGTAATTGGGTCGGGTATCACCTAATCCCAGGCCCGACCCAACCCCACAGTTTTTTTTTAAACTAATTCCAAACCTGACACAATACCTGTCGGGTTAAAAAAATAGTCGTTTTTTTTCTCCGTTTTTTATATAGCACTATGGTACTCGTTGGAAAGATAATAAAACACTCGTTAATTTGGTGTAATTTTTTTCTTTAAAAAATCTCGTATGGAAAAGATATTAACGTTTAAAAATTATGAGAGGAAACATGAGAGAGAAAATAATAAAGTTTTAATATTTACATTTAGTAGATTGGGTATTTAATAGATTATTTTAAATCATATTTAACCCATATTTATTTCTTTTTTAATTGGGGTAGAGTTGCCACATCACATCCTATGTGGCATTTCTCAAAAGAGAGAATGCATAATATAATGACATAGGGGAAAGATCCGGTACAAATAGCTTTTTTTGGTAAGAACTGTGAGAATCAAAGGAGGGTATTTTTTTTTAATTTTTTTTTTTCAAATTTTTTTTTCCCCATATTGTTAAACATGTATTATAGTATTGAAAACTAAAAAAAAAAAAAAAAATTGGTGTAGAGTAATTACGTGTAGAGTAATTACATAATTACTCTAGTGTAAACTAATGTATTTACCTTAATGACGTAATTACACTAAAAAAAAAATTTTTTTTAATTTTTTTTTTTTTGGTATTATTCAACTAGAAAGAATGTTTAAGCACATGGGAAAAAAAATTCTAAAAAAAAAAATAAATTTTTTACCCCCTTTGATTCTCACAGTTCTTACAAAAAAACTATATGTATTTGATCTTTACTCTAATGACATATCATTAAAAATGCTTTGATTTATTATATACTAGCTGATTGCCCCGGGAAGGTCCCGGGGTTGAAAATTTAATATGATTTAATAAAAAATGATAAAAGAAGAAAACTCAAATCACGAAAAGAGTAAATAACTTAAACATAATCAATCTTAGTTAAAAAAACATTTATTTAAAAAGTTAAAAAAAATAAAAAGCATAAACCATATTAAACACAATACAGTATTAAAAGGATAACCTTCAACATATAATCATCTTCACGTAATTTAAAATGTATTACAATTTGACTTTGACTTATATAGATGTAGAATTCATGATGGGGGTTAAAAATATAACTATTCAAATAATACTAATACTAATAGTAATAATTATTACTCTTGTAATTAAATAAATAAATAAAATAACCTTGCTATAAGGTGACACCATGTATTGCCGTGTTGCGCGATTCTTTTTCCGAGCTTCTCTTGATGAAGTATACCTATCCATCTTTAAAAGAGTAAAATTCCAATGATAGCATAGCAATTGGGCTTAATTTCTACACCGTAGATAAAAACCTGGTTTAAAAGAAAAAACATGATTAATGAATAACCCGAACACTTTGTGGTTTTTTTTTTTTTTTTGTATGAACATAACCCCACAAAAAATAGTCGTTTTTTTTCTCCGTTTTTTATATAACACTATGGTATTTGTTGGAAAGATAATAAAACGTT
Organism: Ambrosia x helenae; assembly: GCA_030844895.1. Taxonomy (NCBI): domain Eukaryota; kingdom Viridiplantae; phylum Streptophyta; class Magnoliopsida; order Asterales; family Asteraceae; genus Ambrosia; species Ambrosia x helenae. Next base: position 21,868,167 of record CM061234.1, on the reverse strand, counting down.
CGTTAATTTGGTGTATTTTTTTCTATTTTAAAAATCTCGAATATAAAAGATATTAACGTTTAAAAATTATGGGAGGAACATAAGAGAGAAAAATTTAAATTTATTTTTAAATTCTTTTTTCCTAAAATAACTCAATTTAATTTTAGTAATTGAGAGATGGAGAGATAAATTTAGGGTTTTATGTTTATCTTTTTTTTAATTAAAAAAAGAAATAATTCAAAAACACTAAAATCTTTCAATTATGATGCCACGTGGCCGTTTCATGGAGAGGTTGAAGGCACCATTACACGTCACGTCAGCAATGTTCAATTCTTTTATATATATTAATAGATATAGATATAGATTAGGTTTTAAGCTAAATAGCAACTTAACTGAGTTAAATAGTAACTTAACGGGGTTAAATAGTAACTCCTTAGGCTAAATAGCAACTTAACTGAGTTAAATAGTAACTTAACAGAGTTGAATAGTAACTCTGTTAGTACTATTCATGAAAGTTTTAAAACTAATATGTATAATAATACGGCGTGTTCAATGTATAAATAATAAACTTTAAGTGGAGAAAGAATTGTACAAGTATAATATGCTTATGCTTAGTATTTGAAATATATAATGAGAGATATTGTAAAAAAAAGAGGGAGTAAGCGATTATTATATAATCAGCGATTAAATAATTAATCGTAACATGGATTCCAGCAGTAGCAGTCAGTGGTCTAAAATCTCAGATGTTCAAAAAATCGTTTTAGATTGCTTTAAAGAAGATGAAGAATTTGAGATTCTTCAAGTTATTGAAGGTGCTACACGGCTGTTGGAACATCACATATGGAAGACCAATCTGAAATTGAATCATGTCATTGGTACCGATGTATCAAGAGAAAGATGGAATGTCTCTTCATTTCTATTGGAAAACATAAGATCAAATGAAAAATTCAGTGAGGACATACAAAAAATATGTATGTCCTACAGAAACTTTGTTAAAGAGAAGAACAAGAGATTAAACGAATTGTTGAGTACAACGGAATAATTATTTAAATGTATTTTATATTTTTATGCTTATAATTGTAATGAAAATTTAATTTTATATATTATGTCTTTTATATTTAATTTTTTATTCTTATACACTACTAGAAAATAGGCCTAATGTAACTTTTCAAAAGCAACCTTTTTCAGATGAGTTGCATTTGACTCTAATGCAACTTCATTGAGTATAAAGGTTGCATTAGAATATTTGATGCAACCTTTTCTTTAAGAAGTTGCAAAATTATATTAAATTTGCAACCTTTTTGTTAAAAGGTTGCAAATTTTATTAAAAATCACAACTTTTTTTCCGACAGGTTACAATATTTATTTGACTTTGTAACTTTTCTTATAAATGTTCCATATAAAAAATTAAATTGAACTTTTAATTTAAAAAAGTTGTATCCAAATGCACGCGGTGGCGTGTCATAATGTAATTACCAGTGTTTTGAAACCTGAACCGGACCGACCGGTTAAACTGGGAAACGGACCTTGGCCGGTCCAGGTCATTGGATAAGGCCGGGGATGCTCTGAGACAACCGTTAAAGTGTAACCTTAAGTGTAAACGGTTAAGAGACAACCATTAAAATATTACCTCTTAGGCCTTTGGGTGTGGAAGGCAATGTTTTAAAACCGGTAAATACCAGCCGGTTATACATGTATTACCGTTTTTGGATAGAAATCCGGTACGAAAAACTCCAGTAAATATGAAAAACGGTATCAATTTTATACCACCGGTAAAATCTGGTATACCGGTTTCAACCGCTATACCAGTACCTGCATAAGTTAGTTTTTTGGGTTATTTTTAGATTATTTTTTATTAAGGAATAACTTTTAAACAATTTAAAACTTTAAACTATCTTTTGGATTATTTTTTAATTATTTATTAACTTTTTGATAGTATTTTACTATGAAATTATATACTTTTAGATTATTTTTTTGTGTTAATGTTGCAATTTATGATATTATATAGCTAACTAATCAACCCAGTTGAATCGCCCGTTACAACGCGGTTCAACCGGTTGAACCATTTTTTAGCCAAATCCGGTATAAATAAAAAACCGGTTTTTAAAACATTGGTGGAAGGGGTGACATCTTCATGATGGGCCTCCACGTAGGCGTCACGTAGGAGTGGGAGAGTGACATCTTCATGATGGGCCTCCAAGGGGGTGGTGTGCACTATGTTGACGGGCCTCCACATTAGCTAGAATTATTAAAAATAATAAAACAATTAATATTATAATATTACAATGCATATTATTGGAGATGATGGCCCGGCACCAAAGTCATCCCTCTGCCGCTCATGTCGTGCCGGGGCTAAGGGGGCGGTGTTTGCCGGGGCGGCATGGGCATACCCACCCTATACGGGCTCCACCCCCAAAAGCCTTAACCATTTATAATTAAGATTACATCTTAACAACTCCTAAAAGCCCAAAACCTTAACTGCTTTGACTAGAAATAGTTTTATTTTTTTATTTTTCTGATTGATCAGCCACGTTTATCAATTAGCGGCAATTTTACGGATTAATTGTTTTCCTTTCCCTCCTCGCTCTCAAACCCAAATAAAACCTAAGATTAAGCGGCAATTACTTTAAAAAATTTAGTTTCCCCCTCCACCCTCAAACCTCCATAACTCAATTCAACCATGACCAGTGATAATCACACTTCCATTTGGGAAAATCTCAAACAAGCACAGATCCGTTCAACAATTGATTGACAACATATCGAGGTGTGTGTTGTGTTTTATTTTATCTTGTTTCAGTTGAATGCATCTAATTTGTATAATATGTATTTGTTATATGTTATTGATTGTCAGATGGTCATAACTCATAATCAACTAGAGTCTCGACATACCCATGACCTCTTGGTCTAGTGGTATGGTGTCCCCCTTACAAATGTGAGGTTGTGGGTTCAAATCCTTGCAAATGCAAGGTGGGGTAGAATAAAGGTGTAATAAAAAAATTGACATTCAAAAAAAAAACTAGAGTCTCGACATCTGTTACAGTTGGAGATTCTAAAACTATTACTTGAAGCGAACCGTGTTTTTAAATCTTGTTGTATGTTGTAAACACTTTAAGATGTTTTAGGATTGTTAGGTTTTACCTTTGCACACCACTTGTATGATGAAATACTACTTATAGAATGACAACGTAGAAACTAACGAATTTAGTTTGAGTGAAGCTTTTAATTTAGGTCCATCAACAATGTCTCATTAAAGATCACGTTTTAGACCTATATTACATTACTCAACATAATTTTACCATGATTAAATTGAGATAATAATTATATTGTTCATTAGCTTATTGTTATCATTGTGCAGTTGTGTTCTAGTTTATTTACAAAAAAGTGTCCTTGTATAGTTTGTTGAACTTGGTTCTTTTATCATAGTGTTTGGTGATTGTAATTTTTGCTATGTTGACTTGGATTGCTTTTGTTATTGGTCTCTTGATTATTTATCATAACTTAATACATTATAGCTAATGTGTTGGTTATGAGTGTTTGTTGTGAAACTGCATTTGATGTTGGAAGTGTCAACGGATATAATAAGTTGTTCATGCAATTGAAGTACGTGGACCTACACAGAACGCCTTTGTTTCTGTTATCCATAATATTTTCAAGTTTGGTTATTTGACAATGTGATGATCTCATGTTGTGTTTAATTTTTAATGTATAGCTATTAGAATCATAGGTGCGCTACAAGAACTATTTAGTTATATGAGTGACAAGCAATAGCGCAATTATACAATTAATACTTTTTATCTCTGTTGTGCAACTTGTGGTTTCATGTCTAATGTCTTCAATATTTTTTTTAATTAAGTCCTTTCGAGTTTCGACTTTTGCAAACGCAATGCCTATTTGTTTTTTAGTGCTATTGAGATTGATGAGGATTTACCCTTGCTAGTTTTTGTTTATATCAACTATTGGTTTATACTTTATAGCAAACTAAAAAATTTGTCATAAAAAACCTTGTTTTATCATAAAAGGGTGCTTGATAAAATGGGTAATCTTATGATGACATGATTCAATATTAAAATGTAAGCTAAATAATAGCTGAGCATTTTCAAGAAATACGTTAGGATATTCGAAAAATCTTTTGTTTTTTCTTGAATAAGTGCTATACCTATACAATAGGTTAATCATAGTAGTCTAACCAATACTGTCTTTAGTTTTACCCAGTCTGTAAGCTGGCTTCTAAGTGCAGCACTAAATTTATACTTTGCTTTACAACTTTTTTTCTTTTTCATGCAGGTTGCTTTGAAGGTAATTTTGGAAACTGAATCAAAGTGGCATTATCAACATTCGAGAGCTACAAAGGTACAACTTACCTTTATTTATCAACATTGGTTTTGTTTAGCACTTACTCATTATTTAGTTATTTTATTTTATGTAGTTATCTTGTATAGTACTTCTGATCCCAGTTTCTTCACATGTTTTTTTTTTCTTTTTTTCTTGATGCATTAATATTATGCCTAATCCAAGTGCCTCCTAGATTGAGTTTTCATATGTTTTCATCTTTTATTCACTCATGACCTACTATACAAAGTCATATTTGAATTGAAGTACTGCATTTTGCTGCACATAATTGAAGGAAGCTGAATTTTCTACATTATGTGATACTTTGCTTAATTTAGAGATTTTTTTATCACTGAGACCATATGAATAAAAGTAGGTTGTTTTTAATCTATCCGTGTATGGCAATCCATGGATCCATTTGAGTAGACACACTGAACCTACTCCTTGTATGACATCAATTTGAACTTCTATTTTGTTATCACACTGCTGAAAAGGGACATGTGTTGCCGCACGGACTGAAGATTGTTATCTAGTTGATAAGGTTTACAATTGAATGTTAGGATCAAAGTTTGGTGTAGGCTAGTTTCATAGCAATTCTGTAGGATGCTTATGTGAGATTGTTGCACTGTCAAGTCAACCTGCATCGTATGTTGTTGAAAGCTTTGTTGTTATAAAAGTTGTTTACTGTCAACGATCAATCCCACAATGTATCTACCAAATCCGTTTACCATTTAATTTCCACACTCAAAATCATATTACATGAACATGACTGATCGAATTCATATTTATTTGTTAGATTTTCATTGTTAACTAAATGCCTACTTTTTTAAAGGAAAAATATGATGTGCCAAATGCTGCTAAGAAATGGGTTTTAACCACTATTGGAGAATTGTATAAGGTCTACAAATGTCGGTTTTTAATAGACATCCGTTTTTAATATTTATCCATAGCATGGTTTTAATTATAAATTTGTTTCTAAAGTATTTTCTTAATTTTTTTTGACAATATTTAAGGAACAAATGAAGAACTACAAGCCAAAGGAGGATGACAACGCTACAGTTGATCCTTATTTAGTTGTAATAAGCAAAGAAAACTATGGGTATCGTCAAATTTATGGTAGAGGTGTTACAAATATATTGATAAAAAAAAGTGGATGGTGCTTGCACGTCATACATGGTTCCAGAGGGGATGATAGAATCTTTTAAAGCAAACGTTGAAGTTGAGAAAAAACAAGTAACTAGAATTGCGCAAAGAGATCGAAGAGGATCACCAAAGGAAAAAATCTGAGCTTGAAGTGGACCATGAAAGAAAAAAAGCCGAACTTGAAGTTATTCGAAAAATATATTATTGACAACCAACGAAAAAACCTTGAAGCTATGATGCAGGAGATTATGAAACAACTACAAGTTGAAGATCAAGATGACTAGAAAGCCGATTTATATTTCTCTTCAGTATTGTAATTGACACTTTATTGTTATTTAAGTTTGGACAAGTAATTTTAAGTAAATCATTTGATTATGATGATATTTGTGTTCTTATTGTTTTTGCATAATCGTGATTTAATGCGTATTTTAATTATTTGTAATTGGATTTATGTTACAAAGTTGTATTTTAATGCGTATTTTAATTATTTGTAATTAAAATTCATAAAAAAGTTGCATTTATTAAAAAAAAAAGGTTGCACTTTTTCTATAATAAAAAATAGTAAAGGTTGCAATAAGACTAGAAAAATGTTGCATATTTGTAATTAAAATATAATAAAGGTTGCATTTGAGTATAATAAATGTGTAGAAAAGGTTACACTTTTGTGACCAAAGTTGCATTTGAGTATTATTAAAGTTGCATTTGAATATTATAAAAGCTGCATTAGAATGTAAAAAAGTTGCATTAGAGTAGCAAATGTAACACTATAAAAAATGGTTGCATTAAGCCTATAAAGAGTTGCATTAGGTCTAAGGTAACCGTTTCTGATGCAGCCCCCAATAAAAGGTTGCATTCGACATATTGTAACATTTTCAAAGCCTAATGCAACATTTTAGTGGTGCTGCAATAGCTTCATTTTCTTGTAGTGATATGATGAAAAATATCGATTAGTATATATCAATAGCGATTAGGATAAGTATAAGTAACTTCACCCATGCCCTGCTTTTAACTCTTGACAATGCGACATAAAGTTGGCCATATGAGAATACAGGGTCTCTTAAATACAATCCAACCTTCGATAGAGATTGTCCTTGACTCGGGGTTGTACCGGGTGTAAACCCGGTACAACCCAGAGTCAAATAAGAAAGTTATTTTATAAATATTGTAATATACAAGTTTTTTTTACGTATTACAAATTTCTATGAATTTTGGTTACTTGAAAAATATCGTAAAAAAGTTTAATGTTACTAATAAATGCTATATGAATTATACAATGTTTGGTTTGATGTCATCATTAAAAAACAAATATTGAAATAAAGATGCACTCATGTTTATTTAAACGGCATGCAAATGACACCATACTGGTTTGTGGATTGGTTTCATGTGTGAAATTAGCAAGTAAACATCACATACTCTAGAGCTAGACAGGCAAGTGTAACCACTACTTTTGTGTCGTTCAAATCATCTTCATTTAAGCATTCAACAAACTTAGTCCAAAATCCGCAACCTACATAACTGCTAAAACTTCATCTTCCATATCATGAAATTTCAATAAGAAAAAATAAAATATAAATTATAAAGCAAGTAAAGGTTTAACTGATGCTGAAACTCTTTTACACATACCTTTACTTTGAGTCCAAAGCCAAGAAGTTTATTACTCATCTTGAAACCTCAATAAACATAACGGCCCTTTGTATAATCTAATATTATACTTAAAGCGTTAGTTATTTATAAAAGATATGAAACAAAGACAAAAAATGATTACCGGTTTGCCTGACCCATTTGACCCAACAACCCAATTTGCCACCTTATGAATAAATAAAGAAGACGGTGTTAGAAAACAATTACCGCTGACTTGAAAGCATCTTAGTAGGCGTCTCTTTTTCTAGTTGGATCTCCTTGAGTTGATTTTTCTTCCAAATCTACATTCAGCGGAGACTATAAAAAGGAAAAGATGTGTATTAAACCTTATAATTATTCAAAGTTTTAAAGTTGACACACGAAAACATATTTATTAAACCTTATTGCTTTGACTAAGGACAACTGTGCACATAACATATAAAAACTACCATAAAACTCATTCTAGCAATCAGACCTAATCACACTGCAGTTCATAGGGTGTAATCGGCCTCTTGATTGGGATAAACTTCTTTTCAGCATCCGAAGATCACGCTTTGCTCAAATCTGAATTTTCAGAACTAATCAGATAAAATAATTGTATTTTGTGCAGAAGGTCAACTTGCATAACACAATACTGGGTTTAGAACGACCTCACCTGATGCTCCTCCCCGGGAGAGTAACATAATACGCGGATGTTGATAACATAATCTAGCTACAAACTGGAAACTACCAGCCAAATAAAGTTGAACAATTCAGCCTGTTAAGAAGAACACACTCATTAAACTCGTGTAATAAAGCTTACCCATTATGTTTGTTTAATAAAGAAAACTCCCCATTTGGCGAGTTCAATAAAATTGGCATGTTTGCTCTATTTAATACAACCTATCATACTATTATTCATAAGCTTCCACTATCCAACCTTTCATCATAAATTTTGTTTCCATCTTTTTTTCATCAATAGTGGTTTAACCTGTCTTCCTGACTTTTTATTCAAAGATTTAACTTCCTATTCTATAATGTCCTTTTCTTCACAACTGTCAAACATAAGTCCAATAACTAAAAAGTGGCTACATTTCATCAGGTTGGTTTTGTATTAACTTCTGGGCCAATATTTCTAACCTTACCCTTAACTTGATCTGGAGTGATTTCTATTTTTGCTCACATGGTTGTATCAAGAAAAATTTATAATCTATAGGGCCATTTGGGTTGGAGACAGAATCAACTTTACCATCAACATTACAAAATTCTTTACAAACCTAAAAAAACATCATTGTTGCACATGTGTAATTGAGAATATGTTATTCAACTTTATATAGAAAGTGAAATATATAAATTTGCTATAAAATAGATTGAAATGAGCAAAGACATGTAGAGATAGAAAACTGGGAGGGTTGGATAGAGCAGCTATGGTAATAAGCCAGCTTGGCCCGAGACAACATATTTTTTTTTTTGCAATAATTGATATCTCAAATAGGATTTTGAAAATTATATCATTTCGATAATATGATCACTTCATTTAATAAAATAATTAAGGAGATTTTAGCTAATATTTTCCTTTTAGCCAGTCAGCCCGTTTCATAACCCGAATTGACCGCCTCATTAGCAAATAGGTCATAGCTACCAAATACAACTTAATTAAAGTGACTACATTCACACATTAAGGAAAACAAAAACCAAACAAAACTACCAAATATAGAATGTGTAGATCAATGTTACTATTCTCAATTCATCTCAACCAACCGCACAATCATAATGATCTCTTCTCGTGTATTTTCGCCTGTTAGTAAATTGTTTTACCTCAAATATTATCTCTCGCATCAGTCATCTTAAATGAATTTTCAAATTTAGAAGCTTACATATTTGATAACCTTACTTGAACCTAATGGCTTTCCAACGCCACACTATTCAATTTCATGTATGTTTTCAGCAACAAAACTTGCCCTAAATTCTACTCGGCTAGAACCTAGCAAACTGAACAAAGGCGCAAACAATTTCGCGTAACTCTTTAGCTACAAAACTTATCCTAATTTCCAAAATAATAAACATTATGTCACCAACAACCAACAAATCGGATCATGCCAAGTAGTAAATTCAAATTTTCAAATCAATGATCTTGAAAGTTAGAACCCTTCAATTAAATTTAGGAAACTTATGTTGTCGCCTTCCCATGTGTGGTATTTATAGATCACCTCATCTTATTATAATGCAAACCCCATTTATCATGAATAAACGTTTTTACCCAAATAATGCAACGATGAAATGTATTTTAAAATGAACTCAATTAAAATGAGGATGAAATAAAAGATCAACAGAAAAATTCATATCACAATAATCCATTATAGATTAAGTTAATATTCATGAATTTAAAAAATAGTGTGACAAAGTATTTACTTTAATACTTTCTAACTTTTTTATACCAACATAATTAAAATGTAAATCCATGGCATCCTAGTTTGAAATAACCAACATACCTTCATCCTCCAAATAAGTGAACACACACTAATGACCAACTCCTTATAAACTGACACCATTCTCCCTATAAGTTGGGCAAAACTCTCAACTTAGAAGGGTCAAGCTGGAACAAAAGTTGAATAAATTAAACTTTAAATTATAAGAAGATCAAAAATAATTATGTAACTATATGTGATGGTGGCATATATCGCATCATCACAACGCTTCACCTTTATCAAATCATCATCGTTGTCACCAAATGTTGATGTTCTTCTTATTCGGCCTAGAACTTCAACCTGTGAAGGTCCAAAAATATCCATTAGAACATAGGTTAATAAAGTTTTAGCATTTTATTTATATTATATAGTAGAACAAATAAACCTACGGAAGAAATTTTCCATGCCAAGACACCATAGTTTCTTGTGGTGCCACTACATCTCTTGCTGCATCTTCATGTATTACAGCCTTTGGAATGGCAAGAAAAATGAGAATTGTAGGTTCTGAATAATTCATGAAAGGTTTAAAACATATGGAAACTTTCTTAAATTAATTACTTAATTGTTTCCTCACCAAAGCAAGCAACGCTATGCAATAAAAAAGAACATGAAGCATGCATTGATGCCGCCTGATCAATATCAAATGCCAAAAGACCCTGATCTAATCATCCGATAGTTGTTGCAGTAGATCATTACTCAATCGAGTGTTGCAGCAACTGAGAACCCACAAAAGAGGCCGATTAGAAAAGCGGCCATACATTCCATGTTAATCAGATTGTGAGTCTTATTGAAGCCAAGTGACAACCCTAAATCCATATAAATCGAGCACATCAAATGAGTTTAATAAACAATAAAAAACCCATAAACGTTCATTTATGCTGTAGTTAAATAACCTTACTTGTTGATGGGGCGCTCTATTTTAGCCAAGAAGTCATCTGGTTATGCAAACAAAAACGTGAAGGGAGTATTAGCAGTTGTTCACGAATGAAAGACAAAATAGAATATTATATCGCCTCTTATAAACATCCAACATCTAAACACTTTTTTATTGTCACTACATTAAGGTTATACAATAACCAATAGTTAAGTTAAGCCTTAGGTTTCGATCAAAACATCAAATCATACGGTGGTGAAAGTTAAAATCATAGAAGTACTTTTATTGTGTTTCATTTAGTTTTATGATTATCAAAATTTTTTTATAGCTTTTGAACTAAACCAAACAACATCTCAGAATTAGAACTGATGTTGTGAAGGTTTATCATCTATGATTAGTATAACCAATTCAATAAGCAAAGTTATCCATTTGATGTATAAATTTCAAAACGTTAGCATACTCACATTATTACGCTCATTGAGACAAAACATCGGACAATTGGTGCTATAAAAATGGATTTGATAAAAAGAAAATCACATCTATGATATTTATATATAACAAAAAAGTAAAAATGCAAAGCAAGCCATTTGATGTATGAACCTCAAGACTTAAACATATCATTATAAAAGACAAAACATCGAGCATATCTTTAAGAAATTAGGCATCAGCACCACCAAAGCAGACAAATTTATCTATAAAATCCTAACCATATAAATCTCACCCAGCAGCCATACATGTATATTTGTTACTTTTTTTTCTTGAAACCATTAAACACATCTTAATCGGATTAAATAAACACAAAGGAAGTGTCATCGGAAAGATATGGATCCGGCCTGAAACACCAAACAATAAAACCGATAAATCACATAAAAAGTCAACTAAAAGTTAAAGACAACAACGATTTTAATGGCTATGATAGAACAAATACACCTTGAGAATGAAATGCAGAAACAACTCTGAATAGTTAACCATATCGGAAACATATAAAAAGACGACGCATATAATAATCCCAGAAATGACAAAATGGTCGATGAATCAAATCATCCTAAAAACGACAAAACGACAAAACGACCGACGTATTAGAAAAAACCCCAAAACCGATTAAGATTACACATAATCCCTATCAAAAAATATAGGAGATAGATGTATGAAAGTGGAATTTAATACCTTCGAATAGAGAGAGGTAAAAACATCCGGTGCTCTCCTGTTTGACTGTAAGGCCCCAAACCCGGGTACCTTACCGTCGGGTCTCATTACAGTGTACCGTTTAAAAATCAACAATTTTATTAAAATCACGCGGCGGAAAAATAATTACAACGGTACAAATTGTTTTTAAAAAATAGTTTGTTAATAAATCTAAAAACTACGAATGTCATTCATGCTATCACGAGTAACCCCATCCGCTAGCCAAGAGACATCAGCAATTCAAAGAACCTGCAAAACAATCTAACATACACGCAAAAGTCAGCTACGCTAAGTGAGTTTTAATAGTTTTAGTTTATGTATTTCAAAAACCTCATAAAAACACTATAATTTAAAACCAAACTTCATCGCCCTAAAAATCGTCATTAATTATATAGATATTTTATCATCAACACCCCACCCAAATTGACTCATAACCATAATTGGCTTATCACCCATCTCGACTCACAACTATGACTCTGCAACTTCTTTTACACGTCCAACTATTACCTCTGGAACACAATGTCGCTACACACGACTAGTACATCTATACTCCTATTACTTGTACCGGGCACCCAGTACAATTCATGACAAGAACTCTATATTATCACCTTTAACAAAAACACAACACATACCCACCAACGTATCTATATGAATGCAAATAAAACACATAAGGTGGGAACCTACCACACAATTGGTCAAATCACAAAGAAGTGACCCTCTCTAGGACACGTCAATATCCTCTTTCATCGATGGCCCGTCACAATCTCAAAACTCATCACGTAAACGTGACAATCATCTTTAGCCTCTTTAACTCATCGTGCCACAAGGACAACGGAAATCATCTTTAACACATCGTGTCACAAGGACAACGACAACCATCTTCGCCACTAAGGCTTACTCTGTAAAGCACCACGAGGGTGCTACATCTTACACATAGCACATAGACACACATAGGTGCCTATAAATTGACATCTTGCATCTTTATGTGGATTAACCGCTGGCAATGTAATCTCGCCACTAAACCCATCATGAAACATCCAAGGACACACACGCATCCCCACGCACGTGCAACCCAACTACACATCTCGTATCTCATTACTCTATATGTGTCACAAGACATATCTATGTTTCTAACCATTCATCATCTAGACTAAAAACTAAGACTCGACTCTTATAAATAATAACTCTATCTAACTCTCATTGTGGTATCAAAAAATTGTACCTCTAAACCTCTTGACTCATTCAACCGTTGTAGAACCAACTCGTTAGAAAACATTTATGAAGACATTTAAGTCGTAAAGCTCTTTAATTCAATCAACACATTAAGATGTATGACAAACAGGTATAGCATGTAGGATAGCTTCGAAAATGTTTAAAAACAGAAAATAGGGGGATTAAAACTCATTGGTTCCGAGCTTCTAAATCTACAAGTTAAACCGCTTCAAACCACTACCCGTATCGTCTCGCACAAAACCTTGAAGCGGATCCAAACCAAGTTCCCTTGCATAAATACCATCTTCCAATGCAACACGTACTACACATCTTGGTATCCATGCACCCCACTTACATTCCAATGTTAACATCATAACTACACATCACCCACTGATATCCCATGAAACATACATATGTCCCTCATCTCATTACCATACACTTTCACTCCAAGCGAACATGATGTACCCCACCAACTAAAATAACCAACAACATTACTATTGCCAATGCTCCTCTTTACAGTACCCTATTTAAGAAAAAAAAAAAAAAAAAAAAAAAACCAACAAATTATAAGACATGAACATTTATATCCAACATCTTCACCTTCATAGAACTCACGCACCCACACATCCATGCAATCCAACTTGATTCATGCACCACCCTGATGAGACATACCCTACGTCATCTACATGCTAGCTTCACTAATATCCTAGTAAAAATAAAACCCTTCATGAAAAGAACCTATAAAGTATCATCTTTCCCAAGCCAAAATACAAATGCAAATCTTTAAACTCATGAAATCACAAACACACTTTCACGTTCAACATACATTATCCTCATCATCCGATCACCATGACCACATAATCTTTTATCACCGTCTTAACCGACAGCGTTCATCATCTCCACCTTCATTCATCACCACCGCACCACACACGACCACCCGCCACACTTCTCCACCATACTATGAGCATCCAAACCACCCACCGTCACCTTCGCCACAACTCGCCAACATCAGCATAACCACCACCATCTACCGTTGTAGCCGCAACCCCATTGTTTCTCAACACCACAGCCCCTGCCTTACAACATCACCAAGCTCGCTACTGTCAAAATATGGTAAACAAAACAAGAACTGAATGATTTTATTACTGGAAAGACTAAAGAATACAAAAGATAAGGAGATGATTACACAATCAAAACCCTAAAATACTCAGAAGATCATTGACTGATGATCTCTGTAAACAAAACAACTCTCACTCTCACACTGAGATCATTGACAGATGATCTCAAACAAAACAAGGACTCAAAGAACCAATGATCATTAACATATGATCTGATCTAACCCTAAATCTGAGAGAGAATAACAAAGAGAAAAGATGACTCGTGTTAAAGACTGAAAAGGAAGCACGAGGCAAGGTTTATATAGCCAGCTAGTAAGGCTCGGTAACAAACACAACCGAAGCAACACGAGCCGTAGATCAGAAGAGAGAAAACACAATTATCAAGGCTCGGAACCATTGATCTTGTAGGTTTGTGGATTGCCAGCGTGGCAATCCACTCTTTGACGAATGGGCCACCAGCCACCAGCTGGGCTTCACACGAGCTGGACTTGGACTTTATCCTGTCTGTTGGGCTTTGACTTTATCACCAATCTGTTGGACCAAGGCTGCAATAATCCATCTACATCCTGAACTGGGCCAACATACTCAAAACATAAAACACACAAAATACCTTAAGTTAGTAAAATATAAAAGTGACATATGAAGTTATATTTTTAATTTTAACACCCCCCCCCCTCACTTTTATATCCGAAAACATCCAACATATTCAGCCATGAACAAATCTGTTCATGCTGAGAAATACCCAAAGCTTTGGTAAATATATCTGAAATCTGTTTTTCAGTTTGAATTTTTAAAGTTTGAATGTATCCTTTACTTATTTGGTCTCTTAAGAAATAAAGGTCTATTTCAAAGTGTTTAGTTTTGTCGTAAAACACTGGATTGGCTGCTATTGCCAAGGCAGCAGAATTGTCACCATATAACTTAACCGGAAGACTAACCTTTATCTTGAGCTCATTTAACAAGTTAATCAACCACATAATCTCACATGTCGCAGTACACATGGACCGGTACTCAGCTTCGGCTGTAGACCGTGCAATGGTGGACTGTTTTTTTACTTTTCCAAGCAATAAGAGAGTTTCCTAAGAAAATACAGTATCCAGTAACGGATTTCCGGGTTTCAACACACTTTGCCCAGTCCGAATCAGCATAGCCACAAAGACTAAGTTCAGAACTTTTAGCAATGTGTATTCCTTTACCCGGAGACAATTTTAGATACCTAAGTACTCTCATGGAATTAAGAAGTGTGCCTTAGTAGGTTTGTGCATAAATTGGCTTAATACATGCACCGAGTAGGTGATGTCTGGCCGAGTATGAGATAGGTAAATAAGTTTACCTACAAGTCGTTGATACCCGGTAATGTCCACCAATGGTTCACATTCTTGTTTACACAAGTTAGTGATCACATGGTTGGGTTCAATGGGACATTTCACAGGCTTGCAACCAGTTAATCCATACTCAGCCAATAACTCAAGGCAATATTTTCTTTGACTTAAACACAACCCACTATCAGTTTTTAACACTTCTATACCTAGAAAATACTTTAAGAAACCCAAATCTTTAATTAAAAACTTGGTTTTAAAGAACGTTTTGACATAATCTATATATTCAGGACTGTTTCCAGTCAAGATTATATCATCCACATAAACAAGCAACACACAAAAAAATGTCTTTTGAAGACATTATAAACATAGAATGATCACACTTGCTTTGTACAAATCCAAGCTCAAACAAAACACTAACTAACTTAGTATTCCACATCCTAGGAGCTTGTTTAAGACCATACAAAGATTTTTTAAGTTTACACACCCTATGATCATCTTTAGAAAAGTACCCTTCGGGTAACTTCATATAAACATCTTCAAACAAATCCCCATACAAGAAAGCATTATTGATGTCTAATTGATATATAGACCAACTATTTTGTACAGCAATGGTTAAGACACATCTAATGGTAATCATTTTAACCACGGGTGAGAAGGTTTCATCAAAATCTAACCCCTCTCTTTGACTATACCCTTTAGCTACTAGTCTAGCCTTATATCTATCAATTTCACCATTTGATTTATACTTTATTTTATAAATCCACTTACATCCTATGGCTTTTCTATCTTTGGGTAATTCAACAATGTCCCATGTGTCATTTCTATTTAATGCTTCAATTTCTTCATTCATAGCAGTTACCCAATTTTTATCTTTACTAGCCTCATAATAAAACATCGGTTCACTACTTTTATTTAACATAGAAGTAAAACACATGTTATCACTAGATAAGTCTGAATAATTTACAACTTTCTCAAGACCATATATCACTTTCCCTTCTACTATATAATCACTAAGTTTTCTAGGAAAGTTAATGTTTCTAGCAGACCTTCTAACAACAGTTGGATGGTCAGCTGATGATTCTTGTCCCTCAGAATTATTCAATTCTTCATTTCCTGACCTTCCATCCTTGGCCCCACCTCTGTTGTTACCTGGATCATCTGGTTGCTGAAAATCAGCCCTGCCTAGATGTAGATCCTGGTTAACAACCGGTTGCCAAGACCCATGGCGATCAGGATCTTTTACAGCCCTCTCATCATCATCGGGAACATCAGGACCAGTGGAACTTGTGTTCTTATTAGTCTCATACAAGTCAAAAAAGTTTAATTGATCAATGTTAAAATAGTTATTAGAATCAGTTTCTTTTAAAACCTTAGGTTCTTTAAAAGGAAATATAGACTCATAAAACCTAACATCTCTAGATACAACAACTTGTTTTGTATCTAAATTCCAAAGTTTATATCCTTTCTTTTCATTAGAATAACCAATTAAGACACACTTATTAGCATGATCATTAAACTTATCAGAATTGTTCAAGATAGTATAATAACACAAGCACCCAAAGACCCTAAGTTTTTCATAAGAGGGCTTAAAACCATACATGACTTCATAAGGTGACCTACCATTTAACACAAATGATGGAGTCCTGTTAATAAGATAAACAGCAGTAAGCACACATTCAGACCAGAAAGACAAGGGAAGATTACTTTGAAACAACAAGGCTCTAGCAACATTCAACAAATGCCTATGTTTCCTTTCAACTATACCATTTTGTTGAGGTGTATTTACACATGAAATTTGATGTAAAATCCCATTTTTATTTACTAAGTCTTTGATTTTAGAATTGATAAACTCAGAACCATTATCACTTCTGAATATTTTTACATTTCTTTTAAACTAATTTTTCATTACAGCTAAAAAATGCACTATGTTATCAAACACTTCATCTTTAAACCTCATTAAATACACCCAAACAGACCTAGTATAGTCATCAACTATGGTCAAAAAATATCTAAACCCTTCTTTACTTTTTACCCTATAAGGTCCCCAAACATCTAAATGAACTAGATCACCAAGACAAGTTGTTTTATGATCACTAAGTGGGAAAGGTTCTCTATGTTGTTTAGACCTATGACAAACATCACAAGGATCATCATTGTCAAAATTCATTACATTGATTTTAATGTCATTTTTAAGAACCTTTAAAACAATGTTTGAAGGATGTCCAAGTCTAGCATGCCATAAGTTTGTTATTTCAAAACTATTACAACATATACCAGAAAACATGGAAGACTCACCACAGAAATATAAACCATCAACTTGACTACCAGTCACAAGAACTCTCTTGGTTAAAGAATCCTGTATATAGCAGTTTGACTCATTAAACAGAACATCTAACTTACTATCTTTAGCAAGTTTATGAACAGAAATAAGATTTACACAATAATTTGGGACAACAAAGACATCATACAAAGTGACCTCATCAGTTAATTTGACATCCCCTATATCAGTAACTTTAGCACTTGTACCATTAGGATGATTAACTTTAATGTTTAAATCACTAACATTAATTTTATTTATCACAAATTCAGCATTCATAACCATGTGTTGATTTGCACCAGAATCAGTAATCCAGCCTAACTTTCTAAACAAAGAATGCACATTTGAAAAGGAAAACACAGGTTTAGAGTTACTAGCAGAACAAAAGAAGTTGCATGACCTACCTGCAGCATTGCAGCTAGTTGTAGCTTCCTCATTCTTCTTATTCAACAAACTAAGCAACTGAGAAACCTGATCAGCAGTTAAAGTACTAACAGGACCCTTATTAGCTGTGTCAAGAGAAGTACCGCTTATAACATTGTTACTTGTGACATTTCTTTTATTTAAACCAACTTTGTTTTTCATCCGAGGAGGATATCCTATGATTTCAAAACATTTATCCACGGTATGTCCTACTTTATCATAGTGAGAACACTTGATATTAGGATTTTGATTACTAATTCTAGCATTCTTTTTCCTAGTATCTATGGTTTGATTAGTTTTAGCAAAGAATCCCACAGTGGGACCTTGGTCCTTAGTCACAGAAACATTTGAGTTTCTGTGTGACTCTTCCCTTGACACAATAGCAAAGGCTTCCTTTACTGAAGGTAAAGGATCCCTTATTAACAAATTGGTTCTAACAGCACTATACACATTATCCAAACCCATCAAAAATTGCATTAGTTTTATTAAGTGACTAAAGTCATTAAATTGTCTAGATGCATCACATGTACATGCAGGAATATGCAATATCTGATCAAGATATTGCCACATAATATGCAACTTGTGATAATATTCAGCAACAGTCATACCATTTTGATTAAAGTGATTAATCTTTTGATAAGTATCAAATATGACAGACCCATCTATTTTATTATAAGTATCTTTTAAATCTTTCCAAACATCAGATGCATTTTTAGAATATACTTGACCCATGTATAACTCTTCAGATATAGAATTAAGAATCCAAGTTAGAACAACAGAGTTACAACGATCCCATTGTTTTCCTAACACAGGATCATCAACAGACCTAACACATTCTCCATTAATAAATCCTAACTTATTCTTAACTTGAAGAGCAAGAATCATAGCATTAGACCATATAGTGTAATTTTCAGTGCCCTTTAGTTTAACACTAATGATAGTGAGATTAGCAGAGTCACTAGCATGAAGATAGAGAGGATCACTTGAATCGAGTTTACTAATTAAAGTAACTCCTCCAAGTCTCTCTCTACCTTCACTAGAACTACTACTATTAACATTATCATCGTTTTCTATATCAGACATTTTGACACCAAGCACAGAAGCAAATCACACAAAACAAACAACAAAGTCAAGATCAAGTACAAATCAGTCAGCTGACAAATACCCAAGTATGCAACAAACGAAACTCTGTCAGTGTCAAGATTCCAGGTTCATCACTCAAGGGTGCCTGGACATGTCTTAACAGGGGAGTTTGTATCTACCTATGCACACTAAAAGTACTCACAAAAGACTGATTATAAAATCTTAACACAAAACACAAGACACACAAGTAGATGAGCCAACACCGGTCCCCCTAACCCGGTCAGTGCTCCTAGACTCAACAAATTTAAACGACAAAAGTATAGAACAATCTCACCAGAAGGACCCAAGTTAGGGTTTCGCCAAACAAACTCGTAACTCGTAACCTTCACTTAGGGTTACGAGTCAGAGAGCAGAAAATAGGCTTCCAGAGCAATCCTAGGCAAATCCTTTTTCCAGATTGACTATAAACCCTAGATCTGATGATGAACTTCAGATCTAGGATAAAGAATGAACAATCTTCCTGTCCAGAGAAATCCACACGATCTGAAGCAGATCTACCCAAGAACTCAAGCAAACTCCAAGAAACCCCAACAAACTGAGCGAAAGACGAACGGATCGAGCCTTAGGGCTCTTATACCATGTCAAAATATGGTAAACAAAACAAGAAATGAATGATTTTACTACTGGAAAGACTAAAGAATACAAAAGATAAGGAGATGATTACACAATCAAAACCCTAAAATACTCAGAAGATCATTGACTGATGATCTCTGTAAACAAAACAACTCTCACTCTCACACTGAGATCATTGACAGATGATCTCAAACAAAACAAGGACTCAAAGAACCAATGATCATTAACATATGATCTGATCTAACCCTAAATCTGAGAGAGAATAACAAAGAGAAAAGATGACTCGTGCTAAAGACTGACAAGGAAGCACGAGGCAAGGTTTATATAGCCAGCTAATAAGGCTCGGTAACAAACACAACCGAAGAAACACGAGCCGTAGATCAGAAGAGAGAAAACACAATTATAAAGGCTCGGAACCATTGATCTTGTAGGTTTGTGGATTGCCAGCGTGGCAATCCACTCTTTGACGAATGGGCCACCAGCCACCAGCTGGGCTTCACACGAGCTGGACTTGGACTTTATCCTGTCTGTTGGGCTTTGACTTTATCACCAATCTGCTGGACCAAGGCTGCAATAATCCATCTACATCCTAAACTGGGCCAACATACTCAAAACATAAAACACACAAAATACCTTAAGTTAGTAAAATATAAAAGTGACATATGAAGTTATATTTATAATTTTAACAGCTACCACCATCATCTTTACCGTCGAACACCACCATAACCGTTGCTAACCGTGCCAGTCGTCTCCACCACCATCTACACCTTATATCACCATAATCATCATCACGCACCCTCCCTTGCTACACCGATAGCCACACCGATTGCCTCGACAACCGACACCCTCATCGTTGACCACTACCTTCATCACCGGCTAGACCATCGCATCTCTATCTCCGCTACCAAACCACCTCATAACCACCACAATCACTACCCTACAAACCTCCACCATCGATCCACATAATTACAACCAGACCCGTCACCATCAACCGAAACAAACCTAATGAAAACCCCATGCGGACCAACGCCGGGACAAGCAACCAGAAGGAAATAGAGGTTACCTCGAGTTGTGATTTGGATTATCGGATGTACCATAACCACCTCCGTTTTTCACCGACTGTTCTGATCTTTCCGTATTTATTTTCTTTCTACCACAAGGCCTAGGGTTTAATCTTTTTAAATTGTTTTCAACAACTCATACTTGCACCTAGGCCCCTCATCTATCATACTAAGATATCTTGTTTGCAAAGAAATATTAAACGTCATTGCATAATGACAAAACCGGTCCCTATATTACATTTAACCTAAGACATATGCGTCAAACTTGTTAATCGGTTCAATAAAAATCGTCGCATGTGTCAAAATCCAATAACATGCCCACTTGATAAGAACTGAGTATTCGTTTTAGTCAAAATAGTTATTTGACGAATTTTTTATTTATTTATTTATTTTTTGGGATGTTACAAGTCTACCCTCCTTAAAAGAGGATTCGTCCTCGAATCCCGCTCATCAATGACCATATGAATCCAAAGCCTTGACATTACACATCCACATCTTTGTGCGATGCCCTGCCACCATTAGAATATCATTATTGTTGCATTGATCAATAATCCAGTCTCTATCTATGAAAAATTAAGAAGTTTTGTCCACCAACCATTCTTGACTTTTTAAGCTTGAATCATTCGCTCTTACTATCTCCAAACAGCTTAACATTCGATGCCTTACTCAACAAATATACCCATCTCGTGCTCCACATCTCTCCTCGTAAAACATTACGTAGTAACTTTCACAATTCCTAACGCGTAGGTTCTCATATGAAGTTTCCTTCAACAAGCAGTCGTCTAATCATCATATGGATCCACATTGATGACATTGCCTACCTCATTAAATCTCGTAACTACCATCAGCATTGTCATTATCCACATTATCACCCGAATCATCAACTGATAACCTCAAAAGTTTCGTCACCCGCTTGTTATAACCAGAAGTAGGCATACTGCGTTTAGTATCGGCATTACAATCACTAAAGACCACTAGTTGTAGAAAATTTGCGCATCACTTACAATTGTCTAGCAATGTAGAACACACCTCTCTTCACAACCGAAGATCCTTAAGGGTTTGTGCAAAGTTCCACCTAGGTAAACCGACTTAATCATTTCACCTAACACAGCTGATGAACTTCTTGAGCTCGTGCATAACCAGTCGTAAACCCACAATGTAGGCTCCTTAGTTAACCTCATCATCGTCGTCGTGTCTGAACATCATCCACTAATTGTTCTCATTCTTCTCATGGAGTTCAGATCTCTATGTTCACCTCAAGCTTCAATCGCCTCATCTCTATAAAGCAACCTCAAATCCCCAAATATTTGGAAACATGTGTCGTCTAAGTCTTCTACACAAAGTCCTTCCGTCATAGGTTGTCGCGTCACATTGTCACTCGATGTTTAATTATTTTGCACCATGACACTTCCATTAAAGTTTGTGTAAGCAAAAGATATGCTCAACACCGACATCCATAACTTGAATTAAGACCCCACGTCCAACAGCCTAGTAGGCATGCACATATACAACATAAAGGTATACCATCAAACATAAAAAGGCGTTAAAACACCTTGCATCTCGTCTCTAAATAATCCATCACTACTCTCATCATAAAAGATAAAGCAATTTCTTGCACTCTACTTCTAGGTTATCAACAAATTAGGTACACTACAATACCCAATACACAAGTCTAAAAAAAGGCCATTCACAAAAGTATACATCACATCTAACACGACCTCCCTAGTGAATCCTAAAGGTTCACTAACTGGTGACCGAAGTCACTAACCTCATACATCACAGTTTCATGACCTAAACCTAGGGGAAAGTGTCCATCTCATTAGTGGTCATAGCCACTTGTCATACCAACACATGTTTATATGGTCATAACCAACATCACAACTAACAACATCCCCAGGTTAGGCCCTACAACACATCCTTTATAGGTACCAATTAGGTAACCTAACACATAACATCATTCTAGACACTCATATACGCCATAAGGCGAACATGGACCAATGATACAGACAATACACCATTTATGCCCATACAGTCTACCCATGTACAAAGATGTGTATCATCACATACTATGATAATGTCCCACATACTACCTCTATATATGTGACAGGTCAATCACATACGTTAGTCGACTAATGACTAATGCAACACATAAGAGACAATGCTAAAGCATGGTCATTCTACCCAACACATTATCACATAACCATGTAATCACACAAGACTCGTTTACTACAAAGTCCAAATAACAACTGACACCCAAAATGCATGTAACAAGTCTTATCAACGCCTTAATCATAAAATAATTAATGATAACAAGAAAATAAATCTCGTATAAAAACACACGGCCACTCGTAACATCTTAATCATCTAAATTGGCAAACCTGAACACACGCCTCATAAAAATAATGGCAACAAGCCCATTGTCATGGAATCCCAATCCTCACATGAAAGATATCAGACTCTATAAAACACCCGCCCAAGGAAGAACATTCGCATGATCATTTTAGGTCATCATTCAGAACATAGGGGTAACAATAGACCGCCAACAATGTTGATCAAGTGCGATCGGTTGTCTATGCTACTACCTGGGTTCTAAACATTTCCCAACATGGTCATACTAGTTTCTCACCTTCCACATATGGATATCACAAATTTCAAGTAAGAAGCACACAACACAAGAAAACTACAACTACCAAACAACACACGTAAATGATACATCTTGGCTCGTGGTTACTTATGGTGGCATACGTTACCTCGGTCCCATTCAAAGTTTAAGTTTAGGTGTTTTGAGATTCCTAAATCCATTAAACCATTGCTCTGATACCAATTTGTAAGGCCCCAAACCCGGGTACCCTACCGTCGGGTCTCATTACAGTGTACCGTTTAAAAATCAACAATTTTATTAAAATCACGCGGCGGAAAAATAATTACAACGGTACAAATTGTTTTAAAAAAAATAGTTTGTTAATAAATCTAAAAACTACGAATGTCATTCATGCTATTACGAGTAACCCCATCCGCTAGCCAAGAGACATCAGCAATTAAAAGAACCTGCAAAACAATCTAACATACACGCAAAAGTCAGCTACGCTGAGTGAGTTTTAATAGTTTAAGTTTACGTATTTCAAATACCTCATAAAAACACTTTAATTTAAAACCAAACTTCATCGCCCTAAAAATCGTCATTAATTATATAGATATTTTATCAACACCCCACCCAAATTGATTCATAACCATAATTGGCTTATCACCCATCTCGACTCACAACTATGACTCTGCAACTTCTTTTACACGTCCAACTATTACCTCTGGAACAAAATGTCGCTACACACGACTAGTGCATCTATACTCCTATTACCTGTACCGAGCACCCCAGTACAATTCATCACAAGAACTCTATATTATCACCTTTAACAAAAACACAACACATACCCACCAACGTATCTATATGAATGCAATTAAAACACATAAGGTGGGAACCTACCACACAATTTCATCGACGGCCCGTCACAATCTCAAAACTCATCACGTAAACGTGACAATCATCTTTAGCCTCTTTAACTCATCGTGCCACAAGGACAACGACAATCATCTTTAACACATCGTGTCACAAGGACAACGACAACCAGCTTCGCCACTAACACTACAAGAAAAAAAGGTTTTAGCGACGACAGATGTCGTCGCTAATAGTAGAAAATATCGTTGCTAAAGGTAATAGCGACGGCAAATCGTCGCTAATAGGACGTCGCTAATGAAACGTCGCTATTGCTAACTTTTCGTCGCCAATGCTAAGTCGTCGCTAATACCTGTTCGTCGCTAATAATCATTAGCGACTATTTTTGTCGTCGCTAAAACATTTTTTTTCCAGCTTTTTCTGTTTCAAACCTGCACATTCCAGTTTCAAACCTGCTCATTTCCAATTTCATGACACATCAAAACGAACATAAACATAAATATTTTACATGTAGTACGTCACGATCCAAATCATTTTAACCACAAATTGTTTTACATCAATTACACATCATCGCCGCTTTCATCATTGGCATCTTCATTTGGAAACTTGGCGGAGTTTAAACTTGAGTTCGAAGCCAAATACTTGGCAAGTTCCTCACGATACTCCGCATTCTCAAAGAAACTTTTAAAGTAGCCCTATTAAAATATATAAAAAAAAACAAATTAACATATTACCTAGATTAACCCAACGCAAACTAACTAACATAATAAAACTAAATGGTTATAAGAGCCCTGCATGACTCTGCCAATGGTTTCTAATTAGCCAGTCTTTACGTTCTTTGAATAATAAAAAGTAAGATTACAATAATGAAAATGAAATCGAATAAAACAAGGAAATAAAAAGAAATGAATGGGATTATAAAAAGTTTAATGGGTAGGTATCCATGACCCCTCTTGAAATTCCGTTTTAAATCCACTAGAAGACATCAAATGGTTTTAATCATTTGTTAAAGATTACATCAGCTAAGCTAAATTTCAAGTTATCATGATTCCTTCCTCTTTAACCTTCTGATGCATAAGTCGAATCATCCAAATTTACACTCAAACTAGAGACATATAACTGCACAAGCATACTGTATATACTTTAGAAATAAATTGTTAATGCAAAATGATTTTGAGTTGTTACTCTTCTACCTAACTAAGGTATGAGCTACAGCTATGTGATGAAGCCAAACATGGTTCCAATGTTTTCAGTCGTAAGTCAAAAACAAATAGTTACTAGCTATGAAGCACGGGGACGCCTATTTGGGTGTCGTACCCGTTCCGGGGACTGCTTGGGGACGGAAACGCATAAGAAACGCATAAGAAACGCCTGAGAAACGTTTCTGGTGAAGTACCCGTTTCAGGCGGACGTATCCCCCACGTTTCCTTACCGTTTCCCTTTACTTGTGATCTTACTTGATGGGTAAGGTGCCTGTGCCCATCGTCCCAACTTCAACAACCATCAATGAAATTGAGTTTTGCAGATTTGTTAGTATGTAGAAGATGAATTCAGATCTGAAGATGTTCTTTTTGAAAGAATAAAAAGATATTATGAGAGAGTGGGGAAGATGTACAGTTCCCAAAGAGAAAAAGAGAGAGATGCCATAAAATATAAACTTCCATATATTAATACACTTACGTACAAAGTAAAATATAAAATAAGAACAAACATTGTTTTATAGTTGATATTAGATTTTTAAAAGTTTTTATATATGATAGATTTTTGTTTGAATTTCAATAACGTCTAATTAATTTTAATATATTTTTATTTTTTTTATATTTTTATTGCCGTACCTTAGCCGTACCCGTTTCTTGATTTTTTGAGTTTTGCCGTTTCCCGTTCCCATACCCGTACCCGTTTCTCGTTCCCGTACCAGTTCCCGTGCAACATAGGTTACTAGTCTCTCAAACTAACTACATACATGCTTTGTTTACTTGTAAAAACAAATAAAGGGAATTTCAAAGCATATTGTAGGTAGGTAAGTAGACTAAAATTCTAAAAATGTTGATCCGTCAATAACGCTAGCAACACAATCAGGAGTATGACTTACAATCCGCAATCAAACAATAAACAAACAAATACTTAATTTTAAAGCAACGGAAATTAAACCTGCTTGAAGATAGCGTCGGAGCTAAAAGGAGACTCTTTAATTCTTCGAAGGGCTGGTTTAATTTCAATCGAATCTTCCGATTTCCACTTGGTGTCCAGATTCTCTGTGCATTCTAAACTTATTCCTGAGTGAGCTATGCTAAACTGTTGGTTTAATATCAAACTTTAAACTAATACAAACATGTTATTCCAATATAAGCATAAACAACTCAAACAGAAAACATTGTATGCATTATAAACTTATATACATATTTCCAGCCCTAAATCGACGAACTGGCCACCTATGTTGCACGGGAACTGGTACGGGAACGGGAAACGGGTACGGGTACGGGTACGGGAACGGGAAACGGCAAAACTCAAAAAATCAAGAAACGGGTACGGAAATAAATACATAAAAAAATTAATATATATTATAGATAATGTACCACAAACCCCAAAATATATTCATACGCTCCAGTACAAAATACCGTTGGTTTTAAAATTTTAGCTATAAATAAATTTTACTTATTTTTAAAATATTACAATCTAATAAATCATATCCACAACATCGTAATTCACTAGTATGTTAAAGTATAGGGTTATATATCATAAAAAACTATAAGTTTGAGGGTGAAAATAGTTAATTTAATAGTAAAGGTGAAAAAGAAAGAATGGATCTATTTGACCTAATCAGCCGCCACAACTAATAAGTTCTCCTCCATCTCCATCTCCATCTCCATCTCCATCTCCATTTCTCTCTCGTCTCTGTCTAACCTAATGAATCAGCAGGTAAGCTTCAATTAATTGTTCTTTTGTTATTGTTACTTTGGAAACTTGCATGATAAATAAAGGAAATAAGGAAACGTTTGCAGAAACGGTACCCAAATAAGGAAACGTTTGCAGAAACGGCGTTGACGTATGGAATCGGTCAAGGAATCGGCTTGGAAACGTTTCAGCCCGTACCCGTACACGTTTCGGTCCCCAGAAGGTTTCGGGGACGGGAATCGGCACCTGGTTCACGTTTCGGTGCATCAGAGCTGGCCACACTTACTCTATACATACCAACACAGTTATAATATTCACGATACACATGTACTCACCTTTGCCCGTAGTGTGACAATCGTCACCCTCATCTTTTAGAAGGTGGTCAATTATAGTCCTTCGTGTGTTTAAATGTTTCTATTTTAGTCCTTGTGAATTTCATCGTTTTAAAATTTAATAATAGGTTAAACTCAATATTCATCACTTGCATTTATTTCGGACGGTGTCTACGTTTTAATCAAATGTGTATCTTAACACGTTATTCGGAATGAATTTTATTAAAATTTTCATGTTTTATGAAGTTTAAAAACTTTTAAGTTAAGTTATGTTAACTTAGTTAACTTTTTAAAAGAAAAACTTAACAAAAAATCATGGTATACTTAACTAAGTTATAATGGAAGGACTAAAAGTGTCATTTTGTAAAGTTTAAAGTTTGAAATCTTGTCTCCCTGCTACTCCCGTTTTTCCGGCAAGGCTTGCCGCCGGCGAAAATTCCGGCCAAGTTCAAATCGTGCCTTGTTGCACCATATCGTGATTAAATGATTTCCGAATGTTTCTCTTCAGTTTAGCAATCACATTAAAGGAAATAACAAGCTTAAAACCTGTTATAACTGCATTAAATCGGGTTTTTCTTTGTAACCGTCGGACCTTTTAAGAAGCTTGAAACGCTTATAATTTTCTCAAAATCTTATAAATTGACCATTGCACTTCGTTCCCCAACCTTTGAACAACAGAGAACCACGACAAAAATGCTATAATCTGAACTAGAAGGCCACTCATTCTCGGCTTCAAGACCCGAAACTATTGCTTCGTTTTTATCGCTATACATATTGTAAGTCCGTGCTTATAGTGCCGTTTCAATCTTCATTCGATTCCGATCAAAACCCCCATGATTCTCGTGGTCATCAGTCATGAATTGATGATCAATTGAATTCTTACCTAGGGTTAGGGTTCTAAGTTTGAAGTGGGGAAGAAGATGACTTGTTATATATTATATAAGTAAATATATGTTTCAAATTAAGTAACAAATATGACACTTGGTGTAGTGGTTGGGTGTGTGTCTACTAACTGAAGGGACCCGAGTTCGAGCCCCACTGTCCCGTTTTTTTTTGGTCCTCCTCAATTCAGAATATGTACTTATATTTCTATTATTATTGTTAAACATTTAGATGTACAAAAGCGATAATATTCATAATAAATCCATTTTTGCTCCAAAAATTATAAAAATTTAGGAGTAGCTTCTTGACACCTCATAGAAAATTATGATATTTTTATTTTCTGAAAAATAAATTATTTTCATATTTTTATTGATTTAAATTGTTTTAATCATAATTAATTGATTAAAAATTCATTTTTAATGATTTTAATCTCAAACTTTTTGTGAAATTATTTCTAATCATCATAAACTGAAATAAAAATTATTGGTTTAGAAAACATTTATTTTTATTAATTTTTCTATTTTTAATCATTTAAACATGATTTAATTCTATTAAAACAGTTTTAAATATAAATAAGTTTATACAAATTATGAGAAAATTATTTTCATTGATTTACATCATAAAGAATCCATTTCCTATAAAACTAACATTTTTGGATTCATGTCCTATATTTTTAATTTTATTTATTTTAATTAGACATAATTGAACATTTATTTATTTACATTATTTAAACATCTGTTTCATAAATACTTTTATTATAAAATAGAAATGTTTTATGTTTGAGAATTTTAATTACCATTTGTTAAGTCATTGTGAAACACATAATTATTTATTTATTTATACATTAATGATTATTATAGTTAAAGTAATTAACTAAATTATTTCGTCTTAATTATTCAAACATATTTTTATCTTAATATACAATAGGTAATAACTATATTACTTAAACCACACTCACAACCTTTCATATATTATACAACTTTTACATTAACGCAACTTATCATTAAAACTGTATTTCCCCAAATCGACTTAGCAAACCCTAATGCCTTAGACCCTAGTTACCTTAGACTTTTTAGACATTTCCTTATTAGTATGCTTACACATTATAGGTTGAATTACTCGGGATTCCCATTACTTAGCTCACGACCGTTTAAGTTGGATTTTGCTCGCTTTCGCAAACTGTGAGTATATCTTTCCCCTTTTTACTGTTTTACATTTTGGGGTGACTCATGTACTTACAATCAAGTTTCTATTTCTTTTACTAAATGCAATTCTCATGTGTGTTTGCTTTATGTTAATTGGTGTGTCTATGACTTGTCAAAATCATTAACCGTTCTGCGGCCTAGCATTTCAATGAATAGTACTATGGTATACCCCCTTGAGACTCTGTTGAGAGAATCTTGGTCATTGTCTTGTTAATTCATTATTCAGTTGGTTATTCATGTGTTAGTCATTATTCATCAAGGTTTGGTTTTGAACGGATATTACTTATTACATAATTGCAAATGGTACCGCACATGAATTGCTAAACACTTTTCTACTATATTTATTTAAACAGGGTATGCTCACCAATACTTTGTGTATTGACCAAATGATTTTGTACATGTTTCAGGTTGTTTTGAGATGCATCTTTAAGCTTTCGGATATATATTTAGATTTTGATTTATTGTATTTAAATTTAGTAGACAGTTAGTATCATTGTAATTCATATCAATGTAATAAATTATTTAATCAATGTATTCAAATTTACACTTTAGTCCATGAGCTATAGAACAATCGTCACTACGTGACACCTCGATGTTTCCGCCATCGGTTGGGGTGTTACACGTAGGGTCTTTAATACAATTGTCACCAACTTTGATCCCTTGATTGATGCTTCAACATGCCTAGCTTGTTTGCAAGTCATCAACATATAGTCATCATTAGGATACAAAATTTACAACCTTTGTAATCCAACATCGGTATCCTATCAGATATCAATGATTACTTACAATGTATACTCATTCCTTAACAAGATCCAACAAATACTATATGTTAACCAAATCAAGTAAAAACTACAAACTAAAGCCACAAACACAAAATTCACTTTCTATATAACATAAATCAACAACAAATCCACCAAAAAAAAAAAAAAAAAAAAAACTTTTACTCACTAAAAACTAATAATATCACTAATTACAAAATTCAAACAGTCTAATAATCCAAATCAAGCAAAAAAAACTATAAACAAAAGCCACAAATACAAAATACACTTCCTACATAACATAAAGAAGCAACAAATCTACCAAAACGATGTCGTGGCAACGGAGAATCATAACACCGTTAAAAAACCCGGAAGAAAATAATATCTATACTATATTATAATGCATGAGGAAAGGGTAGTTTAAGATACCCAAAAGTTAAGAACTTTATTTTCATTAATAACCCTAAAATGGGGATAAAATAGTCATTGAAACACTTTTACACTTTAGTACCTCATTTTAGTTACATTTTAATTCCCTCATTTTTAGTTAGTAGTTACACTTTTCTCCCTTCCTCTACAAAATTATAATTATTTTATTTAATCATGTCATAACTTTTAAACTACTATGTTTTATAAACATTCGAAAATACCATGATGATTTGCTCATTTTTGCTAACGTTTTGATGTTTATCTTAGTTAATATCGACGTTTATTTTAAAATGTACAAGAAAGGAATGCGTTATGTACAAGTGATCATTGCATTGCATTTTTAACCGAAAGAATTTAAAAGAAACAAGTATTTATTAATTAACTAAAAGAATTCAAATTTCACCAACAACGAAATGCTAAAATTTTAAAAGACGCAATTAATATAGTTATAAAGATATAATCCATTAATGCATAAGTAAACGTAATGCAGCTAAAGTATTGTTTTAGAAGAAACTATTTTAAAGTTTGAATAAACATTAACTTAAAAACTAAAATGCAAGTTAAATATTTAATACTCTTTTAACTAAACAATATTATATCTTTTTGTTAATTATACATTTTTATAATTAAAATAAACCTACGTAAGAAAGGTGAAAAAGTGTCCATAACTCACAAAATAATCATTATTAGTTATGTTTAATAATTTAGTTTTTATTATTTGTTCATTTAATGTATAATGTACCAGGTAAATTAATTCAAACACTAATTAAGTTATAGATAATTAGTTAGTAGTTACACTTTTTCCGGTTAACTCTCAATTTTAGCTTTATAGTTTTGAATTTCAAAATAAATTCTTCTTTTCACCAACCATCCCTCTTTTATCTCTCCCATTTCCTCTCTATAGTCTTCTTTTCACCAACCATCCCTCTTTTATCTCCCCCATTTCCTCTCTACGTTATATCTATACAATAAGGAGTTACAATGCACTAATGCATGATGTACAACACTTCAATGCTACAAGCAAGGAAAAATACATTTGGTCCGCCATTTTTTCTTTCAATTTTGAATTCCCGCTCACACTTTTAAACCTATTCCCCTAACCCTAATTCCACTTCATATCTCATTCTTATTCTTCTCTCTGCACTTTCCTCTCTTCCCAACAATCACACTTCAAATTTGCATGTAATTCATCCTCCTCTAGAAAAAAAAACTCCAGACTCGCCTACCTCGCCCATCTTCAAATTCTTCACTTTCAGGATTTGGGTATGTTTGTCTCATTTTGAAGGTGTAATCGGCGTTTAATGAGGCCGATTGAAGTTACTCGCGGGTCAGGTCAAATACAGTCGTCGCCCGTACACAGGTATGTGTCATTTTCAACTTCTGATTTTCAGTAGTATCATGGTTAGTTGCGTGTTTAAATTTACCAGATCGTTTTCCTGGTCAAGGTTTTGAACTCCTGTTACCTAGGGTAGATAGTTCTTGTGACGTTTTCGGCAGCGGTACAGTGGTGGTAGTCGCTGCTACCAACGGGTGTGATAGCCTCTGAAATACAGGTTTGATTGTACAGAAAGACGAAATGAAAAAGGATGCAAGTTTTAATAGCATGTTCTATATAATATTTTATAATTTTCAAATTTATTAGTTATGGATCTTCTACAAGTTTATTAAGAGATGTACCTTCGCTTTTCCTCTTTGCAGATAATTGACCACATGGATAAAGTTCTAGCTATAAGAAAATGTGCCTTCATACTTGCTACTTATGATATATTCAGTGCAAAAATCTCTGGTACTTTGAAAAGGTTTAATAGAATCAAATATTTATATTTATAAAATATCTTTTTAGGATCTTTCAAGTTGTTTTTAAATTTTTTATTTATGCTTGTCAAGTAACATGATTTTTGTCATATGCAGGGTGACTTTTATGTGATTAGAGGTGTTTCAGCATTGACAATTGATTGGAAGAATTTTGTTACATTGTTTAATGACTATGTGAGGTTATAGGTACATATTCGTTTAAGATGCACTAATAGTCTAATAATATAAGGACATAACCTTATTTTGTGATTTTGTCACCTTTATGGATTAGTCATGTTGGTAACTTTTAACTGTCTTGTATTATTTGTGAATGCAAACTATGATTTTTGCTACTTATAAAGAAGAACCAATATTGTTAAAGAACTATCATTAATAGTAATAGTGGTTTGGTCTTGACATGTTGTAGTTTATGATTCAGATGAGATTTTCACTTGGGGCTACACAAAAAGAAGGGCAACTCAATTATGGAACTTCAAATTCAGGTTCCAATTATACACCTAGACTGGTTGAAACTTTTAAGAGATGATTTTTTGTGCTTTCTTTTCACACTTTGTGCTTTGAGTGCGTCTTGTACCTTCGAAAACTATGGTATATTTTACATAAGTGATTGGATTAGATGACAGAAAAACATATTGTAAATTTGTTGTCATGTGTTTGTTATATCAATGTATTGATTTTAAAATTTAGGATGATATCACTGCTTTTAGAGTTTATGTAGTATTTGTGCTTGTGTTCAATGATCTTTTTTTTTTTTCAATTTTGAAAAGTTAAGTTATATATTAGTGGTACTTTGGACCATGTAAACACACGAAAAGACACATTATGTAGCCAAAGCTAACAAAAGGATAGCAGAGTGTGAGAAGAGCGTGGTGGCCTACAAGGCTACAACAAAAAGCTGGTAATCCTTGTTAGTTACACTTTTTTTATTTCTTGCCAAAGCTATCTGTTTTGTATACACTGCTTGATATCTACTCTTTGGCTTAATATCCATATTTATTTTCTTGTCTTGAACTTGCATTTGATACTTAGTTTTTTCCGGTAATTTAGACACCGTAATCCTAAACCGAGTGATTTTAGTGACGGTGTTCATAATTAAAGTTACTGACCATTACTTTTTTTATGCTCATTCTTGGTTGTCAAGGTTTATTTTTCAGCCACATAAGGCTGAGAAATAAAGCCACAATGGGCTGGAAATACGCCAGTTCCGGGCTGGTTATACCCCTCATGTTATGGACTGGGCATACGCCCATGTTGGTAATGAGTGGGTCTATTTTTTATGCAAACATTGTTACTAATTTTGACCGGCTTACTTATGGATGGCTCTATTAATTAGTACATGCCTTAACTCAAACGGGTCAAATACATATTACAACGGTTACTTAATTTCAATTATTTTCAACTAAAATTTAACCATTTTATAACAGCCAATAAAGCCAAAGTGAAGATGTTGGCATTATTATAATAGGTCATAATGAAAGTATTAGCAGGCTTGCTGAAGAGAATAATACAGAGGATTTTATATATCCAGGTCCTATTCCTAAGCGGTTCTCATTTACTTAAAAGGTAGTTACTTGGGTTATGTGTGTTCTAATTCTACTACGCCACTGTAACATTTTATTACTAATATTTGTATTTTGATCATAATTATATCCAATAACAACACTTCTTTGTCAATTGTTGCAGGGATTTGGCTTGCTAACAATTTAAAAGACCTGTTTACTCGTAAGAAATATTTTTGTATCACCTCAACCTTTTGTTGTGCAAGTTTGTTTAGTTCAATTGTAAGAGAGAATGTTTATTACGCTACTTGATGTGTAATTTAAATGGAATGTATGAACTATGTAGGTCTTTGACGAGGTAAGGGCCCAGATAAATCTGGCCCATACCACATTAACATGAGCCCAACAAAGAAAGACCCAACTAACTCGAAGGAGTCAAAATGGTCAACATAAATAGTCAAAAATAATTAATGCAAGGATGGTCAAAAGGCGAAGTCAATGGACAAACATTCAGCCAATAATTTTCTCCTATCGCAAAAGGGCCGGGAGAAGAGCAAACTAACAACTATGAAAGGAGGATGAAAGGTAAAAGCAAATCATCACTATCTCTATTCTCATTTTTACTACATTCATCTTCATTAGAAAACAATACTTATTCTCACGCCGGAGGGTGGTCATAGGGTTACCCCCAATCCTGTGGCGAGTCCTAACGGTGTTCTCTTTTGTAGGAGCGACCTTCGTACTCACCTTTGAACGAATTGGGAAAGATCTTTTTGTATCATCTAGAAGATTCAGAGCATCACACAGGTTCTTACTTCTTCATTGGCGCCATCCGTGGGACGGAAACAAGGCAAGAAGATATTTTTCCCACTCGATCAAAATGATGACAAATAACATAGCTCAACATGGGTTAGTGTCCGACGTCCTGGAGAGACCAGGAGAGGACCGCCACTCAGCAGAACCCATAGATGAAGAAATACTGATGGAACAGCCCCCGGGATTCGCATCACTCCCGGCGGCACAAAGTGGGTTACGATCTATGCCTCCCGTAGTTTCAGCTGTCTCCACGCCCTCGTTTGCTGGGCCAACTCCGGCCAATACTTACTCAAGACCAATAACGACATCTGTAACAGTTATGGGAGACCCATCTATCCCGATAGTCACATCATGGATGACTGCAGCGTCAAGTCTACCTTTGTTCTCAGCGGCAATGAACGCGTATGTGGCATCCGCTCCTATGCCTCTATACACCCCGGGAACCATTCGTACTTTCCGCAGTTTCCGGTGCCACCTTACGGGTACATGTACCCTCCTGTGGCGGGAAGCCCTTACCCATACACCTTCCCTTACATGTACCCACCAACTCAACCCATGCCAACAGGGCCGAGAAGCACAACCCACCCGGCTCGACAAAATAAGGGAACTCACCTCGGGGGAGTAAGGACGAGATTGTCGTATGAAGACACACCGGTATCAAGCGTCACAGCCCGGGATACAAGACGCGGCACCTACCCGAGCTCCTGATCATGGAGAAGAAGGGGACGACGAAGACCTAACTCGACCCTACCGACCTCCGGCGATGGTTACATACTCGAAGTTCACCACCCGGATAGCCGACGCCCCTTTGCCTCCCAATCTAAAGTTGCCATCAACCGTGGGAAAGTATGACGGGACCGGGGATCCGGATGACCATTTGAGTATTTTTGAGTCTGCAGGACGGTCAAAGAATTGGCCCATGCCGGCTTGGTGTCACATGTTTGTCCAGACTCTTGTCGGGGCAGCACGGGTCTGGTGGTATAGCTTACCACCCGGGTCCATATCCAATTGGAATGGAATCGTGAAGGGTTTCTCACAGCAGTTTAGTCAACAAAGAAGGCACACCTAATACAGAGACGAGGTAATGCACATACGACAGAGGGATAATGAGTCAATGGACCATTTTATCATTCGGTTCAACAATAAAAGATTGCAGATCCCCGGGCTCACCGAAGAGCTAGCATGTACCGCTTTCACCATAGGGGTAAATGATGATGGTTTGTTACGAAAGTTACACGGCCCGACGGATTATCCGTAGACCATGGATGAGATGATGACCATCGCGAAGGCCTATGTAAAGCAGGAGAAATCCATAGCCATGAACCATGCTGTAAGGAAGAGGCAAGAGGCGGTAAAAAACTCTGAAGGCTCCCGGGATCAACAAAGTTCCAAAAATAAGGGAAGATCGGATAGGCATCCATACTCCCGGAATGACAGCCGGGAAGATCGAAGAGATGATCGACGACGATCACAAAGGTCCCAAGACACATTCGTGGGAAAAGGAGAAAGCTCGTCGAAGCCAAGATTCGAATATCCGGAGCTGACGAAAACACCATTCCAAATATTTGAGTCTGAAGATTTGAGGCTTAACACGCCTCGCCCGCTGAAGGAGTCACCATCCCAAGACAGGTCTAAATACTGCGCTTACCATAAGGGTGTTGGACACGAGACAAACGACTGTTTCCAGCTAAAGAAACAAATCGAATACTTCTTCAAAACGGGAAAGTTGGCACACTTGGTAAGAGACGTAAAACCAAACACCTCATCGGCCGGAGCAGATAAGGCTGCAGGAAAGAGGCCTTGGGAAATAAATATCGTGAAGTTTGAATCAAGATATGATCGAAAGAGATCATTTGAAAAGATAGAACCATGGATGGAGGCAACCATTACCATACCTCCTCATTACCGGATGCTGAGCATGGAAGCTTTGGTGATCTCCGCCGCGGTCGGGGATTATAGCATGAGGAGAATCCTGGTAGACACTGGCAGCTCTAAAGATATTATATATGAGCCATGTTTCCGGCGTATGCGACCGGAAGATCAAAGGATGCTCAAACCCGCCAGAGGACTTGTGAGAGGTTTCACAGGGGAAAGCATTGAACCTCTGGGGCAACTCACATTTCCGGTCACTATCGGGGATGGGCGAAAGGAGAGAACGATATTGGTCACTTTTTTGGTCATCCCGGCCAATTCCCAGTACAATGTGATCATGGGGCGATATACTCTAGGAAAAATTGATGCCCTGGTATCAACGGCCAGAGGCTTCCTGATGTTTCCAACCCCCCAAGGGGTAGTCACGGTGCCCGGGGACAGAACTTGTGCAACCACAGACCGCAAATCACATCGCCAGGCACCGACAGGACTCATTGGCCCGGAAAGGTGGGTATTAAACACGGAATACCCAGAACAGACGGTCATGTTAGGAGACACCATGTCCATGGCAGCACGAGACAAGCTCAAGCAGGTGCTGAAAAGAAACCTAGATGTATCTGCTTTTAAACACGCCGACATGACGGGCATAACAAGATCGAAGGTGGAGCACAAGTTGTCAACCTACCCATCCATCAAGCCCGTTACTCAGAAAAAGCGGAGCATGGCTCCTGAAAGGCGGGCTGCGGTGGTTCAAGAGGCAAAAAAGCTAGAAGAAGCAGGCAATTTACGGAAGACCAAGTATCATACTTGGGTCGCCAACCCGGTCATGGTCAAAACACATGACGGAACTTGGCGAATGTGCGTAGACTATAAAGATCTGAATAAGGCGTGCCCAAAAGACACGTATCCTCTCCCGGAGATCGATCTTAAGGTAGACTCACTAGCACCATTCAAGTTTAAATGTTTTCTCGATGCGTACAAAGGTTATCACCAGATAAAGATGGCCCGAGAGGATGAAGACAAAACTGCATTCCACACCGATGCCGACATCTACTGTTACACAAAGATGCCTTTCGAATTTAAGAATGCAGGAGCAACATACCAAAGGTTAATGGACCAAGCATTCGAAAAGCAAATCGGTCGCAACCTAGAAGTTTACGTTGATGATTTAGTGATCAAGAGTTGTACAGAGGAGAACATCATC
Organism: Ambrosia x helenae; assembly: GCA_030844895.1. Classification (NCBI taxonomy): domain Eukaryota; kingdom Viridiplantae; phylum Streptophyta; class Magnoliopsida; order Asterales; family Asteraceae; genus Ambrosia; species Ambrosia x helenae. Next base: position 21,830,263 of record CM061234.1, on the reverse strand, counting down.
ACGGATATTGAAGAAACGTTCATGACATTGCGAGAGTATAACATCAAGCTCAACCCCGGGAAATGTTCTTTTGGAATGGAAGAAGGAAGATTCTTGGGAGTGGTAGTGTCAAAAGACGGTTTCAGGGTTAACCCTGAGAAGGTATTAGCCATTACAAACATGCCCTCCCCGAAGACATTAAAAGAGGCTCAAACTCTAAACGGGGGGCTAGAGGCCATTAACCGATTTTTGGCACGACACGCGGAAAGATCTCTCCCCTTCATATCCACCTGAAAGAATGTCTGAACAAGAACAAGTTCAGATGGACTGAAGAGGCGGAGAAAGCGTTTCAAGAAATGAAGGTATTTGTTGGCAACCTGCCTACACTCACTGCTCCTAAGCCGGAGAGATCCTAAAAATGTATCTAGCAGCCGGACATCATGCAGTCAGTGCGGTCTTGTTGGTAGAAAGGGAAAGCTTGCAGACACCAGTGTACTACATTAGTCGGGTCCTCTCCGACCCAGAGGGAAGATATCCAACATTGGAAAAACTGGTGTTGGCATTAGTACATGCATCCCGCCGACTACGCCGGTACTTCCAAGGGCACAAGGTCGAAGTGTTAAGTGGGTTCCCTTTAGCACAAATTCTGAACCGGCCAGAAGTTTCGGGGCGGTTAGCAAAATGGGCCATTGAGCTAGGGGCTTTAGACATAACATTCAAGAAAAGAACATCCATCAAAGGCCAAGTCATAGCAGACTTTATGGCTGAAATCCCGGAAGATGAAACAGCACAGCTACCAGGGAACAGCCGCGGATTTGCGACGGGGGACGAAAGCTTAGCATGGCAGCTATACACTGACGGCGCATCAAATAGCAAAGGAGCAGGAGCCGGACTAATGCTAGTAAGCCCGGAGGGAATAAAGTCTTTACACGCGTTGCGTTTTGACTTTGAATGCTCGAACAACCAGTCAGAATACGAGGCATTGCTAGCAGGAATGCGCTTGGCACTTTCAATGGGAGCAAAAAGAGTCGACGCTCATGTGGATTCGTTGCTAGTAAACAATCAAGTTAACGAGTCCTATGAGGCCAAGGATGATACGATGGCAAGATACCTGTAGAAAACAAAAGCAATGATGTCAAAATTTGAAAAGATCACGCTCATTCATGTGAGAAGACATAAGAATGACATCACGGACGCCCTTAGAAAGCTGGCATCTTCAGGTACTGAAGACAACGTCCACATCGAGACTCTAAGACAGCCATCAACTCATGGGGCGGAGGTACACAACGTATTCGCAGCAGAAATATCATGGATGACCCCTATCCAGCAATACCTGGAAAAGGGAACACTCCCGGAGAATAAAGGCGAGGCACTGAAGATCCGGACCAAAGCCCTGCAATACGAAATGCACGGAGGAAATCTGTACCGGAAATCCTACTTGGGACCAGCTCTGCGATGTGTAACACCATCAGAAGCAAGGTTCTTGATACAAGACATACACGCAGGCATATGCGGCATACACGCGGGGCCTCGAGCAGTAGTAGCCAAAATAACAAACGCGGGGTATTTCTGGCCGGGAATGCACAACATGGCCGTAGAGGAACTGCAAAAGTGTATCAGCTGCCAGAAATACGCACCACAAACAATACGACCGAAGAACAAGTTAATACCGATCACAGCCGCGTGGCCATTCCAAAAGTGGCGAGTGGATCTGGTGGGGTCGTTTCCTCTGGCCCCGGGAAAATTGAAATATCTAGTGGTGGCCGTCGACTACTTCACGAAATGGGTCGAGGCCAAGCCATTGGCGAAAATTGAAGCATCAAACATCAAGAAATTCCTTTGGGAGCACATAGTCTGTCGTTTTGGGGTCCCACTATACCTTGTTAGTGACAATCCAACACAGTTTACGAACAGATCGTTCAAAGAATGGTGCACGGGACTACAGATTCAGCAGGTTTTCACCTCTGTCGCCCACCCGCAAGGCAACGGCCAGGTGGAAAGAACAAATCGAAGCATCCTGGAGGGATTGAAAAAACGACTGGATGCAGAAGGAAAATCTTGGGTTGAACAGTTGCCACATGTCCTCTGGGCACACAGAACTATGCCCAAAACAAGTAACGGTGAGACGCCGTTCAGTTTGACATATGGCTCGGAAGCAATGATCCCGGCAGAAATTGGAATCCCATTCTTGAGAAGAAACAGCAATGAAGCAAATAATGAAGAATTGATTCGTGCAAACCTAGAGATGCTAGAGGAACGCCGCGATGCAGCATGTGTCAACGAAGCAATGTACAAGAGACTCTTGGAAAAGTACTACAACAGGCGGGTCCTGGAGAAGACATTCAAAGTAGGAGAACTTGTGATGCGAGATAATGAAGCAAGTAGATCCGAAGATCAAGGAAAGCTGGGACCAAACTGGGAAGGACCGTACAAGATAGCCGAGGTGCTGGGAAAAGGAGCATACTCCCTGAAACAGTTAAATGGGGAACCAATACCCCGGACATGGAACGCGGCGCAGTTAAAGAAGTGTTACGTCTAACTAGACACAAACCCCTAATATCTAATGATAGACATATTTTATGTAACCATTATGATAATGACCACGGCATACCGTGTTAATAAAACGCCTTTTACGGCAATATTTCTTACATCCCTATACACTGATGTGTTAAACCCAAAATATAGTCATATATATGACATTACAAAACAAAAACAGGGGGCAGGACAAAAATCCAGATGCCATTTCCCTACAAAATACTAGCTAGTTATAACAAAAGCAAAAGCAAGCCTATTCACAGGCATAAGATCTTCAAAGCCTACCATCCAGAATCGCTAACACCTCCGCAGGGGTGTACAACAATTCTTCTACCTGAACAGGCAGGGGAACTGGATGGTCAGGGAAATCTTCAATGACTCCAGCATAAGGATCCTCCTGATCATTGACAGGACCATCACCATGGTCCAACAAAGCAATAGGAACCACCAGAACATGAACAACCGGCATGCCCATAAGCACATTTAGGTCATGAACCACCGGCATGTCTTGAACTACATTCGGGTCATGAACCACGGGCATGTCTTGAATCACATTTGGGTCAGGATCTGGAAGATGCTCTTGATCAACATCATGATTCACCTCAAAAAACAACTTTCGCGGACCACGAGAGTATGTCTTCCCATATCGTCGTGCAGGAACATAATCAGCATACTTAATGTTAAAATTTTCAAGAGCAGCTCGACGTTCATCCATGTCACGAGAATATTGATAGAGCATTTGCAGTCCATCAACAGCATCAAGCTCCCTCAATAACTCCATTATAGAAGACGATCGGCGTGTCATGGAAGAAAGAAAAAGTAAATAGCAAAATTTTTGAATAAAGGATAATGATGACATGCAAGAGATACGTTTTTAATATCTCTGACACAAATATCTGTGCAAATAGTGAAAATGGCAACTCATAACGTCATGCAATCATGACATGCAAAAGGCCAATAATGGTCGTCAAATCCATTGTCAGCATACTTTAATATAATAATGACAAGTGGCACACACCCACACCACATATTTACGAAACCACACGTGCAACATAAACATATAAATAAACAAAGTCAGAAATACAAAGAGTTTTTAGTCTCCACTAGAAGAAGAACTTTCAACATCAGATGAGCCTTTAACAAAAGGCTCAAGCAAAGACCGGAGAGATGAGATACCATCATCTCCAACATGATTGCTCAACTGCGAGATGGCCTCCAAGGAGTCACTGCTCAAAGCCTGCATAGAATCAGCAACCGAGTTCCGATGTCTTTTTCCTGCTCTGTGGGTGGGGGTACCTTTTGACCAACAAGGCCAAGTTGATTCCCATATGTTAGCCCACCAAGATACCCGGCTTCCATAGCTACCTCATAAAAAGCGTTAATACGGTCTTGGTATGCCTGGCTGGTCCGGATGAAACGCCATGAAGCAGGAATACCTCGGGTAATCAACCAATCACGGTCACCTCGAGAATGCTCCAGCTGAGACTGAAGTGAGATGGCGAGGGCCTTGGCGTCTTCGGAAGAGTCAACAGCTTGATCAGCACGCTGATTTGAAAGAGCTAATTGTTTTTGACACTCTTAAGCCTTTCCATCACAGAATCCCGTTCCTCTTCTGCACGTCTGATCCGGGACTCAAAATTCTCAACCTCGGCAGAAAGCAGCTTACATCTCTCAATCTTGGCTTGGTTACGGGCAACAGTATTCTTCTCTGCAGCCAGCTCTTTGGACAGAGTATTAACCCGGCTTTCCAAACGAGAAATGATACCGCCTTGGGCATCATTAGCCCGGAGCAAATTCAGCTTCTCCTCCATATGACCCGTAACCATCCGGGCCTTGTCACCTTCTAACTTCTCTATAGCCACTTCTCAGGATACAAGCTTTACCTTTGCCTCTGCTAACTGCGTGGCCAACCTTTCATTTTGGGATGTAAGGGAGGATTGGTTATCACGAATCTCCAAAAGGCTGACAAGGTCCGCTCGCCATCGCCGAAGAACCTCATAAGAAGCGGCGGTGTAACAAACACTGAACCCAATGTGTTTTCAGCAAGCCGTGCATTATCCAACCCCTGTAAATAAGACCTCTCTGTTGGGGGAAGGCATGTTCTGACCAGTGACGAATGACGTTCGGATGTATCAAGCGACTTGACTCAGCAATTTGCCACCCCGTCATGTAACGAACATCTTTTAAAGATGGCCGCCAATTGATTCCAGGTGAATACACGTTGGCAGGCATCTCGCTAGAACCAGAAGAACCATGAGATGATGGAATCCCGGTACGAATCCCACCTGGAAATTGGAGGGGGTTCTTCTGCACATCCCGTAAGAGCTGAGAAAAACTTGGTTCTGCCACAAAACTTGAAGTAACAGAGGGGCCAGTAGGAGAAAATACCGGCTTCACACTTACAGGGACTGAAACACTAGGCAATGGAAAAGAAGTGACTGCAACACCTACAGACACAGAGGCTTGCGACGAAACAAGAACACTAGTCATAGGTACCGAAGACTGAGCAATGGTACCAGAAACAGGGGATGAAGTAACAGCAACAGTTTCCCCGGTGCTGCTCCCGACAACATCCGAAATGACCTGCGTGGCATCAACTGAGGTTGTAGTAACCTCTTCAGGCCCGGACTGAGGAAGACTAACAGATATCCTTTCACCTGCAGACAATAATCATAAAGGGTATTACAAAAGGGGAGGAAAGCAATACTGCAAAGGAACCAAGGAAAAAGAATACTTACATAGGGATTTTTCCTTCAAGTCTAACATTAGCTTTCTCTTGGCCAACAAGGCTTCAACATCAGGAATAGCAGCGGCCTTTCTTTTCTTTGGCTTATCCTTTTCTTCTCCATACTCACATCACCCTGCGGCGGAGCAACATTGATAGGGTTTGCATCAATTGGATCCGCTACATCTTTTCCAACATCCAACTGCACAGACTCTACTACAGACACAGACGGATCATCAACTTGCCGTGAGGCAGAACCAACAGGGGCCGGAATAAGGAAATTAGAAACGGTCTGACTAAGAACGTCAAGTTCATCAGGACCTAGTGGTCGATCATGTTCTACCAATTGAGAAGAAATCTCTGAGTCAAGAACATCAAAATATTGCCATGATGCCTGATCTTTACGCCGATACTCTGGAAAAAAAGTATCATCTACCCATATCCGGCTCATACCAACAGCAACCAAAGCCCTCTCTGGGATACAAGTACATTATGTAGAGTTATTGGTCAGGGCAAGATATAATGGATCCTTCTCATAAACAGCAGGAAGGGGACATTCATCGGCTAATTTAGTTTTGGCCTCTGGATACCTAATTGGGGTCTGAACCGGGAGAACACGTTCGTCAACAAAGAAGAATTTCTTTCTCCATTCTTTGTCACGGACGCTCTGGGGGAAATTGTCTATGCAGGACAATGAACCGGGGCGACGGTCAAAGGTAAAGTATTCCCCTTAAAACTTCAGAACATATAGCACCCGGAATATTTCCAGGCGAGGTGCTCTACCCAACCCTAGGGCACAAAACTCGAAGTGACGAATTTTTATTAAACCTAAAGGGTGCAGTTGAGAGGGGTTTACCTTATAATACGATAACAGATCAAAGATAAAGTTGGTGGTCGGCAGCCGAAAGTGGGAAAAAGTGAAAATTCCCCATATAAGGTAATCTTGCCTTCCTTGAGAGGAAAAGCCCGGTCATCTTTACTCGGAAGTATCGTTCCCCATTCTGACAGAATCTGATAATCACTTATGAATGAGGGAAACGAAGGCCAATTACAAGGAATATCATATACATTCACGACGACGCGTGATGAACTTGCCTTAGGAACCATTTTTCAAAGAAATAGAAGAACGGTTGAAATGAGATGTTTTGAACATAAACAGACCTCTTATACAGAGAAAAAAGGGACGTTTTAAATTCAAAAAAACAACAATGCCAGGTGTCCACTCCCAAGGCAACCATACCATTTAATGTGAAAGATTGATGCGACGGTTATTGTAATAATTGCATCACGTGCTAAAGCCATAAAACACAAATTCAGTCTTCAAATTCCATTCTGTTGATTTTTCACTTTTGTCTATTTACAATAAGTCTAGTAATATTCACACGTTCTTATCACTAGACTGGGGGGACATGACGAGGTAAGGGCCCAGATAATCTGGCCCATACCACATTAACATGAGCCAACAAAGAAAGACCCAACTAACTCGAAGGAGTCAAAATGGTTAACATAAATAGTCAAAAATAATTAATGCAAGGATGGTCAAAAGGCGAAGTCAATGGACAAAATTCAGGCAATAATTTTCTCCTATCGCAAAAGGGCCGGGAGAAGAGCAAACTAACAACTATAAAAGGAGGATGATAGGTAAAAGCAAATCATCAATATCTCTATTCTCATTTTTACTACATTCATCTTCATTAGAAAACAATACTTATTCTCACGCTGGAGGGTGGTCACAGGGTTACCCCAATCCTGTGGCGAGTCCTAACGGTGTTCTCTTTTGTAGGGAGCAACCTTCGTACTCACCTTTGAACGAATTAGAAAGATCTTTTTGTATCATCTAGAAGATTCAGAGCATCACACAGGTTCTTACTTCTTCAGTCTTTATTCAAAAAAGTTAATGTGTATGTTTTTTACTTATAAGTGCAGACGAGTAGTTTAAATGAAAGTTGATATATAGACAATTTTTCCTTGAATGCAGATCTTTATGGAATGCAAGATTAGTGGCGTTTGTTTAAACGATAATTGGTATGCAGTATATTTTGATTTGTATGGAATGTATGATGTGTGTAGGTCTTTATTCAAATGAGATTATGTGTAGGTTTTTTGATTTTAGTGTCGATGATATGATATGATATTGTAGGTCTTAATTTAAAGTGGTAAACTGGTAACTTCGTATAGAAACATATGAGTATACGACTCTTAATTAATTGAATTGTGGTGACATTTTGAAACTATATTTTGTAGAAAGAAATGAATATGGGTTATATGGGATCCAGGTAGGTTTAGCTCGGCCATTACACAGGTTAAAGTTGAATTGGCTATCACTGGAAATTAGTTACACTTTAGTATTATTATATATAGTATAGATATGTAGGGTGAGTAATAATTGAACGTTTAACCGAAACCAAAAAAAAGAACTGAACCGAAAGCAATCGAAAACTGAATTGACTTAAAACCGGTTATTGTTTTTTTGTACACTTAGTTCACCAAAATTAACCAAAACGAAACAGAACCATTCATGTATTAAGATATTTCAACTTTTATACCTCTATTTCATGTATTTTATACCTTCATTTCATATACTTCAATGCAAAAAAAAAATTAGCCAAAGTTTATTTTTATTATTAACCAAAATTAACTAAACCGATTGTTTAATATAAGATCAAATAACTGATGACTTTGGGCTTAGTTTCGGTTGAAGCTAATAATCGACCTAAATCGAACTATACACACTCTTAGAAGTATCTGTGTTTCCCGCTGCATCGCGCGGGCACCCTACTAATTAATAATAATACCTTTAGCGAGTTAGGATAAGGACATGAGATAGGACTTCAGACGCCAGATCTTGTTGAACAACGGAGGAAGAGTCATAGGAGGTAGATGAGAAGCAGGGTTGAGGGAAGATGTAGTTTTTGAGGAAAATGGTTGGGAGGGAAAGGAAATAATAAAATCCCGCCTATTTTTTTCAAGCAACCGTCCGATTGTATATGATCAACGGCCCACGTGTCTTCTGAAAAAGCATATTGTGCCCCATGTGATTTTGAGCAATAGCGACGACGTCGTCGATATTGCTTCAAATTCTTGTAGTGTAAGGCTTACTCTTTAAAGCCACGAGGGTGCTACATCTTACACATAGCACATAGACACATACACACACATAGGTGCCTACAAATTTACATCTTGCATCTTTATGTGGATTAACCGCTAGCAATGTAATCTCGCCACTAAACCCGTCATGAAACATCCAAGGACACACACGCATCCCCACGCACGTGCAACCCAACTACACATCTTGTATCTCATTACTCTATATGTGTCACACGACATATCTATGTTTCTAACCATTCACCATCTAGGATAAAAACCAAGACTCGACTCTTATAAATAATAACTCTATCTAACTCTCATTGTGGTATCAAAAAATTGTACCTCTTGACTCATTCAACCGTTGTAGAACCAACTCGTTAGAAAACATTTATGAAGACATTTAAGTCGTAAAGCTCTTTAATTTAATCAACACATTAAGATGTATGACAAACGGGTATAGCATGTAGGATAGCCCGAAAATATTTAAAAACAGAAAATAGGGGGATTAGAACTCACCGGTTCCGAGCTTCTAATCTACAAGTTAAACCGCTTCAAACCACTACTCGTATCGTCTCGCACAAAAGCTTGAAGCGATCCAAACCAAGTTCCCTTGCATAAATACCATCTTCCAATGCAACACGTACTACACATCTTGGTATCCATGCACCCCACTTACATTCCAATGTTAACATCATAACTACACATCACCCACTGATATCCCATGAAACATACATATGTCCCTCATCTCATTACCATACACTTTCACTCCAAGCGAACATGATGTACCCCACCAAATAAAATAACCAACAACATTACTATTGCCAATGCTCCTCTTTACAGTACCTATTTAAAAAAAAAAAAAAAAAAAAAAAAAAAAAAAAAAAAAAACCAACAAATTATTAGACATGAACATTTATATCCAACATCTTCACCTTCATAGAACTCACGCACCCACACATCCATGCAATCCAACTTGATTCATGCCACCACCCTGATGAGACATACCCTACGTCATCTACATGCTAGCTTCACTAATATCCTAGTAAAAATAAAACCCTTCATGAAAAGAACCCACTACTACAATTGTTAATAAAAGTCGCGGTTATAAATATCAATAGACGCGGGGATTTCCATCCGCGACTTTAGATGACTTTACCGCGACTAATTTTGTGCACTTATTCTCCAAAACCGCGACTTTAGTATAATAATTAGCAAAACCGCGACTCGTGAGTAATAAAAGGGAACCGCGACTTTTTATTATAAAAGAACCGCGACTTCTATGTATAAAACCGCGACTTCTGTACACACAATTACAACCGCGACTAATACAGAAGTTCATAACTTTTTAACCTACACGCCAACCTTCCCATTCTTCATTCAACAGCCAGCCGTCACAATTCACCATTCACCATTCCTGTTCCTAGTCAACCTTCAATTCCACCATTAATAACTTTTAAGGTTAGTAATTTTTTATATTAATAAGTTAGTGTTTCTTTTTCTTGTAATAATAATATTATTTGTTTAAATTCTATATTTTTATTAAAATTTATATTTTTTTGCAACTTTTATCACTAGATTATAATCAGACTTAATTAATATATATATATTATAATTACAAATATATATATATATATATGTGCATGTATATATCCCGCTTTAGGTTAACCCTTTAGAATATACGTCATACCCGTTCAAAATTTATCTAATAGAGATAAATTTTGAATTGTCCCCGTTCGGGACTGCTTTTTGAATATTCTATCTCATTTAGGATATGTATACATTTTAACGAGGCGGCATTTAAGAAAAAAATCGGTTGGTATTTCCTCTACTCCCACGAGTTTGCGGTTTTACGCATGCTTGGGGAGTTAGGGGGAAATGTGCCGATTTTTTCTTAAATGTCGTCTCGCTAAAAGTATACATGTGAGGTAGAATATTCAAAAAGTGGGTTAGGATCCACCACCTTAGACCACCGATTTACATCATATGCATATGTTCATATCATTTCTTTGTACATTTTGATTTTCAGATGAATCGTGATGACTAGATGTACAAACGAAGTCGCGCTGATGCAGTTTATATGGCGGGTGTTCGGAATTTTATTAACGCCGCAGAAGCTCATAGGGTGAATACAGGAGATCATTTAATTTTTTGTCCTTGTGCATCGTGTACAAACTTCCAGAAACTTGATATTAAAGATATAACGTTTCATTTGTTAAGATATGGTTTTATGCCTAGATATACTTGTTGGTCAAAGCACGGGGAATCGCTTGCTAACCGTGGCACGTCGTCACTCAGTGCAGTCAATGATACAAGTAATAATAACGAACACAATATTGATCACGAAAATGACGTTTTGAATGATGACAATGATTACTTAAACGATATGTATAATGATTTAGAGACTAACATTGGTGATGACGAGCAAGATAAATTAAGACAATTACTTGAAGATGATTTAAAACCACTGTATGATGGTTGTGAGAAGTATTCAAAACTTCGTGTTGTTTTAAGATTGTCTACCTTAAAGTCAATACACGGATGGACTGATAAGAGTTTCACAGATCTATTGGTGCTATTAAATGACATGCTTCCTGAAGGTAACGAGTTACCACTTTCGTTATACCAAGCAAAAAAAATGATGTGCCCAATGGGATTAGAAGTTAAAAGAATACATGCATGTCCAAATGATTGTATGTTGTATACAAAAGAGTTTGAAAATGATCATACGTGTTCTAAGTGTGGTGCGTCTAGATATAAACGTAAAAGTGAAACAGATGAAGTTGATGATGACGTGTCGAAAAATGGACCACCGGCTAAAATGTTGTGGTATCTCCCTATTATACCTAGACTGAAACGGTTATTTACAAATAAGAAAGAAGCAAAATTGTTACGTTGGCATTCAGATAACCGTATAAATGATGGAAAATTAAGACATGTGGCTGATTCACCTCAATGGAGAACTATTGATAATAGGTATCCAGAATTTGGTAACGAGATCAGAAACATACGGTTTTGACTTAGCTTGGACGGGATCAACCCTTTTAGAAACATGAGTAGTCGTCATAGTACGTGGCCGGTTCTTCTTTGCATCTACAACCTTCCACCGTGGTTATGTATGAAAAAAAATACATAATGATGTCGTTGTTGATTCAAGGCCCGAAACAACCCGGTAATGACATTGATGTTTATTTATCTCCATTGATAGATGACCTTAAAACTCTATGGAGTCCGGGTGTCAAAGTATACGATTCTTATAAGAAAGAATTTTTTGATTTGCGTGCCATGATTTTTTGCACCATAAGTGATTTTCCAGCATATGGCAACTTGTCAGGATACAGTACGAAAGGTAAACTAGTGTGTCCTGTTTGTGAAGATGACACGAGTTCGATGTGGTTTAATAATTGCAAAAAAAAAAAAAACTGTTTACATGGGACATCGAGATTCCTTCCAGATAATCATGATTTTCGGGATAGAACGGTGGAGTTTGATGGAAAAACTGAGCATAGAAATGTAAGGAAAGAATTTGATGCGTTTTCACGAGTTAGAAATTTAAAATTCGTATTAGGGAAAATAGGGAAAAGAAAGAAAAGAAGTCGGTCTTCACAAGCTAGAAAGGAAAGAACCCGTCCTGAACCAGTAGGCATTTGGAAAAAAAAAAAAAAAAAAAGTCTATCTTTTGGGACTTGCCTTACTGGAAGCATTTACAAGTTAGACACTGCCTGGATGTTATGCATATCAAGAAAAATGTATGTGAAAGCCTACTTGGCTTATTGTTAAACATTCCCAGGAAAACTAAAGATGGGATCAAAGTCCGTAAAGACATGCAAGAAATGGGAATACGTGAAGGGCTCCATCTGTTGTGCAACCCAAGGGTTTTTTTCTTTCTGCCACCAGCGTGCTATACAATGTCAACAAAGGAAAAAAAAACTTTTTGTGAGTGTTTACACAACATTAAAGTTCCTTCCAGCTATTCTGCAAACATTAAAAGGTTGGTGTCATTGAAAGACTATAAACTACTTGGTATGAAGTCTCATGATTGTCATGTTTTGATGACACATATGATTCCGATTGCAATCCGTGGATCTTTGCCAGATAAAATCCGACATACTATCACAAACTGTGTTTGTTTTTCAACACGATTCATTCAAAAGTGATTGATCCACAGTCACTAGAAAATTTTCAAAAAGAAATTATTGTCACACTTTGTGAACTTGAGATGTATTTCCCACCGTCCTTTTTTGATGTGATGGTTCACCTGGTAATCCATATCGTGAGAGAAATTCAAGCATGTGGTCCTGTATTTCTCTGCTACATGTACCCTTTTGAAAGATATATGGGTTTTTTAAAAGCTTATGTAAGAAACCGTGGTAGGCCCAAGGGCAGTATCATTGAAGGATATACTTCCGAAGAAGTGAATGAATTCTGCATAGGTTATTTGGATTGTGACAAAAGTATTGGTGTTCCTCAGTCTCGTCACTCGGGTAGACTTGAAGGGAAAGGAATTGTTGGCATGAAAGTAATATCCCCAACTTACGTCTCTTTGCAACTTGCACAATTAGTTGTCTTACAACACATGGCCTGTATTCTTATTCTTATTTTTCTTATTATTATTGAAATATAGTTTCAAATTTTAATAATATTGTTTGTTGATTTATTTGTAGGCAATTAGTGAAAAGGCGAGGCAAAGTGCACTAGCGAACAAAAACCAACAACGGATTGGACGCGGGGGATATAGGGCGTTGGAATACAAATTTGACAAGGTATGGCCCCCAATCGTGGATGCCAATCCTCATCTTGATTATTTGGATAGTCGTACTCAACTATATCTTGCGGGTCGAATTAGACTAGATAAACAAACAGGCACCTATAATACGCAACAATATGAAGAACAAATCAGTGATTTGGTAAGTAAATATATTTATTTTTATAAATATAATATCTATCAGAAAACTTTTAACATTTAGATTTTGGTTGTATACAGATTGAAGCTGAGAAAAAAATGAAACTTGACGGAACTTATGGTCAAGGGCGCATAGATCCAATGATTAAAGTTTTTGGAGTTGAGCACGGGGGTCGAACAAGAGGTGTATCAAGCACAACAGGTAATATATATATATATACATGTATTTATTTGTGTGTATAATGATGTAATATTATGTTGAGTTTGCAGGACATACCAAAGTTAAAGTACCTAAATTAAAACGTGCTTTGAAAAGGGTGGAAGCGAGCCCGATTATGCACACGAGCGAACATAGACGTGTAGATGCGAGCCCGGGTTTTCCTAGCTCAAGTTGTGGTTCGGGTGCATCGCATACGATATATCCGGATATCGAGGTAATATATATCCGGATATGTAAATATATGGCTTTAAATTATCAATGTAGTGAATATTTACATATATGTTTATTAAAACGTTATATGGTTTTGCAGAAGGTATCCCGATGTCAAATATTTTGGTGTCACGGTGTGATGAGTACCGATGAGCATATAGCTGACGGCCAGGTGTATCCTTCTTCAGATAGATATTTGGATGACATTCTCATCCATGAGCATTGTGTGAAGGTACATGTTGATTATGTTCGCCAAGATTATATGCCTATGCCGCTCCCTGACGAGACACGTAGAGAAGGTGTGCGGTATATGAGAGATACCTTATTTACGTTTATTCAATGGCCAAGAAAGGCAATTAAGGTATATTTGGTTGATACATAAATTAGGTATTATTCTGTATTTTATTATATTACTATAATATTTTGTTTTAATTTCAGATTTTGGATGAACCGACTCAGACACGCCCTTGTGATATGATGGCGGTTGTTGAACTTTATACGCCAGATGTAGTTTATATTACTTTATTTCATTTGTTTTATAGTAAGCATTTTAATTTGTTTATTGTTTAAGATGCTGCCTTTGACAGAAGATCCTATTGGGTTGGGGGATGATGAATTTTTTGGTGAAGAGTTTTTACTAGCTGATGGATTGATGGACGCAACAGTGAATGTGCCTGCATGCCCTCAAAATCAACAAACGGTAACGAATCAGTTAATTTTAAATCTGTTAAGTTTATTCCAGTAAAATAAACTTATTTGACCCGTTTTAAGATAATTTGCAACTTGATATCAATTATTAATATTTTTTTATCTAGCAACCACCTGGTTGTTCACAATGAAGTGTGCACCTGGTCTAGACATTAAAAGTGCTTCCATTTTCATATTTAGGTTGTGAAATCTGTTGTTCAGAAGTTTCAAAGCAAGGTCAAAGGCACAGAAAAACAGGCCAAAGGCAAAGAGAAACAGGCGAAACAAGCCAAAGACAAAGAGAAACGGGCGAAACAAGCCAAAGACAAAGAGAAACAGGCGAAACAAGCCAAAGGCAAAGGAAAAGAGGTCAAAGATAAAGAAAACAAGTTGAAGCTCAAATGACAGATCGAGAAAAACAGGCCCAAAAAGTAAGTTTAGAGTTGAAGGTGGTAGAAATCAGAGAGGAGTGGTATCAAACTATGGTTCGTCAACTAGGTGCATACATCCAAGGCGACTGGGCTACCACATTTCCGTTTCAACCTACGAGACTATGTTTCCTACCGAGGCTGTTTCTTTTATTGAGGCTGAATCGATTTTAGCGCTATTCGCCAACGAATGGGTTGATCTCACTATTGTGTTTTGGTTTACTTCGTAAGTTGTTATTACTATTAACATTGTTTATATTTAACTTAAAACATTATATTTATTATTTTTTTTCTTTGTTTAAGGTACTTTTATAAGCAGTCGAAGGAGACAAAACTCGACCGATGTGCCTTCTTGAATGTTAACATAATCATAGGCGATATGTGTGAAAACAATCCTAACGAAGTTGAAGGTCACATATTGGATATAGTGAAACATCATAAAGATAAAGACATTTTTCTTGCCCCGTACTTAGCTGAGTAAGTGTATTTTAATTACTTCTCGTTCATTTTATTACTATAATTTAACTAACTATTCATATCTTAATTTTGTAGTGGCCATTGGTCCTTGTTCATTATTGCCCCACGCATACGACAAGTATTTATTTTGGATTCTACATCAATGCGAGGCAATAAGGATTCTTCCCACTATCGGCTTTCAAATCTCATTCATAACGCCTTAGGAATAGCTTTACCGTATACAATGGTTCGGGTATGTTTATTTTTTCTATTAATTAGTTATTTGATTTTCTTATGTTTTATTTTAAATAATAAATTGTTAATTTAATGTAGTGTAAACAACAAAAAAGCGGATGGGAATGCGGATACCTAGTTATCCAACATATGTTTGAGTTTCTCCGTTTCTATGTAGACCAATTTCCCATAAAAGTAAGTATTTTATATTTCTTTTTTTTAGAACGGCAACTATTTATTCATCACCCAAAGAGTTACAACATATGCTAACAAGGCGCCTAACCTTATGTACCCAATATCCCATTTTCACTCGCACCTTATGTTAGCGCCTAAAACCAAGAAGTAATTTATATTTCTAAAGTAGTTAGAGTTTGTTTTAGGTGTGAGTGTTTTATATATATATATATATATATATATATATATATATATTCCGATTATATGTGTTGTAACTTATACCATTTACTTTTATTTTAGATGTGGAACAATACAAGCTATGCCACGGACAAGGATATCGATCTTATGTTGAAGACTTTAATGCCAACTTTTTTTTAGTGAATTAGGTATTCGTATACTTTCGGGTTGAATGTGTATGGGTCGTGGGTAGTTTTGAACAGCTTTAGGATGATTTTGGTATGTAAGTTGAAGTATGTAACTTGAAACAAATTGATGTTTCTTTTTATTCTTTTGTTTGGATCGATTTTGGTATGAAACAAAATGAGTTTTGGCAGCAAAAACATGTTTATAGAAAAAAAAAGGAAAAAAACAGCAGTTCAAAACTTGATCAGCAGCTGAAACTGAAAAATGCTGCTGAAAAAAAAAAAGAAAAAAAAACAGCAGTCTTCATTGCAGAGCTGGAAGTCGCGGTTACAATATTATAAAAGCGACGCGGTTTACAATTTAAGCAAAAGTCGCGGTTCCAAGCTATTCCAAGCTATAAGTCGCGGTCAAATCTAACCTCTCTAAAGTCGCGGACAATTACACCTAAAGACGCGCCTCTTTAAGACGCGGTTTGTTACCGCGTCTTTAGTACTATATCACCGCAATTTTAGAGTTTTTTTTGTAGTAGTGACGTATAAAGTATCATCTTTCCCAAGCCAAAATACAAATGCAAATCTTTAAACTCATGAAATCACACACACACTTTCACGTTCAACATACATTATCCTCATCATCCGATCACCATAACCACATAATCTTTAATCCAGTGGCGGATCTAGGCCACAAAATCAGTAGTAACGTTTTTCATTTTTTCATTTTAGTAGCAACGTTTTTCAAATTTCGTAAAAAAAACAAAATTTCCACTAATTTTTCACTACATGCGCGAAGTTTAGCCGCAACGTCCGCAACTCCTCCCTTTATGGTATGTCCGCCCCTGCTTTTATCACCGTCTTAACCGACAACGTTCATCATCTCCACCTTCATTCATCACCACCGCACCACACACGACCACCCGCCACACTTCTCCACCATACTATGAGCATCCAAACCACCCACCGTCACCTTCGCCACAACTCGCCAACATCAGCATAACCACCACCATCTACCGTTGTAGCCGCAACCCCATTGTTTCTCAACACCACAGCCCCTACCTTACAACATCACCAAGCTCGCTACCACCATCATCTTTACCGTCGAACACCACCATAACCGTTGCTAACCGTGCCAGTCGTCTCCACCACCATCTACACCTTATATCACCATAATCATCGTCACGCACCCTCCCTTGCTACCCCGATAGCCACACTGATTGCCTCGACAACCGACACCCTCATCGTTGACCACTACCTTCATCACCGGCTAGACCATCGCATCTCTATCTCCGCTACTGAACCACCTCATAACCACCACAATCACTGCCCTACAAACCTCCACCATCGATCCACATAATTACAACCAGACCCGTCACCATCAACCGAAACAAACCTAATGAAAACCCCGTGCGGACTAACGCCTGGATAAGCAACCAGAAGGAATAGAGGTTACCTCGAGTTGTGATTTGGATTATCGGATGTACCATAACCACCTTCGTTTTTCACCGACTCTTCTGATCTTTCCGTATTTATTTTCTTTCTGCCACAAGGCCTAGGGTTTAGGGTATGTTTGGCAAAATTAGCCGTAGGCTGATAGCTGGAAGCTGGTAGCTGGAAGCTTTTTAAATATATTTTGGTGTTTGGCAGAGTAGCTGAAGCTTTTAATAAAATGTATAAAATGACCAAAATGGGCATAATTAAAAGCTTGTAAATAAAGTTTTTATTTTATTTTTAAAATAGAATTGGTATTTGTATCATTTACTACTTAAAAGCTTATAGCTAGTAGAGCTTTTTTTAAAGGGTGTTGCTAAATGCACTTCCTTTCTTTTATTTTTTACTAGTTATACTCCCCCCTTAATATTTCAAATAAAAACAATCGAACCTTTAATTCTCTATATTTTTTTCAAAATCTGCATCTACCTTATATTTTTAAACATTTCAAGAAAATTATTATTAAACTAAAAAACCAAGTATTATCTAAAATTTTTGAACATTTAAAAAAAAATTTAACTAAATAATATAAGGATGACTTTATGTGTGTGTTTGAATGATATTTTTTTTTACATAATTTTTTTTTAATCTAGTACCAGTTAAACTTAACACAAGTACACTGTTTAAATTACTAATTTAATATGTATGTAATTTTTTAAAATTTGAATCCAGTACCGATGGAACTTGGATAAGTCAAACTACAGATGTGTAATATGAATTTTTATTTTAGTTAATTGAAATGGTCTCTAATAAAATCATATCACATAAATATATTGAGTATTATTGTTTAGTCATTATAATTTATAAATACATTAGTTACGTAATATACAACAAGCCTTTTCTAAATAAAAAATGAATTTAGTATATTACATGCCAGGTGAACAAATGATTCTCTTTATCGTTAATCGATATTTAATTACTAAGGATAACTTCGGCATCTATCATGAGTATAAGAGTTTTTATAGGGATAGAAACTGACAACTTCTTAAAACAGTTTTTTGAAAAGGGGAGTGTGAAAATTAAAAAAAGGGAGTGCATTTAGCCCACCCCTTTCTTAAAAGCTACTAGTAGTAGCTTTTCACTGTAGAGCTTTTTCTCTAACCTAAAAGCTTCCAGCCCTTCAACCAAACAAGGCTTTTTATTAAGTATGAGTTTTTTCTTAAAAGCTTGAAGCTACTAAAAGCTTTTAAAAGCTTCTTGCCAAACATATCCTTAATCTTTTTAAATTGTTTTTAACAACTCATACTTGCACCTAGGCCCCTCATCTATCATACTAAGATATCTTGTTTGCAAAGTAATATTAAACATCATTACATAATGACAAAACCGGTCCTATATTACATTTAACCTAAGACATATGCGTCAAATTTGTTAATCGGTTCAATAAAAATCGTCGCATGTGTCAAAATCCAATAACATACCCACTTGATAAGAACTGAGTATTCGTTTTAGTCAAAATAGTTATTTAACGAATTTTTTATTTATTTATTTATTTTTTGGGATGTTACATTGACTCAACATTCTCAATATTGATGCTCGATAGACGCTTTCCGATGGTGCCAGTTGACTCATCAGCGGCAAGTAGGGGCGAAGCCTGGTTCGCCAATCAGGGGGGCCGGACTCAAATTTTTTCTGCCGGTAGTGGCAAATCTGTGGGGGCCGGACTCAATCCGAACTAAATTTACCTACGGAAATCGCAAATTTCCACTACTGCGCCAAAAAACAGAGGGGCCAGGGCCACCCCTGGCCCAAAGAAAGCTTCGTCCTTGGCGGCAAGAATACCCTTTCCAGGGGTACCAATATAAGTAGCATTGGCAATTAGCTCATCTGATCAAAAGAAACAGATTCATTATATGTTTCTTACATTATTATAAACAAATCTGCATTTTTTTAATCAAAATGGTATGGCAACTTCACAATCATTACAACAAAAATGTCAATACATCTAATGAATTACATCATCCAAAAACAAACACTCATCTCAAAAATCAAATGAAAACGACAGATAAAAAAGAAGAAACGTATGATCATTGAAAATTCTGTCATATTAACAGAGAAAATAACTTAAAATATAAATAATATGTAAAAGATCTGGGGAAACATGTATATACATGTGGGTTATAAAAAACATCTAGTGCTAAACGAACAAAACAATTCAAATATAAACGATTTAATAAGATCGATTAGAAAATGAAGGAACAGACCTGCTTACAACCTTTAAAGATGTGGCAACGATGAACAAACAAAATAAGATCCCTCTCTTTAATTATTCCAATCTGAATAATAATACACGCAAACTAAAGAACAATCACAGACCTTAATCGACACACAAATCAGGGAAAAACATGAAAAAATAAAGAAAAAACAACGATGTGATGAACGATTGATTAATATAGAATGGAAGAGATGAAACCTTGGAGAAGAGATTAAAAGAATGGTTATTCGTGGAATCGCCTCAAGATCGCCTGATTAGGGTTTGAGTTATATGTATAGATAGATAGATTTTGTTTTCATCCATTCTACTACATTTATCTAAACCTAATCTCTTTAAGAATTTAAAAACAAATTTAGATTTTTCTTTTTCATATTTTCTCCCATAATTTTTAAACGTTAATATTTTTTATATACGAGATTTTTAAAAGAAAAAAATCACACCAAATTAACGAGTGTTTTATTATCTTTCCAACGAGTACCATAGTGCTATATAAATTGCGTTCACCAAATTAACGAGTGTAATTTTTTTCTTTAAAATATCTCGTATATAAAAGATATTAACGTTTAAAAGTTATGAGAGGAAACAAGAGAGAGAAAATAATAAAGTTTTAATATTTATATTTAGTAGATTAGGTATTTTATAGATTATGTTAAACCATATTTATACCTTTTTTTTAATTGGTCTAGAGTTGCCACATCACATCCTATGTGGCATCTCTCAAAAGAGAGATTGCATAATATTATGACATGTCATTAAAAATGCTTTGGTTTATTATATATATAGATATAGATAGATATAGATATAGATAGATATAGATATAGATTTAACGTTTATGTCACTTAAAATTATACATAAACAACCACATATTTTATTGAAGCGTATATTTAATAAACGTTACAATCACAAAATAATAATGAACAAATATTACACAAATGATTACAAGCCAATGACTCAATAGAATGACATAGCTTACTTCCTTGAAGATGGCAAAGTAGGTATACTTTGTTCATTTCTAAAGAAATTATCAGGATCTACCATAGTCTTCACCTTCACCAATCTTTTGAAATTAGCCTCCTTAAAATACTTGACCCCATAAACAGTTCCTTCAAGAAAACTATTCTTCCCATTACTTGTAACACCAATATCCAAATCCCTATAGTTCAAGAAAGCTTCTCTAGGAGACTTTGACACAAATGGAGTCATGTATTTATGCAAAACCCTAGTAAGATTTACATAAAAGTTCGCGGCAGCGACGCCATTTTCGCTCCAATCTAACGCGTATTGGATCTTCGCTATGTTCCCCGCTCGATGGGGGAATGGCTTATCGAACTCAGAGATTTCAGCCATTCGTCCACCGTAAGGATTGAACGTTAAACCCGGACGTTCTAGCTCGACCATTTTTCTAAATATAAACCTTAACCCTTGTCTTGAAATAGGGTTTTTAACATAATCTGACTTTCTTTTGAGATGAGTGAGGGATCGCGGGATTCGACTCAGCAGAGTCGAATCTGGCGATCCAGGAGGAAAGTTGTAGTACCATAAAACGGACTGAGTCCAGTTCATTTCTTGACAGTCTGATCTTTGCAACCCTAGCTCTGGGAAGCTTTGGTCCATTATGTTTAATAAAGTTGTAGTGTTACCAAGAAACAAACTAGGAAACGAAGCACGAATCGTTTTCGCCCCATTCGTGTCATTCACGACGTTGAAACTCATTCGAATGAAAAGATTATTGTCTAGTTTGTCCGCAACACGTAGCCACCTGTACGCGACATCGGTTACGTTCGGTTCAGACGTTCGTCTCACTTGAAACACGGTTACCTTCTCAGGAACACGAACTAGCTTTACTTTGTATGATATAACCACACCAAAGCTCACACCTCCACCACCAGTTATTGCCCAAAACAAATCTTCACCCATCGATTCGCGGTTTAGTAGCTTTCCATTAACGTCAACGATCTCAGCATCGATGACATTATCGACCGTAAGACCGTATTTTCGCATCATGTTACCGTATCCTGCACCGCTAATATGTCCACCAACACCAACGGTAGGGCAAACACCAGCTGGAAAGGCGTGAGTGTTGCTTTTTTTCGGCGATTCGATAGTAAAGTTCGCCTAGGGTTGCACCAGTTTGAACCCAGGCAGTTTCATCTTCGATCGATACGTTAATCGATCGAAGATTGAACAAATCAAGGATAAAAAACGGGTGGTCAGCAACGTACGAAAGACCCTCGTAGTCGTGACCACCACTACGGGTTTTCATTAATAATTGGTGTTTTTTGGCGCATTTTACGGAGGCTTGGACATGTGAAAGGTCTAATGCGGTAACAATTGTGTAGGGTTTCGAGGTGGTGGATTCGTTAAACCGGAGGTTACGAATGTAGGCTTGCAAGACGGTGGGGAAGGACGCGTTCCCCGGAGTGTAGATCGCGCCAGCGATCGGAGTAGTGAGTTCTGGTGAATCGATCAGGCACTGGATGAAGTTTTGCTCGGCATTGTTTGAAGTAGCAAATGCATGGCTAAAGAGGAAGACAAATATTAGGGCTAAAAGAGACATTGTTGTAATAGACATGCAAATATGCTTATTATGGTATGGTATTTATAGATAAACTTGTAGTCGATTAAGAAAAGAAGTGTATATCATTTTGGCAACGAACTAATTAATGAGATTGAGATTGGTGTGAAAACTATAAATCTTTTTATTGAAAATTATCGGTGTATGTCATGCAAACATTTTAATTTTTATAGATCATGATACAATAAATTATTAAAAGATGACAAAATTACAGAAAACGTCCTTTATGTTTACCCAAAGTTGCAGGTTTAGTCCTTTAACTTTAAAAGTTGCAGGATACCTCCTTTATCGAAGTTTTTGTTGCAGGTTTCATCCTTTACACTAACTCTGTTAGTGTTTGTCGTTAACTCCCCCTCACATGCCAAGCATGTGAGGGTATTTTTGTCAATTTGTATTTAAAGGACCTTTTCTGCAATTAAAACAAAAATAACAACAAAACAATAAAGGAGGGACTAAACTTGTCAAAGTTTGGATGTTTTTAAAACAAACTCATCCCCTCTCTCTCTCAGACTCGTTTTTCCGGCGATGGTCGCCGCCGGCGACCACATTCCGGCCAAGTACTCCGACGAAGGTCAAAAGGCGGTTTTTAAAGCTGATTATTAACGTTTAAACTTTACCCCACTGTGTATAACCGTTTTTCCAAGGTTGGATTCAAATAATACAAGAAAACCATCCACAAAGACTGTAACGTTTTCGACATTCGGGTTATCAAAACTGGTTCATGAATCCACTTATGAATAGATATTTCACCCCTTTTGCTTAATAATCAAATTAAACCATATAGTCCTTTCAGCATCTTGAAGAAAAAAACAGAGAGAAAAAAAATAAAAAGGTTAATAATTAGCCAGAAATCAAAATAACAAAGTAATCTCCACAAATTAAAAAAAAGAAAAAAAAATTCTTTAAGAAATTTAATAGTAATTTCTGATCCAGCATATATAACAGTTCTATATAGTTTAATTCACACCCAAATTTCCAAAAAAAAAAAAAAAAAAAAAAAAAAAAAAATCCAATGTAACAAAACCAAGATTCCTAACAAGTTACTAAAAAAATATTAAAATCCCACAAACGATCAATTAAAAGTAAAAAAAATTAATAATGTAGGCAAAAAGTGAGCCGTACCTTAAAAGAACACGCCTTCAGCAGCTACAAACGCAACAAATAATTCTTTTTTTTCAAGATCACAACAACAAATCACAACAACAAAAACACTTGTAGTCTCAAAATTCACAGACACTTATCAATCAGTTTCATATAACAATAAACAACTGTTGTAATAAATAAACACATGAATCAAAAGAGTGTTTGCATGGTCTTTGTTGGTGGGAATCAAGAGAGAAATAATAAGATTTTTGGGTAATTTTTTTTTGTCTAGAAGGATGTGGAAAACTGTTAAATGTACAGATGCATGCACCCACCTCAGTACCTGCAACCTTCAAAACTCGAGTTTTTCAGAGAGAGAGAGAGAGAGAGAGATTTGTTCGCACCGTTGTTTTGGTTAAGCTGATTATTAACGTTTAAACTCGAGTTTTTTTTTTCGAAGTACTTGGCCGGAATGTGGTCACCGGCGGCGACCATCGCCGGAAAAACGAGTATGAGAGAGAGAGGATGAGTTTGTTTTAAAAACTTCCAAACTTTGACAAGTTTAGTCCCTCCTTTATTGTTATGTTGTTATTTTTGTTTTAATTGCAGAAAAGGTCCTTTAAATACAAATTGACGAAAATACCCTCACATGCTTGGCATGTGAGGGTAACTTAACAGGATAATTTAACACGTTAGTGGTAAAGGTCGTTTTATGCAACCAAAAGTTCATTAAAGGATGTTACCTGCAACAAAAACTTCGATAAAGGAGGTATCCTGCAACTTTTAAAGTTAAAGGACTAAACCTGCAACTTTGGGTAAACATAAAGGACGTTTTCTGTAATTTTGTCTTAAAAGATTGATAAAAGATTTGATTGACTAATATAAGTAATAACATTTGACAATTAGTATAGAACACTTAATATTCCTTCAATTCGATATTCAATATTAGGTTTTTAAATTAAAATAATTAAAATAAATATAATAATACGGCGTGTTCAATGCATAAATAATAAACTTCAAGTGGAGAAAGAATTGTATAAGTATAAGACCCCTATAATGGGACGCTAAGTTTGCAAGAAATCAAAAAAATGAGCCCCCAACACCATTACATGGGGGCTCTATTTTTACAAATATGGTTCAGGTGTTTTATTTATGGCGCTCGATGTGTTTGATTGTTCCAATAAAATTTGTCCACGTGAGTTTTTTTTTTTAATAGCGCCCCAAATTTTTTTCCCCACTACACCTCATTTTCACTTCAAGCCCCATGCTGACTCAGCTGCCACGTGGACCAATCAGAATCAGGGACGTTATGTTACTTTTTTCCCTTACCACTACGCATGGTCTAATGCTTATGCTTAGTATTTGAAATATATAATGAGAGATATTGTAAAAAAAGATGGAGTAAGCGATTAAATAATTAATCGTTTACATTGTGACAGTTTATATAAAATGTACATAATGATTGTTCGAGTTGATTATGTTATTAATTAGTATTTAAATTTTAAGCAAACCCAATATTATAAATAATCTTGCTAAACTTTATTAGTATTTCAAATACAATTAAATACATAACGTGTATAAAACTTATTTTGAAACTAATAAATTATTATTATTTAGTCCAGGAGAAAACTTGCTTTTGATAAGTTCGATTTAAAAAATGAGTGAGACGATCTTACAAGTATCTCATACCTAAAAATGTTTGACCATTGAAATTGTCAAAATATAACCAATATCATGGTTGACATTACAAAGTTTTTCAATTGCATAATTACTTCCTTAGATATTGCATGTTATAGACATTTAATGCATGTGCATTGCTCATAAACAAGTTTGGATATCTTATGTAACGTTTATCTAATCTATCTATACATCTAATAAACGAAAGTCCATGAGGACACTTGGCACTCCCACATTCATCCTCAATTGTGTAGCCAATCATATTGTGCCAAGTGTCTCATTGTGGGAATTTATAAAATTTTCGTTTTTTCTAAAAATCAAAATTCATAAATTATATTAAATTAGGTAATTATATTAAATTAGGTAATTCATTATGATTTGGTCAAAGCTTCTCATTGAATAATTAACTTCCCTAAAACAATTTAAACTCAAAAATAATTTCCCTGCCCATTATTTTCCTTTCAACAACACACACATACACATAAAACTAGAGAGAGAAAGATATGGTGAGAGGAACTCGGTGGGCTTCTGCCACCGTTGTCGGCGGAGGAGCTCCGGCTACCTCCTTCTTTCCTGATAAAACACACACACATAATCGGACCTTTAAAGGGAAAAGCAGAGATGAAGAACAGGGACTGAATGGATGACCTCTGGCCACCACCGTACTCGACGGCTCCGGCGAAACCCACCAACCTGCTCCCAACGACCTGAGTCACCTGACCACCCCACACCCACTCTAAACCTTCTATTATACATGTACACAAATCTGTTAGAGAGAGAGAGAGAGAATCAGAAAGAGGAAGGAGATCAGAGGATGATCGGCGGCCATGGTCTCCGACCAGCCGTCGTGACGGACGACGCAGGTGTCGGTGGTGATGATAATGGAAGTTGCGGTACGGTGGTGCTCAGGAGGTTCTGGATGGTGAGGGTCACTGTGGTGGTGGTGAGCGGCGGTGCTGGTGGTTCGATGATGATAGCTGGTAAGAGGTTAAGGGTTATGGTGGGATGGTTCGATTAGTTACAGAAGAGGCTGCAATGTTTGGTACACAATTGCATGGAAGGCACCACCGTACCTAAAGAAAACTAATTAATTGCTTGTACCGCAACTTTTGTATATTAAACTAAATCCCCTCCATCAAAGTGGTACAATATACAAAATTAATTTTGTATATTAATTCATATAATTCACATATTAGACTACTAGCTTATACCTCGGGAGCGTCCCGGGTTGAGAATACTAAGGTATTGTGTATTCTTTCTGTTTGGAGTTCATCATCTTCTCAAATTCAAACCAATCTTTCACTTCGTTTGGCTGTGACAGGTGACGGTAATAGCAGTGGTGACCATGGTGCGGTGGTTAAGAGCCATGCCTTTATGAGTTTATTCTAACTAATTAAGCTTTGTATTTTATAATATTATATGTTATGGTGCAGACACAATCAAATAAACTACAAAAGGATGTATAAGTTTGAGTCATTCTACTGGTTCGTTCATCTCCCAATTTATTTTTAGTTTTGTAAATTCGAATGTGTATGTATAATTTACAGTATGCTCATTGAGTTCGAGTGTGTATGATTTCGTAATTTCATTTGATTTTCAGGTTAATGTTCTATGGCATGGATAGGTGGCTCGATATTGATAACATATCATACGAGGTAACAATACAAAAATTGTCTCCTTTTAATCAAAATTATTTTTATATCACATTAATAACTTTCTTCTTTCATAATATTAGTCAATCTTCGACAAGTATTTAGGCATCCCCTTTCATTTTAAAAATAGAATAGTCATTAAATGTTTTTTATTTTAAAAAAAATTAAAAATCTGGATTATAGTGTTTAGGAAAGTTATTAAACACTTTGACCGAAACATTAATGAATGATTTTTGATATTAAAAAATATTTATTTTTATAAAAACATTAATGACTCTTTTTTGACTTTAAAAATAGAATACTCATTAAATGTTTTTTATTTTAAAAAAAGTAAAAATTTGGATTATAGTGTTTAGGAAAGTTATTAAACACGTTGACCGAAACATTAATGAATGATTTTCGATTTTTAAAAAATAAATTCTTTTATAAAAACATTAATAACTCTATTTTGAATTTTAAAAATAGAATAGTTATTAAATGTTTTTTATTTTAAAAAACAAAAAATGTGGATTATATTGTTTAGGAAAGTTATTAAACACGTTGACCGAAACATTAATGAATGATTTTCGATTTTTAAAAAATAAATTCTTTTATAAAAACATGACTCTTTTTTGAATTTTAAAACTAGAATAGTCATTAAATGTTTTTTATTTTAAAAAAAAATAAAAATCTTGATTATAGTGTTTAGGAAAGTTATTAAACACTTTGACCGAAACATTAATGAATAATTTTCGATTATTAAAAAATAAAAAATTTTATAAAAACATTCATGACTCTTTTTTGAATTTTAAAAATAGAATAGTTATTAAATGTTTTTTATTTTAAGAAAATTAAAAATATGGATTACAGTGTTTAGGAAAGTTATTAAACACGTTGATCCAAACATTAATGAATGATTTCGATTTTTAAAAAATAAATTTTTTTATAAAAAACATTAATAACTCTTTTTTGAATTTTAAAAATAGAATAGTTATTAAATGTTTTTTATTTTAAAAAAACAAAAATGTGGATTATATTGTTTAGGAAAGTTATTAAACACGTTGACCGAAACATTAATGAATGATTTTCGATTTTTAAAAAATAAATTCTTTTATAAAAACATGACTCTTTTTTGAATTTTAAAAATAGAATAGTCATTAAATGTTTTTTATTTAAAAAAATTAAAAATCTGGATTATAGTGTTTAGGAAAGTTATTAAACACTTTGACCGAAACATTAATGAATAATTTTCGTTGATGTAAAATAAAAAATTTTATAAAAACATTAATGACTCTTTTTTTAATTTTAAAAATAGAATAGTCATTAAATTTTTTTTATTTTAAGAAAATTAAAAATCTAGATTACAGTGTTTAGGAAAGTTATTAAACACGTTGACCCAAACATTAATGAATGATTTCGATTTTTAAAAAATAAAAAACATTTATAAAAACATTAATGACTTTTTTTTGAATTTTAAAAATAGAATAGTTATTAAATGTTTTTATTTTAAAAAAAATTAAAAATTATGGATTATAGTGTTTAGGAAAGTTATTAAACACCCGGCTGTGGAGTAGTCCGGGAAGCAAAATGTGGAAGAAGATTTACACAATGTGGGGTTAGCAACGATTTCGCAGATATGGAGCGTATAATTAGCATTTATCGTTAGTTACACAATATTGGAAACATCTAATGTTAATAATTATGATTACCATTTAATTAATAATCTTTAAACATAAAATTATTAATCATATATAAATACATTTATAAATTTATTTTTAAACATTCAAACTCAAAATTTAAAAAAAATCCAGTTTTTAAAATTAATGACATTTAAACACAAAATAAATGCTGAATTATTTGATTTGTCACATTACTATTTTTAGCGTATAAATAGCATCTATAAGGTAATAGTCGGTTAAAATTATTGAGTAATGCTCCTTGATATGATACATGGGTCACTTTAGATAATGTTCCTTCCTATAAACGGGTCAAATAAGGTAATAGTCGGTTAAAATGTTGTTTTAGTGGTGTAGGTTCATGTTTGTTTACTTATAAATCGGTCGATTTGGGTAATGTTCAACTTTTCCAATGGGTCAAATAGGGTAAAAGTCGCCAACAGTGTGTTTATGGTGTTTTGATTAGATTGATGTTCCTTTTAGTTATACATAGGCCATAGGTGAATTGGGGCAATCTTCCCTTTTCTTAACGGGTCGATTTGGGTAATGTTTGCCTTTTCAAATGTGTCAAATAGAATAAAATATGCTCGAAGCTTTTTTAGCGGGTCGATATGGGTAATGCTCATCTTCTCAGACGTGTCAAATTAAATTGTGAAATTTAGGTGTTAGTTAGTTTCTTATTTTCATTTTTATTACTTTCTTATTGTTGAATATGCCATAAGTCTATTTTTAAACGCATACCATTTAAGTCGCCTTATTCAGGTTGGATTGTATTTAAGAAACCCTGTATTCTCACATGGCCAGCTTTCTGTCGCATTGTCAAGAGTTAAAAGCAGGGCAGGCGTGAAGTTACTTATACTTGATGCTGGTGGAAAGTGATGACTAAAACAAAAAATGTGGTTTATAAGGAAATTTTCAGCGATATTTGAATAGATGTGTATTCGTTGCTTTTAAATTTTAATAAAATGTTTCTACTTTATTTTTCTTATACGTTATACTACTCCAAATAATCGTACGTTGTTGAACTGCGTGTCAACGCGGGCAAATATCTAGTTAGTCTACAAATTGGAAGTCTTCAATATTGGTACAACAATATTTGAACAAAAATCAAACCACATAAGTTCATAGGATCACATGTTGAAATATTACAAAATAAATATTAATAAAGTAAAAAATCTTTAATAAATGTGATTTAATCAACTATGCTTGTGAAATATAATTTCTCATTATGAAAATTTATTGTATAAACGTTCATGCCTTTCCTTATTTATATACTTCAAATCGGCTCTGTATTAAACTGTCATCTAAACGCAATTTAAATAGAATCATACAAACACTCATGACTATTGTTTCGATTAACATTCGTCTTTCTTATATCTCTCTCACTATATACCGTTCTTGTATATTTGGGCCTTAAAATTTGTTTTATATAAAACAGGTTGTAAGATTACACACGCAAAAATCGTGTCTCCTAAATAATAAGTATCTTTTCCTCTAATATATTTTGGCTGAAAAGATTTTTTTTTAAAACCAATTTCAATCAAAAATTTGTTTTTGCTCCATAAACAAACTGACAAAGTTGACTTCAAAAAGTAGTTTCACTATAGTTTTGAAAGATAAAAAATTATTTACAAGATACTGAACTTTAACGTTGAAATCTATACATCTAATAAAACAAACTCAATTATGACACTTGGCACTCCCTCATTTCACCTCAATTCCTCTCTCTTCTCATATTGTGCCACGTGTCCTCCTCTTGTAATTTATAAAAATTTTTCTTTTTAAAAAATAAAAATTAGAGTATAATACATAAATATGGTCAAAATTGGTCAATTAATACTTTCCTAATATCATTAACCTACCCAATCAATACCCTAAATCAAAACATACGTTCTCTTTCTTCTCCTCATTCTCTCTCATTCGCTCTCTCTCATTTGAAGAAGAAGATTGCGATCGTTTCTTCTTCATCAAAGCAAAACTTCTATCTCCAATCATTGGTAACGATTCTTTCTTTCTTTTTCATAATATTCCTGTTACATATTGTTCTTTGTTATACTTATTTTCAGATTTAATAGATTGTTTAACATCAGTCTGTTTGTTTTGTGTGTGTTCGTCGGCTCCGATCATTCATCTTCTTCGTGTCACTCATTCAAGGTAACCATTGTTTCTATTTTTTTAATACGATTCCTGTTATATATTGTTTGTTTGTTATAATGATTTTCATAGTTAGGCGATTGTTTGTTTCTTATAATGATTTTCATATTTAATGATTTTCAGGGATAATCGATTGTTCATATTAACCTATTTTTTTGTATTGTTGATTGCTTTTAAATAATTTTGCAGATTTGGGGGTTTAGGTTTCATGTTCTTCGTCTTTCTCCTTCAAGGTAACGATTGTTTCTTGCTTTTTCATACGATTCCTGTTATATATTTGTCACACCCTCAAAATCCACTTGCGGAGTTTTACCGCGAGGCGCATGACAAACCAGGATCCAAACCAACGATCACAATAAACAAGTCTAAATAAACATAAATGCAATTTCAAAACATAGTTTAAAAATCCCGTTTACAGCGGAAGCTTATTTAAAAACAATATCTCAATAATGAAACAATAGTTCAACGTTCAAAAGACCATGCAACCCTATTAAGACGCCGTGCAGACGCGTGCGCCCTAGTCCAGTCGTGCTACCTTAGCGACCTGAGAAAACATGTAAAAGTTTACGTCAGCACAAAAATGCTGGTGAGTTTACAGGTTTTGTATCCAAGTACCAAGTCCACCTGTCCATACTAAAATAAATCGAAAAACCAGTATACGCTAGCTAGGCGTACGTTTTGTTACTACCACGATTGGAAAACCATTACTAACGCGAATACCAAAAGTATGCCCGATGTAGTTCCTGTTGTTCCTGTTGTTCCTGTTTGAGACAATATGCACCCGCCGACCCTCCAAGTCGACGAGCGGGGTTGGTCACTCCCAATAGCGCTATTCACATTTCCCCGTTGTGCAAACCCGCACATTCATGGTTCCCCCCGGGACTTCCAAAGATCGTGTAGTACACAATAGAAACCCATAGTATGACAGTAGTTACCAAATAATCGTTTTAACACATGTTTTCTCCCCCGAAATATGAAACCAATTTAAAAGAGGGGCCGTAAACTCACCTTAAGTTGCGTTACTCCTTAACCCGAGTAAACCCAGCTGCTATGCTAGTCCCGTAAGCGGCGACCTAACATACGACAGTTACAAGTACTTAGACTAATAACCCGCAGGCTAATTAGTCCCTAGATGTCCAGACCATAACCAAGTTCGTTTGAAAACACCGTGACTGTTTAACCGACCCAAAGTACAAGACTCGACATCCCATTGGTGACCCGAGACTCCCCGTGTTATGTTTACACTCCAAAACATACAATAACGCAATTACACTTAACATACGTTAACGTACAACAAGTTATAGCACATAGTTCACGTATCACCGAATTACATCCAAATATATGTTACCAAGTTATTAGACATGTTACGGGGTTCCTAGCATGTTACTACATGTCAAATCAGGTCTCGGAAATGCTAATATACACTTACAGCAGCAGTACACGCGATTAGGGAGGCTAATCGCATGAATGATCACACGACCAGGGCTAATCGCCCTTGATGTCACGCGACTGGGGCTAATCGCCCCTAGTGTCACGCGAGTAGGGCTACTCGCCCCTGTTGTCATGCGAGTGGGGCTACTCGCCCCTGTTGTCATGCGAGTGGGGCTACTCGCCCCTAACACAGGCGATTAGCAAGGCTACTCGCCTGTAACCTTGTTGTTCCGGTTTTTCGCGCGTTTAACGCTCCAAATCAGATCCAGAACGTGTGTAACTACCCAATATCATCCCAATAACTATTTAAAACATGTTTAAACCAAAATCCTTCGTTTAACCTCGTATAATCAGTCCTGCATGAAATCAAGTAATCCAAACATATACACATAGCATGCAATCATCATACTAACATGCATAACAATAACCCTAATAATCAATTACTGAGATTTCTATCATCATAATATCTATGTCAACACTGATCTATCATAATATCATATCAAATCATCATCATGAATCATAAAAACCCTAGCTTTCTAATCATACCCACTCATAATGCATGCATATTAGTTATAATCCGATTAACAACCCTTATTGACGATTTTCAGAAAGCTTTTTCGTTTATGAACAGGTCTGGACCATTAGGGATTGATTAAAAACGTTTACAAAGTGTTATGGATGAGAATCAAACCTTAGGATTATGAAAGAATGATGGTTAGACCTTGAAACCTTGTGTTTTTGATCAAAATCGCCTTCCAGAGGTTGTTTATGTGTTTGGGGCGGTTTATGGGACGACTAGGGTTGATATTAGGAAGTTTAGGAGGTTAAGCATTGTATTTATAGGCGTTTTTAGTCGTCCAGCACGTAACTAGCGATTGTGCAGCTCCTATACGCGATTAGGAATGCTAATCGCATGAAGGTTCACGCGATTAGGCCTAATCGCCTATACCTTCACACGATTAGCCACCAATCGCCCCTGATGTTGCCTACTCGCCTCCCCTATGGGCGATTAGGCTTCCTAATCGCCTGTAGGGGTTAATCTCGTGTGTTTTGCGCGTTAAACCCCGTTTTAACATATGTTAACACATATTAATGTACCGACAAGTCACATAATGATTGTAAACACATAACACAAGTAAATACACATATTTACACTCGTTCACCAATTCCCGGGACTCGAGACTCGTATGTTCCGTATGCCCTGACGATCCTACCGATCGTCACCGTTTGTACACTTGGTTAAGGACCGACATCTAATGAACCTCTAGACCAACATCCAATGATCCTCTAGACTAAACCAATAGTTCCCGAACTATAACCCGACTTAACTAACCCAGTTAAGTACAATATACGCGTGACTCGCTAAGGTAGACTTTTATCTAGACAACGTTGTTAACCAGAATTTGCCGGGTGTCACATCATCCCCACGTTAAAAGAATTTTCGTCCCGAAAATTGCACAAGTACAGAAAGAACAAAAGAAATAACGAAGGAAGCAAGCAAAAGATAGAAACCAAAAGAGAGAGATTTACCCGAGTTGTCACATCATCCCCACGTTAAAAGGAATCTCGACCCGAGATTCATTCAGCTGCCGAAGAGACATGTCTCGACTCGAACGCTTCCTTAGGAAAAAGATGAGGATACTTAGACTTCATCTGATCCTCCCGTTCCCATGTATATTCCGGTCCCCGGTTCGAGTTCCACCGAACCTTAACGATACGAATCTTGCTGTGACGTAGGCTACGAATCTTGTAATCAAGGATCTCCACAGGTTCTTCCACAATCCGAAGACGATCATCAACCTTGATCTCTTCTAGTGGAACGATGAGAGACTCGTCAGCCAGACACTTCTTCAAGTTTGACACGTGAAAGACGTTATGTACGTTACCGAGCTCCGTCGGTAGATCAAGTCGATATGCCACCGGCCCAATCCGTTCCAGGATCGTAAATGGGCCGACATATCGTGGATTGAGTTTGCCACGCTTCCCAAAGCGTATGACGCCCTTCCACGGTGAGACTTTTAGAAGTACCTTGTCATTGACTTGGAACTCTAGTGGTTTGCGACGCTGATCGGCATAACTCTTTTGCCGGTCCCGTGCCGCCGCCAACCGATTACGAATCTGTACGATCTTTTCCGAAGTTTCGTACACTAATTCAGGCCCAGTGAGTTGACTCTCACCCACTTCAGCCCAACAAAGAGGAGAACGGCATTTCCGTCCGTACAGTGCTTCGAACGGAGCAGCCTTGATGCTCGTGTGATAACTGTTATTATACGAGAATTCTACTAACGGCAGATGAGCTTCCCAACCCTTTCCAAAATCGATCACACATGCCCGCAGCATGTCTTCTAAAGTTTGAATCGTGCGTTCACTTTGACCGTCAGTCTGTGGATGGTAAGCTGTACTCATGTCAAGTTGGGTACCCAAAGCCTTGTGCAAGGACTTCCAGAAGTGAGAAGTAAAATGGGAGTCACGATCTGAGATAATAGAAACTGGTACCCCGTGCTTAGAAACAACTTCTTTCAAGTAAAGACGAGCCAAACGATCCATGGTGTCGGTCTCCTTAATAGCAAGAAAATGGGCTGATTTCGTCAACCGATCGACAATCACCCATATCTTGTCATTCCCGCTTGGTGATTTAGGAAGTTGTGTGACAAAATCCATAGTAATCCGTTCCCATTTCCATTCCGGAATTTCAGGTTGTTGCAGAAGACCCGACTGTAACACCCCAACCGATGGCGGAAACATCGGGGTGCCACGTATTGAATGATTGTTCAGTAGCTCATGGTGAATAATAGATTCCATTAAATGATTTAAATGAATTACATACAATAGTTCTAGAATTTGTACATCAAATTGATTGAAACTACGCACATATCTTCAAGCATCAATACAAATCTTCAAGCAAATAGAACCTGAAACATGTTAAGTTGAAAATGTTTTGGGTCAACAAAAGTTGGTGAG
This sequence comes from Ambrosia x helenae, assembly GCA_030844895.1. Taxonomy (NCBI): domain Eukaryota; kingdom Viridiplantae; phylum Streptophyta; class Magnoliopsida; order Asterales; family Asteraceae; genus Ambrosia; species Ambrosia x helenae. The sequence continues at coordinate 21,795,378 of CM061234.1, read as the reverse complement.
AATACATAGGTTTGTGAAAATAAATGGTAACGATAGTTTGTACAACATTCAAAGTTGTATGATGATAGAGTATGATACCGACATGTAGCAATGCGTCTTTGTACAACCAAACCTTGTGTCGACTGATGACTAACTCGCAAGTTAGTTAAATGTTATTACTGTTATCGATCATCCCTGAGTCTATGCGGGTGGGATGGTTTGTCAGACCTATAGCGCTATAATCTAAACAGGCGGCTTGATCATTGTTAATGATTGTACTGTGTCTTTTTGTTACAGTCAAATGATAGAATGATGTTGTAATTGAATCACAAATAAATATGAGTAAACGATAGTATAAAATGTTTAAACATGTTTCACCCCAAAAATAGTGAAAATAGAGAAAAGGGGCTATGTAAACTCACCTTAGCAAATGTTAACTTGTTGAAAAGGTATGATAATTGTGTTGCCCAAAGTGATTCCAAATATTACCCTATAATGAGGTAATATATAATAAGTCTAAGTCTATATAACTAATATGTGTATCCTAGGGTTTCGATTTGGGGATAATCAATTGTTAAATTTAATTTAAAAATGTTAATTAAATAAAGAAAATTGGATATTTAATGAAAAATAGTCTTTTTATAAAATTTGAATTTGAGTGAGCACATTAAAGTGTTTGAAGCAATAAAATAATTTTTATAAAATTATTTCATTTAAAATAGATTTTTAAATCTATGTATTTATAAATAGCCAATTATTAACTTTAATATTCAAAAATACTAAAATTAAAGAAATCTTATTTTAAAAATCATATTTCTGTTCTAAATGATTTAAAATAATTTGTATAAAATTTTGGTGCAAAAATGATGAAAATTGGATTTAATATGATTTAATTATGATTAAATCTAACAAAAATTGATTAAAAATATAAAATAAATGATTTTACTGAATTAAAAATTATTTCAGTAAAGTTTAACTTTATAAAAAGTTAGGGTAATTTTTGGGGAATTTAATAAAACTGTTTTGATATAATAATGGATTTTTATAAATATAATAGTATAAAAATGATTTAATTATTATAAATATTAAATAAAAGAATTTCTGAAAAATAAAAATTGTAAATAACACTTTTAACTCAGATTTAATAAATGTAATTTTTTTAGAATTTATAAAATAGTTTTAACATTTAAAATGAATTTAAGATTAAAATGTAATATGTATAATTAATTGTGTTTTTTTAAAAAAAAAAAAAAAAAAAAACTGAAAAGAAAAACAAAGGCTCGCCACTGCCGGGACTCGAACCCGGGTGGCTCGTGCACAAGGCTCCAGACACAACCATCTGGTCCAAGCCAGTGGTTGTGTTTGGGTAGTGTTAATTTAAAATAAATATTCAAAGGCACAGACATTCTTCCCCAAATTAACTTCGAGCCCTAACGAATTCAATTGATCAATCCACACAGTTTTAACCCGATCATTCATAGGGTTAATGTTTTGTGTAAGCCGATCAACAAATCCACAAACAATATTGTACTTACAGTGTTGTATTGAACTTGATTTGTCGGTCACAAATAAAAGTCAAACCACGAACGTTGAACAAGTTTAGATGATGAAACAGAGAGATTGGTGGTTGAGAGAGGTGTATGAACGAGTTGTGAAGGCTCGAGGTTGATCAATTTATATAGGGGATCAGTGGGTCGTTCAATTGGCAAGTTTGACTAATTATAATGTCCATACGCGTATAATATTCAAATTGGTGGACAATTGATTGCCAATCAGTGTGTGACTAAGTTGAATGAGGCCGGTCATAGCGTAGACTTACCAAAATTATACAAATCAAAGGTTAATGTTGATTGATTTTGACACTCGTATCCCACAGTTGACTTTTTGAGTCAACTGTGAAGAAATCCAAATCAAGTATATATATAATTAGGGCTGTGATTGAATCAGATATGATGGCTAGCCCAGTTGGTGTTCACGTGGGTGTATGTGTGAAGGGTCTCTGGTTCGACCCCGGGCAGAAGCATATATTTTTGTTTTTTTTTTTTTTAAACAGAGGGGTGGGCCAAGGCTGTGGGCCTAGAGAGGTGGGCCTGTTGTTGGGTTTGGCTGGGTTCAGGTGGGCCGGAGGTCTTGGGCTAAGCTGTCTGGGTTGTAGCATACATAGAAAGAGGGGTTTGGGCTTGGATGGTTTGGGTAAACAATCAAAATTCAAATAATCTCGTTTATGTTAAAATTATTATTGTTATTATTATTATTATTATTATTATTATTATAAATCTTTGTTTATATAAATATGTATATATATATATATGTATAAAATGCTAAAAATTAGTCGTTTAAATCCAAATTATTGGTAACGTATAATTATTAAATGCGTAATGTTACAGTCTCCCCTACTTTTAGGAACTTCGTCCCGAAGTTAAGAGAAACACTAGATTTACAATTGGTCAACCACCGGGAACCTTGATAAAATTTCACACTACCTTAACGTACCTGTAAATTCATGATTACGTTCCGGACCGTAATTACCAATTTACCTTACATTAGGGTTTTGCGTCCTTTTATGACTTTACCGATTGTTAAGCAGGTCTTGATAGTCTCCGCCAGTCGTTCAGGTGGTAGGGCCTCTCCCGACTGTTGGAATGACATGATGACCTCTACCAGTCGTTAAGCTGGTTGTTTGGTAGTTAACTAATTGTTGTATAAGCAAGTATGATTACAGATATAGCAATTAGTTCACATTCAGACAAACATGCACACAGATGTTATGATAATACTTGGATTTATTATTTGAATCAAAAGTGCAATACATGGAATTAAAGGGAAAGTAGCCATTATTCAAATGGTAGGGCTTTAAGTAGCTGGAGGGTCTTGATCTCTGTTCAGTTTAGGGCATCGATTACGGAAGTGATTTGGGTCTCCACATTCATAGCATTGACCATAGTTGTATCGATTAGGATTAGCAGCCTGAGCAGGGTTGATTTGGTTGGCATTAGGATTTGGGATCTCGCGACATGTATTAACCAGATGGCCATACCTACCACAATTGGTGCACAAGCGACATGCTGAAGCAGTGGGATGATGTCGGTTGCATGTGTTGCACAATGGATGGTTTCCTGTATAAGGTTTCTTGTTAGGAGTTTGTGGAGTGTGGTTCGCATCAGGATCCCTGGTCTTACGTTTCTGGTTCTCAGTGGTTACCGCGGCTACAATACTTGTTTTATTGCCTTTCCGAATTAAGGTCCCGTTCTTTACGTGATTATCAGTTAAGGTAGCTGCTAAACGTTTGGCTTCCTCCAAGGTGGCAGGATTCCTTCCCCACACCGTATCCTGGATTTGCATGGGCAGGCCACCGATGTACTTCTCGATGGCTACCGGCAGGGGAGTGACTTTGTGAGGCAACAATAAGCTAAGCTCATGAAAACGGGTGTTGTAGGCAAGGTTTTCCCCACTATCTTGAGCTAAGGTGTGGAACTCATCCTCAAGCTTCTTAACTTCATTGCGAGGACAAAACTCTTCCTTCATGACCTCCTTGACTTGGTCCCATGTCATAGCAAGAGCAACCTCGGCCCCACGAGTACGCTTTTCTTCATTCCACCATGTGAGTGCTCGTTTATGGAGAACACTCATGGCGTAACGAACCTTGAAGTTGTTGGGGCATTCACTGTTGATGAAGGTATTCTCAATACCCTCAAACCATTGGAGGAGTCCAGTAGCTCCTTCTTCACCACTAAACTTTGGAGGGTTACAAGAGTTGAAATGCTTAAGGGTGCAGGCTTGGGGTCCATTCCCATTGCCATTGCCGTTCCCGTTCCCGTTGTTGTGACCATTCCCGTTGCCGTTCATTTGGATGACCTGAGCGAGTAAATTGGGAACCAGAGTTGCGATTTGCTGCGCCATTTGTTGAGAAATGATCGCAGCCAATTGAGCATCGATACCATTGTTGTTGTGGTTAGGAACTTGGTCATGGTTATGGTTATCACTACCTTCTTCGTGGTTCTCACCATTGCTGTTGCGAGTGCTGCGACGTGGAGGCATGATCTGTAAGAGACACAGTGAAATGAATGAGAGTTTATATAAGGAATGTAATCATTTATTCATTAATTAAGACGAATAAACGAGAACGTTGACTTATCAAAGATTCTAAATTCTAATAACATATGAAGACATGCTTTAGCCTATAAGTGAACACTCATCCCGAGAATTCCCAGGTAGGCATCCGGGTCCCTCGTCTGATTGGGATATATGCGCAATGCCAGCCTAGACAGAAGACTCAGAATACAGGCGTTCACCCTTCCAGATTGCACGTGTTCGTTATTAAAATCTAGAACTTCGACGAGATCTCAAGGTGGTTCAGGTTAAACCTGAGGATTTTGCCTTATTAGTCTAAGAGTGAATCCAGTGATGGAGAGCAACCTTCTTGTAGGGATGAGAGTAGGGATATGAAGTAGGAGGGAGATAGAGAATAGCAAACAAAAGAAGCAAGTACTGGTTAAATCCTATGGTTATAGACTAGATTATTTCTCTAATAACCTAATTCCCTATAACCATGGCTCTGATACCAATCTGTAACACCCCAACCGATGGCGGAAACATCGGGGTGCCACGTATTGAATGATTGTTCAGTAGCTCATGGTGAATAATAGATTCCATTAAATGATTTAAATGAATTACATACAATAGTTCTAGAATTTGTACATCAAATTGATTGAAACTACGCACATATCTTCAAGCATCAATACAAATCTTCAAGCAAATAGAACCTGAAACATGTTAAGTTGAAAATGTTTTGGGTCAACAAAAGTTGGTGAGAATACATAGGTTTGTGAAAATAAATGGTAACGATAGTTTGTACAACATTCAAAGTTGTATGATGATAGAGTATGATACCGACATGTAGCAATGCGTCTTTGTACAACCAAACCTTGTGTCGACTGATGACTAACTCGCAAGTTAGTTAAATGTTATTACTGTTATCGATCATCCCTGAGTCTATGCGGGTGGGATGGGTTTGTCAGACCTATAGCGCTATAATCTAAACAGGCGGCTTGATCATTGTTAATGATTGTACTGTGTCTTTTTGTTACAGTCAAATGATAGAATGATGTTGTAATTGAATCACAAATAAATATGAGTAAACGATAGTATAAAATGTTTAAACATGTTTCACCCCAAAAATAGTGAAAATAGAGAAAAGGGGCTATGTAAACTCACCTTAGCAAATGTTAACTTGTTGAAAAGGTATGATAATTGTGTTGCCCAAAGTGATTCCAAATATTACCCTATAATGAGGTAATATATAATAAGTCTAAGTCTATATAACTAATATGTGTATCCTAGGGTTTCGATTTGGGGATAATCAATTGTTAAATTTAATTTAAAAATGTTAATTAAATAAAGAAAATTGGATATTTAATGAAAAATAGTCTTTTATAAAATTTGAATTTTGAGTGAGCACATTAAAGTGTTTGAAGCAATAAAATAATTTTTATAAAATTATTTCATTTAAAATAGATTTTTAAATCTATGTATTTATAAATAGCCAATTATTAACTTTAATATTCAAAAATACTAAAATTAAAGAAATCTTATTTTAAAAATCATATTTCTGTTCTAAATGATTTAAAATAATTTGTATAAAATTTTGGTGCAAAAATGATGAAAATTGGATTTAATATGATTTAATTATGATTAAATCTAACAAAAATTGATTAAAAATATAAAATAAATGATTTTACTGAATTAAAAATTATTTCAGTAAAGTTTAACTTTATAAAAAGTTAGGGTAATTTTTGGGGAATTTAATAAAACTGTTTTGATATAATAATGGATTTTTATAAATATAATAGTATAAAAATGATTTAATTATTATAAATATTAAATAAAAGAATTTCTGAAAAATAAAAATTGTAAATAACACTTTTAACTCAGATTTAATAAATGTAATTTTTTTAGAATTTATAAAATAGTTTTAACATTTAAAATGAATTTAAGATTAAAATGTAATATGTATAATTAATTGTGTTTTTTTAAAAAAAAAAAAAAAAAAAAAACTGAAAAGAAAAACAAAGGCTCGCCACTGCCGGGACTCGAACCCGGGTGGCTCGTGCACAAGGCTCCAGACACAACCATCTGGTCCAAGCCAGTGGTTGTGTTTGGGTAGTGTTAATTTAAAATAAATATTCAAAGGCACAGACATTCTTCCCCAAATTAACTTCGAGCCCTAACGAATTCAATTGATCAATCCACACAGTTTTAACCCGATCATTCATAGGGTTAATGTTTTGTGTAAGCCGATCAACAAATCCCACAAACAATATTGTACTTACAGTGTTGTATTGAACTTGATTTGTCGGTCACAAATAAAAGTCAAACCACGAACGTTGAACAAGTTTAGATGATGAAACAGAGAGATTGGTGGTTGAGAGAGGTGTATGAACGAGTTGTGAAGGCTCGAGGTTGATCAATTTATATAGGGGATCAGTGGGTCGTTCAATTGGCAAGTTTGACTAATTATAATGTCCATACGCGTATAATATTCAAATTGGTGGACAATTGATTGCCAATCAGTGTGTGACTAAGTTGAATGAGGCCGGTCATAGCGTAGACTTACCAAAATTATACAAATCAAAGGTTAATGTTGATTGATTTTGACACTCGTATCCCACAGTTGACTTTTTGAGTCAACTGTGAAGAAATCCAAATCAAGTATATATATAATTAGGGATGTGATTGAATCAGATATGATGGCTAGCCCAGTTGGTGTTCACGTGGGTGTATGTGTGAAGGGTCTCTGGTTCGACCCCGGGCAGAAGCATATATTTTTGTTTTTTTTTTTTTTTAAACAGAGGGGTGGGCCAAGGCTGTGGGCCTAGAGAGGTGGGCCTGTTGTTGGGTTTGGCTGGGTTCAGGTGGGCCGGAGGTCTTGGGCTAAGCTGTCTGGGTTGTAGCATACATAGAAAGAGGGGTTTGGGCTTGGATGGTTTGGGTAAACAATCAAAATTCAAATAATCTCGTTTATGTTAAAATTATTATTGTTATTATTATTATTATTATTATTATTATTATTATAAATCTTTGTTTATATAAATATGTATATATATATATGTATAAAATGCTAAAAATTAGTCGTTTAAATCCAAATTATTGGTAACGTATAATTATTAAATGCGTAATGTTACACCGACGGTTTCTGGTATTCCACCTTGACCTTAGCACAGGTCAAGCATTTGCTCACGTATGAGGCTATGTCCGACCTCATGTTTGGCCACCAGTAAAGCACCTTCAGATCTTGGTACATCTTATCCGAACCAGGATGAATAGAATACCGGGACTTATGAGCCTCATCAAGGACAAGCTCCCGTAGTCCCCCGAATAAAGGAACCCATATGCGTTCTGCGAAGTAGTGCAGACCATCAGACCTTCGCTCTAGGTGCTTGTCGGCACCGTGCATGGTTTCAGCTTTAAGGTTTTCCTCCTTCAAAGCTTCCAATTGGGCAGAACGGAGTTGATCAGGTAACGATGAATGAATAGTGAGCTGCAACGCCCGAACGCGACGAGGTTTAGTAGATTCCTTCCTGCTCAAGGCGTCTGCTACAACATTCGCCTTGCCAGGATGGTACTTAATAGCACAATCATAGTCGTTCAAAAGTTCGATCCAACGGCGTTGCCGTATGTTCAAGTGTTGTTGGTCGAAAATGTGTTGGAGACTCTTGTGATCGGTGTAGATGGTGCATTTGGTACCGTACAAGTAATGTCTCCAAATTTTCAACGCGAATACCACAGCACCCAACTCCAAGTCATGAGTTGTGTAGTTCTTCTCGTGCACTTTGAGTTGACGAGAAGCATACGCAATCACTTTCTCGCGTTGCATCAACACGCAACCGAGTCCATGAATGGAAGCGTCACAGTAAACAACAAAATCATCAGGACCCTCAGGTAAAGACAAAATAGGAGCAGAACACAGTTTAGACTTCAGTTCTTCAAACGCTGACTCTTGTGGTTCACCCCAGTCGAACTTCCTATCCTTCTGAGTGAGAATGGTGAGGGGTTGAGCAATCTTCGAGAACCCCTGAATGAAACGACGATAATAGCCCGCAAGGCCTAGGAATTGCCGCACCTCAGTTGGCGTCTTTGGTGCTCCCCAGTCCTTGATCGCTTCGATTTTTGCTGGATCGACATGAATTCCTAGTTCATTAACCACATGTCCTAGGAATTGAACTTCGCGTAACCAAAAGTCACACTTTGAGAACTTGGCGTAAAGTTGTTCCCGTCGCAAGAGTTCCAAAACTAACCGCAGATGTTCCCCGTGTTCGGTCTCGTTCTTGGAGTAGATCAGAATGTCATCAATAAACACAATGACGAACTTGTCCAGATATGGTTTACAGACGCGGTTCATCAAGTCCATGAAAACCGCCGGTGCGTTCGTGAGACCGAAAGGCATGACCAAGAATTCGAAATGGCCATAACGTGTTCGAAAAGCAGTCTTCGCAACGTCAGCCTCCCTGACGCGCAGCTGGTGATAATCGGACCTCAAGTCGATCTTGGAATAATAACTAGAACCCTGAAGCTGGTCGAATAGATCGTCAATACGTGGAAGAGGATAACGGTTCTTGACGGTCAATTTGTTCAGTTCTCTGTAGTCTACGCACAATCGGAAACTCCCATCCTTCTTCTTAACAAATAAAATCGGGGCTCCCCAAGGGGAAGAACTTGGCCGGATGAAACCCTTGTCCAAGAGTTCCTGTAACTGACTAGACAACTCCTGCATCTCGGGAGGTGCAAGACGGTAGGGGGCCCGAGCAATAGGAGCAGCCCCTGGTACAAGATCAATACCGAACTCGACTTGGCGATGAGGAGGAAGACCAGATAAATCATCGGGAAAAACATCAGGAAACTCGCGTACCACCGGGATGTCGTCGATCTTCTTCTCATCAACAGAGGAAACAGATAAAAGCGCCAAAATAGCTGGATAACCCTTTCGAAGACACTTAAGGGCTTTCATGCTAGAGATGATGTTTAGCGGAACACCACCCTTGATACCGTACACAGAAAGAAATTCTCCATCAGGGAGAGGAATCCGAATAACCTTATCGTAACAGACGATCTCCGCGCGATACAAAGATAACCAATCCATTCCTACCACAACGTCAAAACTACCCAAAGGTACCGGCATAAGGTCGATGGGGAACGATAAACCCGACAACTCTAACTGACACTCCCGAAGGACACTAGTAGCTTCAATCGTTTTACCGTCAGCCAACTCAATAATATACTTGGTCTCTAATGGTACAGGTACTATATCTAGCAGTCGACTAACATCCATGGATACAAAACTCTTGTCGGCACCAGAATCAAATAACACGCTAACAGAATGATTATTGAGAAGAAACGTACCGGTGACTGTATCAGGGTCCTGTCTAGCCTCAGCGGCTCCAATGACGAAGGCACGTGCATTTCTGCCGCCGCCCCCGTTGTTCCCATTCCCGTTGTTTCCACCCTGTTTCAGTTTTGGGCAATCCTTCTTGTAATGCCCAGTGTCACCACAGTTGTAGCATCCTTGTTTCCCTGTAGTCCCCTGAGTAGTCGGAGCTGAGCTGTTAGTCGGAGCCTGAGTCGATGGAAGTGTAGCACGACAATCCTTAGCATAATGCCCTGTTCGCTGGCAGCGGTGACAACGGTTACTGTCGCAGTTCCCTTGGTGATGGCGTCCACACTTGTTGCATTTGGGCAGTTTTCCCGCATAACCACCCTGCTTGTTACCCGAAGAAGATGAACCCCCATTATCAAACCTTTTACCCTGCTGTGTAGACCCAGATCCTTTCCCGTCGTTCTCCCACTTGCGCTTGTTGTTCTCTGGGGCCTTAACAGTCGAACCTTTCGCAGGCAAAATCCCCTCATTCACTTTTAAGTTGGTCATCCTATGGGCCGATCGAACTACCTCCGCATAAGTAGGATGATTTCCAGCAGCCACTAACCCTGCAATTTCCGGTACTAACCCTGAGACATAGTGTTCAATCCTACGATATTCTGGCACGTGCAGATCGGGACACAGCACTGCCAACTCATTCCTCCTCACAGTATACTTCTCGATTTCCGACCCAGTCATCTTGAGGTTCCACACCTCATGCTCCAGCTTCTGTACCTCTTCCCTCGGGCAATACTCCCGCTTCAGCAACTGCACAAAGTTCTCCCATGGCATAGCATATGCCTCCCCAATACCCATGTTCTGGGTAATGCCATTCCACCAAGTCAATGCCACGTCCTGAAATAACGCAGCCGAATACTTCACCCGATCTTCTGGGAGACAGTTACACATCAGAAATACCGACTCCACTTTCTCCAACCACCTAAGCAAGCTAACCGCACCCTCAGTGCCAGAGAATTCCTGGGGCTTACAGTCCCGGAACATCTTGTAGGTGCACATGGGTGGGGGTGGGTCAACAGGACCACCTGAAATGAAACGTATGAGAACTACGAATAACGTAAACAAGGTTCACCAATGAGGCAAAGGAAATGGATAAATCAACTTACCACCACCGTTGTGCCCTAACTGAAAGGCAGCTTGGAGCAAGTTGTTCAGATCAGCCTGTGATAGGTTAATACCTCCACCACGACCACCAGCACCACCACGGCCACCACCACGTCCACCATTGCGACCACCTCCACGTCCTCCACGCACTCCAGACATGATTCTAGCAGAAAGAACGAGAAAATTTAGTTTCGCAGTTAAAGATAACCACTAATGTTCACAAGATCAAAGCCAGATCCAATCCAGGACTATCCCTCCAAATCCAGAGTTCACCAGAACTTCCATGCATTTCGTTTTATGATTTTGTGTGCACCCAAAATGATAAAACGCTCTACATGGTCCTCCAAGTGTTCTCCTAGTTCAAAGTTCAAATCACCGAACATAGACTCTTAGCTATACACCGTAATACTACGGTAGTTCATGACAAGTGCTTCTATTGGAGTGCGAAAGGGAGATGTCCGAGCCTTGGACAAATCTCAAGAGTATACAAGTTACTCCAATAGACTACACTGCCTAGATAACAAGTAACCCAACCTAAGATAGAACGGATGATGTAACGTAGAAAGACCAACGATTTAGAGACACCCCGACAAGACCATACGTAAACCACTATAACGTTTAGTACCATGTGATCGTCTAGTGTGTGCGACTCGGCTATAGACTAGACTCTACATGCAGTCCTAGTTCACTATAACCATTGGCTCTGATACCAATCTGTCACACCCTCAAAATCCACTTGCGGAGTTTTACCGCGAGGCGCATGACAAACCAGGATCCAAACCAACGATCACAATAAACAAGTCTAAATAAACATAAATGCAATTTCAAAACATAGTTTAAAAATCCCGTTTACAGCGGAAGCTTATTTAAAAACAATATCTCAATAATGAAACAATAGTTCAACGTTCAAAAGACCATGCAACCCTATTAAGACGCCGTGCAGACGCGTGCGCCCTAGTCCAGTCGTGCTACCTTAGCGACCTGAGAAAACATGTAAAAGTTTACGTCAGCACAAAAATGCTGGTGAGTTTACAGGTTTTGTATCCAAGTACCAAGTCCACCTGTCCATACTAAAATAAATCGAAAAACCAGTATACGCTAGCTAGGCGTACGTTTTGTTACTACCACGATTGGAAAACCATTACTAACGCGAATACCAAAAGTATGCCCGATGTAGTTCCTGTTGTTCCTGTTGTTCCTGTTTGAGACAATATGCACCCGCCGACCCTCCAAGTCGACGAGCGGGGTTGGTCACTCCCAATAGCGCTATTCACATTTCCCCGTTGTGCAAACCCGCACATTCATGGTTCCCCCCGGGACTTCCAAAGATCGTGTAGTACACAATAGAAACCCATAGTATGACAGTAGTTACCAAATAATCGTTTTAACACATGTTTTCTCCCCCGAAATATGAAACCAATTTAAAAGAGGGGCCGTAAACTCACCTTAAGTTGCGTTACTCCTTAACCCGAGTAAACCCAGCTGCTATGCTAGTCCCGTAAGCGGCGACCTAACATACGACAGTTACAAGTACTTAGACTAATAACCCGCAGGCTAATTAGTCCCTAGATGTCCAGACCATAACCAAGTTCGTTTGAAAACACCGTGACTGTTTAACCGACCCAAAGTACAAGACTCGACATCCCATTGGTGACCCGAGACTCCCCGTGTTATGTTTACACTCCAAAACATACAATAACGCAATTACACTTAACATACGTTAACGTACAACAAGTTATAGCACATAGTTCACGTATCACCGAATTACATCCAAATATATGTTACCAAGTTATTAGACATGTTACGGGGTTCCTAGCATGTTACTACATGTCAAATCAGGTCTCGGAAATGCTAATATACACTTACAGCAGCAGTACACGCGATTAGGGAGGCTAATCGCATGAATGATCACACGACCAGGGCTAATCGCCCTTGATGTCACGCGACTGGGGCTAATCGCCCCTAGTGTCACGCGAGTAGGGCTACTCGCCCCTGTTGTCATGCGAGTGGGGCTACTCGCCCCTGTTGTCATGCGAGTGGGGCTACTCGCCCCTAACACAGGCGATTAGCAAGGCTACTCGCCTGTAACCTTGCTGTTCCGGTTTTTCGCGCGTTTAACGCTCCAAATCAGATCCAGAACGTGTGTAACTACCCAATATCATCCCAATAACTATTTAAAACATGTTTAAACCAAAATCCTTCGTTTAACCTCGTATAATCAGTCCTGCATGAAATCAAGTAATCCAAACATATACACATAGCATGCAATCATCATACTAACATGCATAACAATAACCCTAATAATCAATTACTGAGATTTCTATCATCATAATATCTATGTCAACACTGATCTATCATAATATCATATCAAATCATCATCATGAATCATAAAAACCCTAGCTTTCTAATCATACCCACTCATAATGCATGCATATTAGTTATAATCCGATTAACAACCCTTATTGACGATTTTCAGAAAGCTTTTTCGTTTATGAACAGGTCTGGACCATTAGGGATTGATTAAAAACGTTTACAAAGTGTTATGGATGAGAATCAAACCTTAGGATTATGAAAGAATGATGGTTAGACCTTGAAACCTTGTGTTTTTGATCAAAATCGCCTTCCAGAGGTTGTTTATGTGTTTGGGGCGGTTATGGGACGACTAGGGTTGATATTAGGAAGTTTAGGAGGTTAAGCATTGTATTTATAGGCGTTTTTAGTCGTCCAGCACGTAACTAGCGATTGTGCAGCTCCTATACGCGATTAGGAATGCTAATCGCATGAAGGTTCACGCGATTAGGCCTAATCGCCTATACCTTCACACGATTAGCCACCAATCGCCCCTGATGTTGCCTACTCGCCTCCCCTATGGGCGATTAGGCTTCCTAATCGCCTGTAGGGGTTAATCTCGTGTGTTTTGCGCGTTAAACCCCGTTTTAACATATGTTAACACATATTAATGTACCGACAAGTCACATAATGATTGTAAACACATAACACAAGTAAATACACATATTTACACTCGTTCACCAATTCCCGGGACTCGAGACTCGTATGTTCCGTATGCCCTGACGATCCTACCGATCGTCACCGTTTGTACACTTGGTTAAGGACCGACATCTAATGAACCTCTAGACCAACATCCAATGATCCTCTAGACTAAACCAATAGTTCCCGAACTATAACCCGACTTAACTAACCCAGTTAAGTACAATATACGCGTGACTCGCTAAGGTAGACTTTTATCTAGACAACGTTGTTAACCAGAATTTGCCGGGTGTCACAATATTGTTGTTTCATTATAATTATTTTCAGTTTTTTCCGATTGTTGATGTTTCTCCATGTCATGTTTCTTTGTCTATGTTCGTCGCCTGTTAAGATTGTGTCTTTCTTTTTTCTCTAATCATCGCCTATTCATATTCTAATATTTCATTCAGATTGTAACATTAAATTTTTATTTTTTGTATTGTTGATGGTTTTTAATAATTTTTCAGATTTGGGGCTTTATGTTTGTTGTTCTCAAAAATTATGAGATTTTAATAATTTTCAGATTTGTGATATGATCAGTTTCAGTGTTTAGGTATTGTTATTTGTTTTCAATGATTAGAAATTATGTTTGTTGTTTTCAAAAATTATGAGATTTTAATAATTTTCAGATTTGTGATATGATCCTTCATGTTTTCTCGGTAGCAAAAACACGAAAATTTCCCGTGTATTATATATTTCTTCATGATATTATGTTGGCTCAATGATGTTTGTCTTCGGGTTAGGTTGAATGTTCATATGTTCTTCGAGGTGTTCTTGAGGATCATAATATTAGATGAAAGGTAAAAGAATGTTGGATATTTTTTAGTGATTAATCCGCTTAGGAAAGCTATTCGGGTCCGGGTCCTGTTTGTTGATTCGGGTCTCATTTATTAGCATTTTATTTGTTTCCTAAGTTGATGGCTTAAAGTTTGGAAAGATAATTATAAGAATTAATTGTTATAAATGGTGGTTTGAAAAGTCTTGGATGTTAAAAGGAAGGGTCGAGTTTTTTGGTAAGAGATTGATTGATTGTATTATAGGAAAGTTAATAGCACAATTAGTTCTACACTTTCCATATAGTCATAGTCAAATGTATTAACTGCATAGTCAAATGTATTAACTATAATTGCTATAATTATGAATCTTGGTTTGGAAAGTTGTTGAATGGAATTGATGGTAGAATTGGTTTGTAAAGTTATTGCACTAATTTTAATACATTTTTAAAATTCTGATTTGTTTTTTTAATACTTTTTTATGGCGGTTGCAGGTGTATAACGATTGTGTTGCAGCAGTGAGCAACGGTGGAGGCTGTTTGCTCAGGGTAATAGTACTCTAGCAGATTCTTGCATAGACCAATTGGAGTTAATTGTTGCACGGGCACAAAGGATTGGAGATCCAAAATATCAACAGAAGGTACATGATTTTGCTCTTTAGTGTTAACAATTCTTGCATTTTGATATTTATCATGATTTATACAATATTGGAAACATCTAATGTTAATAATTATAATTACCATATCATTAATAACCTTTAAACACAAAATTATTAATCAAATATAAATACATTTATAAATTTACTTTTAAACATTCAAAATCAAAATTTAAAAAAAAATCGGTTTTTAAAATTAAAGACATTTAAACACAAAATAAATGCTTAATTCTTTGATTTGTCACATTACTATTTTTAGCGTATAATTAGCATTTATCATGATTTACACAATATTGGAAACATCTAATGTTTATAATTATGATTACCATTTCATTAATAACATTTAAACACAAAATTATTAATCATATATAAATATAAATACATTTATAAACAAAGTTAAATTTGAATTTTTTTCATCACACTTAATACGTCTATTTTCAATTGAATTACTTTATTTTCTAACATTCAAAATCAAAATTTTAAAAAAAATTACGGTTTTTAAAATTAAAGCCATTTAAACACAAAATAAATGCTTAATTCTTTGATTTGTCACGTTACTATTTTTAGCGTATAATTGACATTTATCATGAGTTACACAATATTGGAAACATCTAATGTTAATAATTATGATTACCATTTCATTAATAACTTTTAAACACAAAATTATTAATCATATATAAATACATTTATAAATTTATTTTTACACATTTAAAATCAAAATTAAAAAAAAAAACGGTTTTTAAAATTAAAGACATTTAAACACCAAATAAATGCTTAATTATTTGATTTGTCACATTACTATTTTTAGCATATAAATAGCATTTATCATGATTTACACCATATTGGAAACATCTAATGTTAATAATTATGATTACCATTTCATTAATAACATTTAAACACAAAATTATTAATCATATATAAATATAAATACATTTATAAACAAAGTTAAATTTGAATTTTTTTCATCACAATTAATACGTCTATTTTCAATTGAATTACTTTATTTTCAAACATTCAAAATCAAAATTTAAAAATGAATACGGTATTTAAATTTAAAGACATTTAAACACTAAATAAATCCTTAATTCTTTGATTTGTCACATTACTATTTTTAGCGTATAATTAGCATTTAACATGATTTACACAATATTGGAAACATCTAATGTTAATAATTATGATTACCATTTCATTAATAATATTTAAACACAAAATTATTAATCATATATAAATATAAATACATTTATAAACAAAGTTAAATTTGAATTTTTTTCATCACACTTAATACGTCTATTTTCAATTGAATTATTTTATTTTCTAACATTCAAAATCAAAATTTTAAAAAAAATTACGGTTTTTAAAATTAAAGTCATTTAAACACAAAATAAATGCTTAATTCTTTGATTTGTCACGTTACTATTTTTAGCGTATAATTGACATTTATCATGAGTTACACAATATTGGAAACATCTAATGTTAATAATTATGATTACCATTTCATTAATAACTTTTAAACACAAAATTATTAATCATATATAAATACATTTATAAATTTATTTTTACACATTTAAAATCAAAATTAAAAAAAACGGTTTTTAAAATTAAAGACATTTAAACACCAAATAAATGCTTAATTATTTGATTTGTCACATTACTATTTTTAGCATATAAATAGCATTTATCATGATTTACACCATATTGGAAACATCTAATGTTAATAATTATGATTACCATTTCATTAATAACATTTAAACACAAAATTATTAATCATATATAAATATAAATACATTTATAAACAAAGTTAAATTTGAATTTTTTTCATCACAATTAATACGTCTATTTTCAATTGAATTACTTTATTTTCAAACATTCAAAATCAAAATTTAAAAATGAATACGGTTCTTAAATTTAAAGACATTTAAACACTAAATAAATCCTTAATTCTTTGATTTGTCACATTACTATTTTTAGCGTATAATTAGCATTTATCGTGAGTTACACAATATTGGAAACATCTAATGTTAATAATTATGATTACCATTTAATTAATAACCTTTAAACATAACATTATTAATCATATATAAATACATTTATAAATTTATTTTTAAACATTCAAAATCAAAATTTAAAAAAAAATCCAGTTTTTAAAATTAAAGACATTTAAACACAAAATAAATGCTGAATTATTTGATTTGTCACATTACTATTTTTAGCGTATAAATAGCATCTATAAGGTAATAGTCGGTTAAAATTATTGAGTAATGCTCCTTTTACTTATACATGGGTCACTTTAGATAATGTTCCTTCCTATAAACGGGTCAAATAAGGTAATAGTCGGTTAAAATGTTGTTTTAGTGGTGTAGGTTCATGTTTGTTTACTTATAAATTGGTCGATTTGGGTAATGTTCAACTTTTCCAATGGGTCAAATAGGGTAAAAGTCACCAACAGTGTGTTTATGGTGTTTTGATTAGATTGATGTTCCTTTTACTTATACATAGGCCATAGGTGAATTGGGGCAATCTTCCCTTTTCTTAACGGGTCGATTTGGGTAATGTTTGTCTTTTCAAATGTGTCAAATAGAATAAAATGTGCTCGAAGCTTTTTTTAGCGGGTCGATATGGGTAATGCTCATCTTCTCAGACGTGTCAAATTAAATTGTGAAATTTAGGTGGTAGTTAGTTTCTTATTTTTATTTTTATTACTTTCTTATTGTTGAATATGCCATAAGTCTATTTTTAACACATACCATTTAAGTCGCCTTATTCAGGTTGGATTGTATTTAAGAAACCCTGTATTCTCACATGGCCAGCTTTATGTCGCATTGTCAAGAGTTAAAAGCAGGGCAGGCGTTAAGTTACTTATACTTGATGCTGGTGGGAAAGTGATGACTAAAACAAAAAAATGTGGTTTATAAGGAAATTTTCAGCGATATTTGAATAAATGTGTATTCGTTGCTTTTAAATTTTAATAAAATTTTTCTACTTTATTTTTCTTATACGTTATACTACTCCAAATAATCGTACGTTGTTGAACTGCGTGTCAACGCGGGCAAATATCTAGTCCTCTAAAAAAAGAAAAAAAAGGGGTCATAAAAGAGGTTCGGCATTTTATCTATAAACGGCACGGTATGCAAAGGTGTGGGGTAAAAGTTTGACAAATTAAAATGAGAGAAAGTATAGGGTACAAAGCTCCTTAACATACAAAGTATAAGAAGCCATTATATTATGCCACATGTCCACTTAACCAAAACCCAATTAACCTAACTAAACCCTAATTTTTTTTTTTTTTTTGATCGGCGAACAACTGTGTGGCAACCACCCTTACGGGGCGCCGTGCCCAAGAATCGACAACTCGACCTCCAGCAGCCCCCGCCTTCTCCCGATGCGCGGAAACCCGAGCCCCACTCGCCCGATGGCACGACAGTGTTATAGAACTCGGTAAAACCTCGCCGCCCGTCATATTCGAACCGGCGCCACCCGTATTCGATCTTCACCCGGATACTAAACCATAATGTTGGAAGTGGGAATTGAACCCTTGATTCAATTGCAGTTAAACCAAGGGCAAATCAGACTTTTTTTTTTCTATGTAACTGATTAATTCAATCACGTTCTTTTATCGTAAACGATTTCATAACATACGTAAACGATTTCAAATTCGAATTATACAACATCAAATGATCAAAACACATTATTCGAAGAACAAACAAATCAAGTACACCAAATAAAAAACTGAACGTGTAAATGTAGAGCAGTGCAAAAAAAACGATTATCGAGAAGCATTTCAAAAACCAAAAAATAGAGCACGGTTACTGAATGTAAATGAAGAAGATGGAATGTATAAACGTAAATGTATGCTCTGATTTTGAAAACCCACCACTTGAAACATGCTCTGTTTTTTTTTTATAAAAAAACAGAGCATGGTAGTGAAGAGAAAGTGAGAGTGCGTCCAAATAAAAAAAACTGAATTTAATTAGTGCGTCCAAAATTTTTATCCAAATGATAAATGGTGCGTCTAATTTTGTATCTAAATATAATGGTGCGTCCAAATTTCTTTCAAAATGTTAAATGGTGCGTCTAATATATTTAGGATAAAGCCTGAAGATATTTCACCACTGCTAGGGCTGTAAACAAACCAAACGTTCGGCAAACCGTTCGTGAATTGTTTGGCGGGAAGTTTGTTTGTGTTCGTTCGTTTAATAAATGAACGAACACAAACAAAAAATTCGGTTCGTTTATTTAAACAAACAAACATGAACAGATGTCGCGTTCGTTCGTTTATGTTCGTGAACGTTTGATAACGTGTTCGTTTATGTTTGTTTGTGTTTGATAGTTCATTAGAGTTTCTAACTTTTTATTTTTAATTTAAGTACTTCAATTTCTCATTATAGATTATTTAATATATATTAGTGTATCACATATTAATATTAATTCTCCTATTTTTGATTAACTATTATTTTGGGTAGATTAAATAAGGATTTCAAGTTAAATATGATAATTTTATAATTTTATATTTTTATGTGACATTATGTTATGATAATTATGTGATCAAGATTATATCAAGTATTTTTTGGTAATTGGGTTAGTATATTTTGGTGACGATGTATGTGATAAAAATGATAATTTTACTCGAAATTTAATATGTGTTGTTTGTCCCTGATTTTGTTTATGAATGCTTGTCTGTGTTGGTTTACATTCATTTGTGTTTGTTTGTTTTCGCTTTTTCCTGATACCTTAATTTAAACACAAAAGAACACGGACATGTTCATCTCCTTAGAAAATGAACACGAACAGAAAATTTCGTTCGATAAGTGTTCATGAACAGTTCGTGAACACGTTATTTCCTTAACAAACAAACACAAACATGAAATCTCCTCCGGTAAGTGTTCATGAACAGTTCATGAACACATGATTTCTTTAACAAACAAACATGAACAAGGCACTGTTCTTGTTCGTTTGATTTGTTTACAGCCCTAACCACTGCCCTCTCTCTTCTTCAAATTGTCAAGAGACATCAATTAGACAAACCAAAACTCTAATCCTTTATCACTTTCTCTCTCAGCATATCACTTTTTTTCTTCTTCTTCAAAAATGGCTGAAACAAAAAACTCCACTATTCTGAAGTTCTAGTTCAAGATCTGAACACAATAAACATCGGTTTTAAACACAGATCCCCCCCCCTCCTTTTTTAAAAAAAAACTCCACTATTCCAAACCCGAAAATTTCCGAGGCCTTGGCTTTTGTTTTCGAGTAGAAAAGGGTTATTAAATTTAGTTGACCTGAAACCCATGTTAAATGAATGTGAATTTGATTGGGTTATCGATGAGGCTCATCGGGTTGATGAATCAGTTATTGTATGGTATGTTTTTTTGATTTAATGCAAAACTTGCGTTTAACTTGTTATAAAAGTGTGTTTCAAACAAGGTTGGGTTTTGATGAGGTTTAAGGAATATGAGAACGGGTTATGGAGGAAGGTTGTGTGGTCGCTTCATCATAGTTCTAGGGGCTGGAACTACATTCCAGTTAAGTTATCATTATCGGGGTTTTGGAAACAAATAAACCGGGCTGTTATGGATCTTCGGGTTCAGGGCTTTGATGTGGTTTCGGCTATTAGAGGGGTGGTCGGGTCGGGGTCATCAGTGAGGTTTTGGTTGGATTGCTGGGTTTCTGGGGTTCCTCTTTGCCAGGAGTTTCCGGCTCTTTTCGATCTGGAGAGAGTTAAGGAGGCTTCTGTGCATAGTAGGCTGGGGTTGGGCTCTTCCGGGTTTGGGTGGGATTGGAAACAGGGTCTACAAGACGGGTTTGAAAGGGCTGAATTGGCACGATTGGAACTGTGGGTTGGGGGTCAAACGCTCAATGGGGTTGGGGATCATTGGGTATGGAATCCGGGTGGGTTGGGTGGTTTTTCGGTGCATAGTATCAAGACGATTCTTAATGACCAGCGGTATGATAACGTTCAACGATTGTTCCACTGGTGCAGCTGGGTTCCTAAGAAGGTTTCGATTGTTTCTTGGCGGGCTGAGCTTGATCGGCTCCCGACACTAGATGCATTGGCAAGACGCGGGATTCATGTGGGTGATGGCTTATGTCCTGTTTGTGGTGCTGAAGAGGAAACAGTCCTTCATTTATTTACTTCTTGCAGTTTCGCTCAGGATGTATGGCATATCATTTCGGAATGGTGCGGTATTCACTCGTTCTTTGCTTTTGGGGTCACGGATTTGCTGGACTTACACAGATTCGTTGGCCATTCGGAGAAGCATATGAAGGCCGTGTATGCGGTATGTCTCACTACGGTTTGGTGTCTGTGGAAGCATCGGAATGCCATCGTTTTCGAACAACAGCGGGTTTCTTTGGCTCAAGTTGTGGGAGAAATTAAGTCTAAAAGTTCTTGTGGGTCAAGGCTAGAGCAAGGTGTGCGGAACTCGATTGGAGTATATGGAGGGGATTCCGATTGTATAGTGTAGGTTGGTGATTTGTAATTTCTGATTTTGAACGTGTTTTGTACGTGGAATTTGCTAGCATCCCGCTAGCTTTTGGTGATAATAATATGATTTATGTTGGTCGTTCAAAAAAAAAAAGACATTAAACGCACGTTGATTGAATTTATATTATAAAGGTGTGTTTAAAGTGGGTGAATTGGGTATAGCCAGTGATGTAAGAAAGATATTTTCTACTCTTGATGAGATTATAATCTCACCTGATGATTCATTATCCACCAAGATCTCTGAGGCCAATTTTGTTTCATGTTTTTCTTTTACTCTTTAATTAATAATTTTCTTATAATTTTGTTTTTTTTTTCAATTTTTTTTCCAATCTTATAGTTTGTTTTGTAAAAAAAATGCAGTTGTAATTTGTGCTTAGTTACTTTCTGTCAAACTTTATGAAGATGTGTTGTTAAGGTGGTTTTGCAGTTGCAATGTGCTCACCGAACATTAAATTAATTTCTAACTTGTTATAAAAGTGCGTTTCAAACAAAGTGGGTGAATTGGGTATATGGGTGTGATTATTTTTTGGCTATCGACGTCTAAAACGGAGGATCTGTTGAGGGTTTGGAGATTCATTGGTGGTTTTGGTTGGAAGGGATTGGTTTTAAAAAGACTGAAACAGAGGGTCAAGGGATTGGTTTTAAAAAGACTGAAACAGAGGGTCATCATGCAAACCTAAAACAAGGCACTGACGAAGAACGAGTGCATTTAAAGAAATGAAAGGTGCGTTTAAAGAAATATACAAAAGAAGTTTAAAATTGTAACGTGCGTTTGTTTGTACAATGAGTGTGTCCAAAAATAGTTTATGTAATAATCTTAGTGCGTTTAAATATAAGTGAGTGTGCGTATAAATTAATTCGTCCAAATTACTGCGTCCAAACTCCAAAGTCATCTTGAATCATTAATTATGATCAGATCTCAAGTGCATCCAAATTCATTTTGAAACATTTAATTAGTGCGTCTCAAATCTCACGTGCGTCCAAATTCATTTTGAAACATTGAACAAGCCTCAAGTTTTATGCAAAACCTCACTGACCACTTTTTAGTTTTTAATTTCTGTTGTATCTTCCTACTTAGGTTATGATACTTCATCCATTTTATCAAATTAATTTTTGTTATTGTTAATGATCCACAGTTACATGTTCTTGCTGGACAAATTTGGTACAATACGTTGGCAAGGTTTTGGATTGGCAACACCAGATGAATTGTCTTCACTTCTATCATGCGCCTCATCTTTTCTTGAAGAAGAATGATGGTAACGAAACAATGACAGTGTTGTTTGTTTTGTTCCACCAGTGAACTTTAAACGCACGTTATATTTTAACATATATATAACGTGCGTTTAAATAGAACGTGTTTAACAGTTACTTATCTTCATCGTCTGAAAATTTTTTGAAAGCCATTTTTTTCTTTAATTCTTCTTCTATTATCAAAATCGTTAGTTTATGTTAATAATACATGCGTTGATAGTGATTTTTGAATATAATTCGACTGATTTTATCAATTGAATTGTAATGCTTTGTTTTTCTTCTTCTTCTTCTTCAAATACGTTTTGATTTGATTGTAATCGAATGTTTTTTATTGTTTAATCATTCTGAACGTTTAATCGAATTGAAATGATGAAAAAACAGGTTCAATTGTTGAAATTTTTTGTTTCGATTGATTCTGTTGTTACGATTTGAAAAAAAATTAGACGTTTTTTTTCCTAATTTACCCTTGGTTAGTTTGATCCAAGTATGATTAGGGTTTTAATCAGTATCCAGCCATCTTGTTAATCTAATGGCTGAGATTGCTCCTTACGCTTTGTACGTTAAGAAGCTTTGTACGTTATCTCTTCCCTTAAAATTATGGGTTATATGAACCCGAGTCCTTGTGGAGGTTAAGCTATTTTAAAGGTGTAATTTCTTCTCTTTTATTCGTCTTTCTTTAATTCTACCTCTAAGTAGTTAACGACTTTACTAAATAGATTTGAAGATACAATAGCAACATATTAGGCTAAACAACTAAACTATTTAGTAAAGTTATTACCTACCTAGAATTAAAATCTACCTATCTACCTAAAATATAATAAAAGAGTAACTAGAGCAGAGGTGACCCCTATCTAGGGTATCCACGTTAGCTTCCAACTCATCCACCCAATCTCACGGAGCTCCAACTTTAACCCAAACATCACTTCAATTCTTGACCCGCCATATATAAATACAGTTCTGTTTTTTATCCTCACCTAACCCATCTCATTGTGTATCTCCCTCCATTCTACATCATCGTATCCATCTAAGAATATCCCATCTTCCTCTTGGTTTGAAGTTGAATCAAAACCCTAATCGCATTGATTTTCAATATTGTGCCCCGTTTACCCGCTTCGATGAAAGCCATTTTGCCGTTTCTAATGTTACACCCTAACAAAGCATGTTCTCAATGCTTTCTGACCCTAATCATTTTTCGTCAATGTCTGACGATCCAAATTGACTCTTTGTAATCACTCCCCCACCCCACCCCAATCCTTCTTTGTCAATCGATTAGAATTGAAAGGATGCAAAAGGATTACTATAATCCGTGATCCAAATCCTGTTGTATTTCATCGTGATACTACAAGACTTATTGAAAAATCTTCAGTTGAGTTGCTTGAAGAAAATAAGGTTGGATTATAAAGGTCGGTTTGACGTATAATATGGATATTGATTGGAGTGGGCTAAATGCACCCTCTCTTCCTACTTTTTATACCTCATTTCTTAAAATACCACTTTATAAATTTGTCAAATTTCACCCTTTAAAAATCCTCATTTTTTTACTACATTTAAAAGCTAGTAATGGTGAAACTAATACTAAAACTTCACAAATCCCTATTTATAGAACCTAATCAATTATTGGTGTTAAATTATTTTCAATGTCAACGTGTTCATTCTAATAATACAACTATTTTGAAATCATGAAACTGCAAGGATTCAACCTGTTTTAATTGGTATATATAAACTTTTTTATTTGATTTAGTTGCATCATTTAAGGTCACTTAAGAAAAGAATGAAATGTGTTGACCAAACTATAGCTAACCATTCTTTAATAATAAAAGATAAGATCTTTTTTAAAAAAATTGTTAAAAACTTTTACCAAAAATCATTTGCAAAAGCTTTCTAATGTAATTTAAATCATGTATAGAAAAGGAGACATGGAGACGTTGTAGCACGTTCCTGAAAAGGAGACGTGCACGAAACGTCTTTTAAAAGTTTACGTCAACCCCACGCGGGAGGTGATGTGGCGGCACGTTCCTGAAAAGGAGACGCGCGCGGAGTTGTAGCACGTTCCTGAGAAGGAGACGTGGCGACGTCGTAGCACATTCCTGAAAAAGAGACGTGTGCAGAACGTCTTTTAAAAGTTTACGTCAACCCAACGTGGGGTGGTGAAGAGGTGGCACATTCCTGAGAAGGAGGCGTAGCGACGTTGTAGCGCGAGCTGCCTAACGCCTCTGACGTAATCGCGAGCTGCTAATATGACGTTGTTGTTAAAATGGCAAGCAAGTATACGTAATTGAAAATATTGCGACCATACTTGTGCGAGGTTACCATTGCTTTTGGAGTTTCTGACAAGCGGGGTTACCCGTAAGCGTGGAGTTACCGGCTTGCGTGGGGTTACCGTTGCGTAGGGAGTTACCGACAAGCGGGGTTACCCGTAAGCGTGGGTGATCTTAGCTAATCCTCATCCTTGTTGTAGTCCCACGTCAACAGTATTATGAATGCATATATACATGTGAATAAAATACACAAGTCATTGAAAACAGAATGTCATCATGAGCACGTGAAGGGTCAAGAGCCATTTACTCGAATTTGCTCATATTATAATATATGGAAGGTGACTTTTGGAAATTAGTATTTGTCCTTTAGTGTCATCAGTAGTAGGGGTGTTAAAAAATATCTGAATCTGAAAATGCGATTCAAAATATCCGATATCAAAATCCGAAACTATCCGAAAAACAAGATATCCGAAATTTCGAATATCCGAAATTCGCATATCCAAATTTTCGGATTCGGATATTGATTTTAAAAATTTTCGGATATTTCGGATATCCGAAAATTCATAAAAGTTTTTTATCGGATATCCGAAAAAATATCCGAAATATATCCGAAACTATCCTAAAATTTATATATAAAACATATAAAATAAAATATATTATAATAAAATCGGATATTCGGATATCTGAAATTCGGATATCTGGTTTTGAACACCCCTAATCAATAGAATACTAAAATATGCATGACAAATAACTTGTGAAACTCAAGCTGAGGGTAAGTTTAATACCAGTGGAACGCCAAAGGGTTACGGGTTGTTAGCACTCTTGAGATGACGAGTGTGTCCGGCGGCCATGGCAGGTCATCCACCGGACACGTGTTCAAAACAGTCCTCAGCTAAAATTTTGTTGATGCGTTTTGCGACTAAGGATTGGATATACTTGATTAACATATGTTAGTGATGGCCGAAGGTGACTATAGTCTGGGCGAATGTAAAAGATTATGGGCGAAGGTGAATAGAAAGGGGCGAAGGTAGATGTGGACTGGACGAAGGAAGACTGGACAAGATCAGAAGACACATTCGACCACTTAATGTGGGCGAATGTGGAAAACACTCACATTCGACCAGTTGTAAGGGGCGAATGTGCAGTGCCTATATATAGATTTTGAGTTTTTGATAATGTAAGAGAGTTATCATTTGTGTCCAGGTTCAGATCAGGTTCATAGGTGTTTTTGAGAGATTATCTGTGTGATCTAGATTAACATAAACTCATTGTAAATGCTTTTTGAATGAAAGTTAATCTATGAAATGTTATTGAAAATGATCTTGATTGTGTCGTGATTTGTGTTTTATCAATTTGTTCAGATCTAGGGTTTCCGCACCTAGTTTTGTGACTTGTATGATCGTATAATCCTGTTTTAGCTAAAATCCAACGCTCACAAAGTGGTATCAGAGCATAGAGGATCATACAACAACAAATTTGATAAGATCAGAGCTGATTTGGACATGTTTTTGACAAAATATCATCTGTTTTTACATAAACTTTGTTTTTAAGAGTTTTTGATCGATTTAAAGGTGAATTTGTGGTCGAATTCAAGTTTTCCAAGACTTAAAGTTGTTCCAAATCAATTCCGAAACATAACCTGATTGAGATCATTCAAATCCATGAACTTTTGAAAATCTGAGATCAGAATAACCGTTTTTCAAACAATAACCGTTTTTCAAAAATGAGATCTGCTAGTTTTGGGCGAACCTGGAACCTGGACTGAGTGTTGTGGTCGAAAGTGACTAAAAGTGGGCGAACCTGAGTATAAAGTGGTCGAACCTGAAAATTTGTTTAGAATTTTTTCACTTTCGGGTAGAAAATTCCACCTTCGACCGTTCTGATTTGGGCGAACGTGGAATAGTGTTAGTCTGTGGTTACATTCTGGTCAAATTCACATTCGGGTGTTACTGTTGGGACGAAAGTAAAACCAGAAGGGACGAGAGTGTGACAATTTGGACGAACCTAGGATTATTTGGACGAACTTGCTGAATTTCGGGCGAACCTAGAGTTTTTGTTGAAAATTTTTCTAAGTGTTGAGATTTTCAGATTGTGATTATGTGGCGTTTTCAAACTACTCCGGGATCAGCAACAACACAACCACAACAGCAGACAATGGACCCATGGACAGTGGCAGCGCAAAAGACAAACACACAGTCCTCACAACCACATAACTACATGACAACAACGAACACGATGCCTCAGAATGTAGCACATCCGGCACTACAATCAGATTACTGGGGAGTAGCTGCAGCGGCGGTAAATACTCAAACCACTAATGCTATTTCTACTTTGATTAAGGATTTGTCTACAGGTAGTGGAACTCGGCCACCGAAGCTCATGGATATGCAAGAGTATAACCAGTGGCACACCATGTTCAAGATCCATCTGGAAGGCATGGGAGTTGAAGGAGCAGAGGCATGGAGCATGATTGTCAAAGGATACACAGCACCGATTCTGGAGAATACAGGTGAGTTGATTCCTCTGGAGAGCTTGACTGAGGACGAAAAGAAGAAATATGTGGTAGAGAAGAAGGCGTTCTCTCAACTGACACAGGCAATCACAAGTGACCTGTTGCATCAGTTTGGGACATGTACTACGTCAAAGCAGCTTTGGGATAAGCTGAAGAGGAAGCATGATGGTAACGAGAAGACTAGGAGTCTGAGAATGGAGGAATTAGTTAAAGAGTTTGAGAATTTTTCTTTCATTAATAATGAAACTTTGAAAGAACTAACTCCGAGATATATGCATTTATTGTCTGAATTGTCTAGTTATGGTGTACAGATTCCAATGACTAAGCAGGTGGATAAGTTTGCAGATGCTTTACCACCACAATGGGATCAGCATGTGGAGGTACTCAGAGAGAAGGATGCTTATCAATTTTGGACCATTTCAGAGTTTATTGAAAAGCTGGAGAACAAAGAGTTGGAGGACAGGAGGAAAGCTAGAAGGTCACAGATTCCTCAGAATCCCAGTCTGTATTTTGGAGGTACTTCAGTTCCAGCTGGAAACTCGAGCTCTGGAAGCGTTGCACCACATGTTGCATGTATTTCCAATGTCATGGATTCATCAAAACCAACCACCAACTACACACCACCACAATACAATTCCTACTCACAACCATCATACACACCACCACAATATAGTTCATACATTTCACCAATCTCTCCAATGCAACAAGCAAGTTTTTACACCGCTAACCAATCACAACAACCAGTAAACCAAGTTACTCAACATAAACAACAACCGGTGGTTTTAGATACATCAAACTTGGGAAATGTGACTGTGGAGGTTGCTCAGCAACACATTGCATTAGTCTCAGCAATGGTTTCATCCTACAATGGGTTGGTTGCTAGTCAGATTGGGAACAACAACTTAACCAACGAAGACTACGCACAGATAGACAAAGAAGAGATGGAACTCATTGACATTCAATGGGCTTTTGCGAGTATAATGAGGAGAGCAACTGAGTTCATCGAGAAAACTGGAAGGACTGACTTGGCAACTTCTCCCAACACAACCTATGGTTTCAACAAGGAGAAGGTTACGTGTTTTAATTGTGGAGAAAAAGGACACTTCAAAAGGGAATGCACCCAGCCACCTAAACAAGGTAATCGAAACCCTTTCAATGCAAATTACCAGAACCGTCAACAAAACCAAGTTTCTTACCAAAATAACAACAACTACCAAAACCGAAACTTTAACAACCAAAACAGACAACCAAACACTCAACACCAGATTCAAAACCAATCTCCTAATCACACAAACCGAACAGTTGTACCTATCACTACACCTAATGAGACTCAACAGAATGCGAGTCAGAACCAAGCTTTGGTGACTCAACAGGATGAGAGGTTTGACTGGTCGGGTATGCAAATAGGAGTTGAGGAAGTGACTACTGGTGGGAATGTGGCATGTGTTGCCTATCAGGTTGATATGGAAGAGTCGGTGGCAGTTGATGAGAAGAAAGAAACTAAGGAGAGTGAAAGTGATGATTCTGAGACTGAGATGGAAGTGGAGAGTGAACCTGTTGAGGTCAAGGCTGAGGAAAAGAGTTCTGGAATGGTGATTGATTCAGTTTCTGATGTTCCAGAAGAGTGTAGATCGGTGTATTCAGATTCTGAGAGCGAATCAGACACAGAGGGAAGTGTTAATTCTTTAGATGATGATATTGACCAGTTGCTGGCAGAAGCTGACTTTTTGATGACGAGGAAGTCGTGCATAGCTGATGATGCTTTCACCAAGATCGACTATTCCAAGTTTTTCACTGGAAAGGAAGCTCATTTTGCGTTGATGGCCATGACCGAACCGCCAAAACCTGTAAGTTCTGAATCTAGCACTGATGTTATGAGTGATAAATACTGTGGAACATGTGATAGATTGACAGAGGAGAATAAACAACTCCGAATTTCACGAGATAGTGCTATCTTGAACTGTCAATCTACTCGCAAAGAGTTAAATGCTTTTAACAAAGTATTAGATGGCTATAAAAAGGACATTTCCGACTTGAAAAACACTTTGTCATTGAAACAATTGGCCATAAACAACTATATCAATGAAATTGAAAACACCAAGTTGGAAATGGCAGCCATAAAATGCTTTGCTGAAAAGGTGAACAAGAAGCTGGAAAGTTATAAGAATGTTGCTTATGTCGTAGATCATATCATTGATGATAACACCACCAATTACAAGTCTGTACCATCTCCGGTTCTTTTTGAAAACCATAACTATCACCAAGTTATACCGGAGAGTTCGGTAAAATCAGACTCGTCATCGGAAAAGGAATCTAATACCTCGAGTATTGGTGATCCATATTCCGATGTGAGACCGATTTTGGGCTTGAACAATGAGGGTGTTTATGCTGAGAGTGATAGTTCAGACTCAGAAAATGATGATACTGGTAGTGATCAATCTGTTAATGAATGTGAGATTCCAAAAGAAAATCACATCATTACTACTGAACCAGTGTCACCATCTGATCATGTTCATCCGATGGCAAATGCTAATCGTGATAAAAAGTCTGAAAAGGTTGATGTTAAGAAAGATAATGTTGTTAAAAATGAGGTCAAAAAGAATGAGCTGAATGAACCAAGTGACAAACCGGTTAAAGTGTTTTATCGGATGGAAGGATCCGATAAAATTATTTCTGATGAGGAATTTCCGATTAAAAATGTTAACTATTCTAAACTTGATAAAATCTGGCAAGAAAGCACAATATGGTTTCCAAAACATGAAAGAACCAATGAAATTCCACCAGAAATTTTAAAGAAACTGTTTTCAGAAGTTCCTCAAGAACCAAAAATCCATGTCACTGAGTTCATTCGTCCAAATGATAAAGCAAATGGTTTTCATGAGCCCTCTTACTCGAAAGGACCACTTCCTGAGAGTTTGAGAAATCAACAGTATAATGATCAATTTCCTGTCAGATCATTTGCTTCACCAAATGCTCATTATGTGTTTGAGGAATACAGAAAATGCTTTAAATGTGGAGAACGCGGGCATTTACTTGCTCAGTGTCCATATGTAAGGCACAAAAGACATGAGGTTGAGGTTAAGAATTCAATGAAAAAGCCGATTGATCATTATGTCCCACCACATAGACGGGCTGTTCCTCAACAACAACAATTTTATAATCAAAACAATTTTCAAATGAGGAACAACCGTCCATTTCAATATGATCGAAGGAATCGGATTGCAATGGAACAATCTTGGAGAAAACCTGTGGTGAACACAACAGCTGATAGACAAAAGGTTCCACAAAAACCAATTGTCAAATCACATGTTGGACCTAAGTCTGTTAATTCAGATAAGGTTGCTAAGAAAGTTACTTTTAGTAACAATGTTCAGAAACATATTGAGAAACCAAAATCTCAAATTCGTATTCTCAAAAGGTCTGAACAATCTTGGACACCTAATGGTACTCCAGGAGCTTCTACTTCGAAGGTGAGTGAGAAAAATGACACTGTTTTGAAAAATCAGAAAACGATTGATTCAAAACAAAAAGTTGTTGAAAAAGTTGTTGAGGATGTTTCTTTGAAAGCCAAAGTTCAAAGGCCCAAGACTCAGGCTTGGGTCCCCCGAAAGAACTAAATGTTTACTTTTTGTGTGCAGGGAGCTTCAGTTGGCCCTATTAGCAGTCTCTGGATTGTTGATAGTGGAGCTTCAGGCTACATGACGGGGGATTTGGCGTTGCTGTTTGATGTGAAGAATATTAATGGAGGATATGTCGCGTTCGCGGGTAATAAAGGAGGATATATCACGATGGAAGGAAGCGTGAGTAATGGGATTGTGACT
This sequence comes from Ambrosia x helenae, assembly GCA_030844895.1. Lineage (NCBI taxonomy): Eukaryota > Viridiplantae > Streptophyta > Magnoliopsida > Asterales > Asteraceae > Ambrosia > Ambrosia x helenae. The sequence goes on along the minus strand of CM061234.1, from coordinate 21,764,093 downwards.
TTCGAGCGGATTTCTTATGTCAAGCAGATAGACTATAATCTGTTGAGCGTCAGTCAAATATGCGATAAACAATTTTCTGTGCATTTTGATGACAAATCCTGCTATATTCTCAAACCGGGCTTCAAGATTCCAAAGGAGTGGGTTATGTTGATGGCACCTCGAGTCAACAATCTTTATATTCTTGATATGTCCAAGGCGATGACATCACAGGGACAGATAACATGCTTTCTATCCAAGGCGACCGAAAAAGAATCGATAATGTGGCACCGCAGAATGGGGCACATTCATCTGAGGAAAATGAATCAGTTGGTGAGAAATGGACTTGTCGATGGAGTGAATGTGAAACATTTCCATTTGAACGACAAGTGTGTAAGCTGCATGAAAGGAAAACAACACAAACAATCCCATAAAGTGAAGAAAGTTAACTCTGTTGAGATGCCGCTTGAGCGATTGCACATGGACCTTTTTGGACCGGTCAAACGCAAAAGTCATCTTGGAGAGCTTTATTGTTTAGTCGTCACTGATGACTATTCACGATTCTCATGGGTGATGTGTTTGAAGAACAAAAGCGACACCTTTACCAACTTACAAGTTCTGTTCACTCGACTGGAGAATATATACAATTTGAAGATAAAAAGGATCGGGAGTGACAACGGGACGGAGTTCAAAAATGCAAAGATGGATGAACTTTGTGAAAGCAAAGGGATTCATCATGAATACTCAGCTCCGTATACCCCGCAACAGAACGGTGTTGCTGAAAGAAAGAATAGGACTCTGATTGAGGCTGCTAGAACAATGCTCGCTGACTCAAATCTTCCAGTAATGTTCTGGAATGAGGCGATTTATGCAGCAAACTATACATTAAATCGGGTTCTGACAGTGAAGAAGTTTGGAAAAACATCTTATGAGCTGTTACACCGACGAAAGCCCAATTTAGAGTATCTAGAACCATTTGGGGCGCCATGTACAATGTTGAATCCAAGCGAGAAGTTTAGTCCGAAAGCTGAGGAGGGATATTTTGTTGGATATGCAACCCCGCTCAAACGGGTATTCAACAAGAGAACTCGTCAAGTGGAGGATTGGGCTAATGTGGAAGTTCAACGTTACACTCAAAATTTACAAGGCACGGGCCCTGATTGGATGTTTGATTACAAAGATTTCTTTGAATCATTCAACCTAGATAGCCTGGTTGAAGAAGCTGTTATCAGATTACTTTACGAGTGTGAAAACGCGGCAACTTCACCGTTGATGCGTCCAATCACCGTAAATCCCCCACCAGCTTCTAATGATACCAGTGCTCCTACAGTAGAAGAAGAGATGTTTCAAGAAGCTTCAACTTCATTAGACACTTCAGAATCTGAAGATGAACAATTTGAAGAAGCCGTTCTTGAAAATGCAGAAGACTTAGAAGAGCAAACTGTGAACCCAACTCCAAATCCAGATGTTGCTTCATCATCTAACACGGGTCATGATCAGGATGCTGTAGAGAATTTGACTGCTCAGACGGGAGTGATTGTACCTGTTAATCTGGAATCTCGGATTCATCGTATTCATCGTATTCATCCGCTGGAGCAAGTTATCGGTGATCCTGGTAGTGGAGTGATGACCAGAGGGCAGCTTAAAAGCGTTAATTCGCCAGAGAGTTTTGGTGCTTTAGCATTGTATGCCAAAATTCAGAAATCTGGTAGCCAAAATGATTGGTCGTTTGCATGTTATGTGTCGCAGGTAGAGCCAAGGACATACAAAGACGCTTTGAATGAAGATGCCTGGGTTGAGGCAATGCAGGAAGAGTTATTGCAATTCCAGAAATTGGGAGTCTGGACGCTCACAGATTTGCCGCCGGGAAGAAAGAAAATAGACACTAAGTGGGTGTTTAAGTGCAAAAAGGATGATCGTGGAGTTATTGTACGGAACAAAGCCAGATTGGTTGTGCAGGGTTTCCATCAAATCGAAGGAATTGATTACAACGAAATCTATGCACCAGTAGCACGAATCGAAGCTATTCGGATGTTCCTTGCGTTTGCTTCGTATAAGAAATTCAAAGTCTATCAAATGGACGTCAAGAGCGCATTTTTGTACGGTAAAGTCAAGGAGGAGGTTTATGTCGGGCAACCACCAGGCTTTGAGGACCCAATCCACCGGGACAAGGTCTATGTGCTGAACAAAGCTTTATATGGTTTGCATCAGGCTCCAAGACAGTGGTACGAGGAGCTAAGTACATACCTCATCTCCAAAGGATTCAAGCGCGGCCTCGTCGATTGCACCCTCTTTACGAAGAAGACGGGAGATGACTTGCTTCTAGTACAGATTTACGTTGATGATATTATATTTGGTTCAACTAACGAACTCTTGTGCAGGGAATTTGAAACTGTTATGCAGGAGAAGTTCGAAATGAGCGCTATGGGGGAAATGCAGTTTTTCCTCGGCTTACAGGTGGATCAAAGACCCGACGGGATCTTCATTCACCAGACGAAATACGTAGCCGACATCTTGAGCCGATTCCAGATGGAGGACTCTAAGCCGATGGATACCCCGATTCAACCCAATCACGGGATTGGAGTGGACGCTAAGGGGGAGCTGACAGACCCATTTACATACAGAGCAATCATCGGATCTCTGATGTATTTGACAGCGTCTCGACCAGATATTATGTATGCAACGTGTCTCTGTGCTCGCTATCAATCGAAGCCGAAACAAAGTCATCTGACGGCGGTCAAGCGTATCCTTCGATATCTGAAGGGTTGTCCATCAAAAGGACTTTGGTACCCTAATGATGATGATTTTGATTTTATTGCTTTTAGTGATGCAGATTGGGGCGGCTGTGACAAAGACAGCAAATCAACAACAGCCGGTTGCCAGTTTTTAGGGAGCAGGTTAATTACCTGGCAATGCAAGAAACAGACTTCTGTCGCACTGTCTACATGTGAAGCCGAGTACATTTCAGCCTCGAGTTGCTGTTCGCAAGTGCTCTGGATCCAACAACAGATGGTCGATTACGGTTTGCAGTTTCTTAAAACCCCTATACACTGTGACAACGAAGCCGCAATTGCATTAACTAAAAATACTGAAAATCATTCTAAAGCGAAACATATCCGGATTAAATATCATTTTATCCGTGATTGTTACGCTAAGGAATTGATTGACATGGTCAAAATCCATACTGACTACCAACGTGCAGATTTGTTTACAAAAGCTTTTGACAGATCCCGCTTTGAATATCTTTTGAAAGTAAACAATATAAAGGAAAAACAGGACTAATCGGCTCCTCGGTTTATCATTCTTAGTTTTTAGTTTTAGTTTTAAATTTTTGCTAATTGGGAATTTCTCTTTGCTAATTGGGAATTTCTCTTTACTATCATAATCCTCAAAGAAGTTGATGCTTTCGAGGGGGTTGTTTAATCCTCAAAGAAGTTGATGCTTTCAAGTGGATTGTTTCTTTCTATTTTTTGTTTTGTTTTTCAGAAAAAAATTAAAAACCCAAAAATATGTTCTTTATTTTAGGGGGAGTCATTTTATCAGAAAAACCAAAAACATTGAAAAATTTTCAAAATACCTAAAAATTAGAAAAACCCAAAATGATTTCCTGGATAAAAAGAGGAAATGATAGTACATCAGTGGGGATCTGACACAGGCTAAAGAATTGTATAGTTTTAATGAGACGTATGTTGATTACGTGTGATATGCTGATAGGCTTCGTAGACTATATATTGCGTGCATTAGTGATACAAACATAACAAACTACGCGTTTGTGGATGAACACCTCATGGGCATATGGTCTTAGTACCGTAATTTCGTGTGATAGGGTGTTTGTACAAAACTCGGAGGTTTAGGGTCGTTATGTTATTAGTTGTCTGGGGATAGCCTATCTGATCTTCTGCTGTAAGTCATTACGGACCTAGATCAGACAGGATGTCTTTATAAAAGAGCTTTATGCCAAATCCTAAAGTTACCGAATTGAGGAACTTTCCATGTTATATGATGATCAAAGATTATCTATAATATCGTATTGATCATTGATGCAAATCATGATTAATATCAGTCCTCAACCTGGTATGGTGCATATGTTACTTTGCTGCATTAATTTGCTGACCTGTATACCTCTATGCATTATATCTTGTACAATTACAGACGACGAAAGCATAATCACGCTTTACAATGAGTCTTTGTGCAAATTACTTCTTGATACGGGAGTATGTCGTGTGTGTGGGAACCACAATGTGTTAGTCTAATACATCTAATTAGTATCATTTTAAAGCATTGCATAATTGTCTGCATGAGAGCTTATGTGGACAACAATATCAGCAATTGCCGTGTCACATATTGTTTCCAATGATAATATTGAAACAGATCAACGCTGTGTTCAGATTTCTCAGAAAACTGATATGATCCTCTTACCGGAAATCACAAAATGTTTACTGCTTTCATTTACTTTGATGCATTTTACTTTGTCGCATTTTACTTTTATTGTCAAAAAGATACAAAATCCAAAAAGATTTTAGGTGTGTTTTGATCAAATTTTCAGAAAATCCAAAAGATTTGCATTTCTGCTTTATTTTTGATATCCGGGGATGCTTGATGGTCAATTTCTGAGATTTGATAACACCATCTGGACTTTGTAACATTCAAAATGTGAAAATTTGAGTTTTGGAAGTTTAACGGATTGAAAAATGTTGAACGGGATTCGAATTCGTGATTTGGCGAAATTTTCAGATTTTTCCATTTCACATTCGCCCCTTAAATGGGTCGAATGTGGAAAAATCATCACACTCGACCGTTTTGTTTTTGGGCGAAGGTGGATTTTTCACTTTCGGGTGAATATTCCACTTCCGGGTAAAACTTTCACCTTCGGGTCTTTAATTAGGGCCGAAGGTGGAGCAGTTTCACATTCGTGCCATTAAATTGGGGCGAATGTGGTTTTAACCCACATTCGTCCACTTCAAACGGGCGAATGTAGACCTCTATATATATGTCTTTCAGCTTCGATCCTCTTCATTCAAAATTTCTGTCATACCAAGACCTTGTTGCTCGTGTTTTCTACGATCTATTGATTTGTTCCCTTGTTATTTCTGATCATTTTAAGACTCATATTGCAGGTAATGGATTTCATATCAGATCAAAATTGATCGGTTTATATACAGGACCTAGGGTTTCAGTTTTAAAGATTTTTGATGTTGATTGATAATTGTTTTTGATTCCCGATCAGTTTTCATAGGTTTTAGGGGGAGAATGTGGAAGGAATTAGGATAATAACATGTCTAGGTGTTAGTTTTGATCGATTGAACACAGTTGAACCCTAATTCCACTTTAAAACCTATGTAAACTGATTAATTGACAAAATTGCTTATAAACGAGTGTTAGTCGGACATGTTAGTACGTTTTAGGATCAAAATCACAGGTTAAAATCAACAATGGCAAAATTTCAAATTTTGGGGGTAAACCATTTCACATTCGGGTGTTATAAAACGGGCGAAAGTGAAATTGGTTGGGCGAATGTACTTTCAAACCGGACGAATGTGACTTTAATCAGAATTGTTTCATATTCGTCCATATATTTTCACATTCGACCATATGATCTTACATTCGGCCATTTCAAACTGGGCGAATGTGCAGATTAGTTTTGACCAAAATTTTTATAATTTGTCGTTTTTGTGTTTTGATGTGTTTTTATTGATTTTCATGTGCAGATGGCTGAACAACCCGAGAATATTGAATCACCAGCAGTGAATGTTGAAACTCCAGCTGAGATCACAGTTCAAGATCCAGTACCAGTAGCAGAAACATCTGTTCCTAGCAGTTGGCCTTTTGAACGATCGCACAACTGTTGCGCTTATCTAGGAGACGTTGAGAAGAACACAGAGTTTACTGGGATTATAGAATTTCTGAAGAGGAGCAGGATTGTTCATGCTCTAGCCACACCAACCATCATATATAAAGACATCATTGAAGACTTTTATCAGAATGCGAAGTATGATTACTGGGAGAATCAGACGATCATCAAGAGCAAGATTCAGGAGATGGATATGTTCTTGACTGAAGCTGATATTCGGGAGGCTTTACAGATTAAATTTGAAGATAGTGAAGATCCCAGGGAGTTATCGTGGACAGAACAGAAGGCGTGCTTCTTAAGAATGAAATACAAAGGTCCAATCACTGACGGATCTATGTATAAGGGGAAGCTGGGAGTGCAGTACAAGTATTTTGCACATGTTCTGATTCATGTCTTTGGATGTGTGAGTGGTGGTTATGACGTGATGAGAAGGAGTTTGAGTTCATTAATGGTTGCGTTGACACTCAACAAACCATTTAATGTTTCTGGGATGATTCTTGATCACATGCTGGAGATGCTGAAGGGAATGAAGAATAAGAAGTTCATGTTGTATCCGAGGTTTCTGATGATGATCTTTGACTACAAGTATCCTATGCTGAAAAAGGATCCGACTATGATCCTAGGTCAAGATCACATGAATATTAGAACCTTGATGAGGATGAAAGGTTACAAAGGTGTGCCTGATAGTGAGAAGCCACCTAACAGGAGATTATTTGGTGCTTTGGCTCGTCCGGATTACACTGATCCTGGCAAGAACAAAGCAAGACATGATGAGAGTGACTCGGACAACGATGATCCCTTAGTGTATGTTGATTCAAGCACTAAGCGGAAACGTCAAGTAGTCAATCCTGGAGCCAAAGGGAAGGGCAAGGGAAAGGCTATAGATCAGGGAAGCACTAAGCAACAGGTAGCTAGAAAGAAATCGACGGCAAAGAAAGGATCGGGTTTGGTGGATGAAGAGTCTGTAGATTCAGAAGAGACTGAAGTTGATGAGCAGTGGGATTCTGATGATGAGAATGTGAGGACCACCAAACGTAAGGCCACTATGGTTGGTGAGTCTGAATCCTTGAACCAGTCAATAGAAGAAGCTGAGAGAAGAAAGAAATCAGTTGAAGATGAAGGTTTAGGTGTTGACCTAGCTGAACTGAGTGTTGGAGAAACTGTAGTTGTGAATTTGCCCAAGAAGACAAAGAAACAAAAGACTATGGCCAAGAAATCAAGCATAAAAGAACTGAGGGAGAAAGAATTGGCTCAGTTGTTGAAAGGAAAGAGGTTACCTGATGCTGGTACACCATCTAAGCTATCTTCACCAGTTGCCAAGAAGCAGAAGAAAGCGAAAGAGGCAGAGACTTTACCAATCAATCAGTTCAATATCGATATGGATAAAGTGCTCGATATGTTTAGAAAGCCTCAGAAAGAGAAAGTTGTTGAAGTTGAGCCATCCAGATCTAAGTCGAAGAAAGTGACTGTGGATGATGATGTCATGAAACAAGTTAATAAGAAGATGGAGGACATGATGAAGATGTTGGTTGCTCAACAAGCTGAGATTACTAAGTTCAAGCAGAATGAGGAGAAGATGCTCCAAATTGTGGTTGCTTCGAAATCTAATCAGGATGATATAAATGATAAGATTAAGTTGATTGAAGCTAAGAATGAGAAGCTTGAAAGAAAATGTGAAAGAAACAAGAGCAAAATCAAACTGATTAAGGCTGATAACAAAGAATTAAAGAAGGAAAACAAACGCCTTTGTGGTTTGATTGAAGAGCTTTATAGCAGAGCACCCAGTTGAAAGAGGGTGAAGAAGATGAAGAAGAAGATGAACAGAAAGTTGATTATGAGTATTCTGAATCTGAGAAAGAAGAAGAGGATGATGAAGATGATGATGGATCGGATAAAAGCGATGATGACAATGATGATGATGATGACAATAATGATGATGATGATGATGGTGCTGAAGGTACAGGGAAAAAGCAAGGTGATGAGTTTAGCAGTGGAAGTGATCATGATGGAGGAGATGATACTTCTAGATTTAGTTATGAGAAGAGAACACCACAGAAGAAGAAAGATACTGGAGAATCGAGTTCCAAGAAGAAAAGTGGGAATGTTGATTCGGATGAAAGTATTTTCTGGAACGAGAAGGTGAGATCTCTGTCTGATGATGCTAAACAGATATATAAGAATATGTTAGAAAAGAGAGAGTGGACCATTGAGTTCACAGGATGCTTCGCTGAAATATTCCAGACTGATGATTTGAGATATGAGTTGGAATATGAAGATCCAGATCTTGAAGAAGGGGAATTACCTGCATCTGTGGCGAAAGAAATACTAGATGGTCTCGCACAGAGGGTAGGAAAGACGTTTGAGGAGTTTATGATGGATGAATCGATTCCTGATATTCCTGAAAAGGATATGGGAAGTCATTCAGATGATGTGCATACTCCAGAGAACAATGAAGTTGAAATAGAAGATATTACTCATGAAGAGTTTCCCCAGTATTTCAGACAAGATGATGAGAATGAAGTATTTCCTGACTTCACTGAGATACCAAATAAGTCAGCGAAACAGAAAGCAAAGAAAAGGAGCGAAGAGTTTGTTGAGAAGGTGTTTGGTAATGAAAAGAAAGATTCTTCTAACCAGTCTGATGAGTTGAAGAATTATATGAAGAAGTTGAAGGAAATGGATGAGAACCGACCTAAGCCTGAAGCTCAAGGTAATTTTTATCGATTTCATAATGCCAAATTCAAAGGCAGAGCTCTCGGGTGGACTTACTTAGGCAGACTGAAGTGTATTGCTGCAAAATGGGAAACCGGAATTCTGTATTTCAACAGATTCTGTGACTTGCTTACTCTACCGTACTGGGCAGTGAGAGACTTATGCAGATTCCCAATGTCAGGTGCCGAGGTAAATGGATCACATGTCGGTTGGTGCGCAGACAAATTGGTTTGGGAAAGTCGAACTAGGTGGAAGAGATTTCAGCCTCAATATCCCAGAAGAAAAGAGCATAGGGATATTGATCCACAAACCAATATGAAGCGTGTTACTTTGATCTACAAAGCACCTAATGTGATGAGGAAGATACCGTTGATGCCAATGCCACAGCATTTTAGTGCTGATTTCATCTTTTGGTATTACGATTGGAGAAAGGCAGAAGCGGTGATCGTGTTGAGAGATGGAAAGGATAAATACAAGCATGTTCATGTATTTGATCCTATGTGGTTGATCAATTGCACATTCGAAGACATCATCATGTTGTTCTACAATCCGATCTACTATGAACCCAATGACTTTGCTCAAGCGAGAAAGTATACTCAAGTTGTTGGAGTGTGTTTTGCGTATGATATAAATGCAGGAAGCAACTTGGAGGGTAAACTTGGCAAGACTGTGAAGATGGCCAATGTGTCTAAGCCTGTGAAGAAAACATTCGAGCCGCCAATGACTTCTGAGCAGAAGAAGCAGCTCAGAATCAAACTGGTGAACAAGACGATGGACTATCAGAGAAAACTATCCAATCAATAGTCGAGGGGGAGTTTGTTGATGCGTTTTGCGACTAAGGATTGGATATACTTGATTAACATATGTTAGTGATGGCCGAAGGTGACTATAGTCTGGGCGAATGTAAAAGATTATGGGCGAAGGTGAATAGAAAGGGGCGAAGGTAGATGTGGACTGGACGAAGGAAGACTGGACAAGATCAGAAGACACATTCGACCACTTAATGTGGGCGAATGTGGAAAACACTCACATTCGACCAGTTGTAAGGGGCGAATGTGCAGTGCCTATATATAGATTTTGAGTTTTTGATAATGTAAGAGAGTTATCATTTGTGTCCAGGTTCAGATCAGGTTCATAGGTGTTTTTGAGAGATTATCTGTGTGATCTAGATTAACATAAACTCATTGTAAATGCTTTTTGAATGAAAGTTAATCTATGAAATGTTATTGAAAATGATCTTGATTGTGTCGTGATTTGTGTTTTATCAATTTGTTCAGATCTAGGGTTTCCGCACCTAGTTTTGTGACTTGTATGATCGTATAATCCTGTTTTAGCTAAAATCCAACGCTCACAAATTTTGGCGTGCGCGGTGGATGGAACCATGATTTGGCGGGTTGCACCCGCGGGCCAACCGTTCACGGGACCTGGCTCATGTGGTGGTGCGTTGAATGCTCTGCGTGGTGGATCTATTCCGTGCTCCACTGGAGATGTGTTTTACGACTCATCAAACATCCCCACACTTAACTTTTTTTCGTCCCTGAAAAAGCATACAATGGAATCATAATTAAGATATTTGGTTTCCAAATTATTTCAATATTTTTTCTTAGCAAGGCAAAACAACATACTAAATGCAACTGCTGGTATTATGGTCCACATAAACCAAACCACCGACTCACCAAGCCCCTTTTTGTGTTTCTTCAATTAAGTTCAATTTCATTCAATCATCTAAGGGTCTCACACTCAAGCATCTCAACTCCATCCTAATCCCCGAATCAAGCTTATGAGGCAATGATTATTATCTACCACTTTATATAAATACCCTTATGCGTTGAGAATCAAATATGATGGAAGATGGATGAAGTTTATGAGCTTAGACATATTTTTTTATATATACCTAACCCAGAGGTTGTCTTAATCAGAGTCACCATCCCCAAGAGCGACAGCATGAGCTTCGGTTTTTTCCTAACTTGACCTAGAGGGAGTTTCGATTAGAGTCACCATCCCCAAGGGAGACTTCATAGGCTTCATTTAATTTTTATTTTTTTTATCTAGCTCAATTGGTGGATATGTGGATCTTTTTTTTTTTTTTTGTCGGGCGCCACTTTTCACCGGATTTATTCTCATAAAAAGGATTAAGCGTGCCATTTGATTCAAAACACTTATAGGCATTTACTTATAGCAGTACCTCTTATACTATCAATGGTTTCAAACTTTGCCAATCAGCCTAAGGCGAGAACCCACAAGATTTCATGATTATTATATTATTTTCTTATATTTTACCCTACTCGAGAAACTATCACAGTCAGCTGGGCCTACCAACACATCACATGCAACATGCTCTCTACCTTATTATTTTTATCTTATACATATAGTATTGAAAAAACCAAAAATCCTACTTTTATCTATCATTTTCCATTTAAAAGCACACAAAATCATGGACTTTTTTATAAAAAAAAAAATTTTTGTTGAATTAAAGACTCAAACTATACTAAAACACAGTTCCCATCCCTACATTTAAAATTACACATTGTCCTCAATGTGTAGAGAAAAAGAGCTAAAAATAAAGAATAAAAATAAATATATAACAAAAAGTAAAGTGGAACAAACTCCCCTGGTAATACTGTGGTGTAATTCTCGCAAAGCGCGTCCTGAGCTGTCCCATCAAAGTGCAAAGCAACCATATAGCATTTCATTCGTGGTTGTAAGCAATAAATCGAGCAAACAAAAACTCAAAAGACAAAACGTAAAATGAAACAAAAATAGACTGACGAACTACGGAGTTTGTTCCACATTTACAAATAAAATATTATTGGATTAACCCCGCCTGAATAGAGATTGAGTACAGGCAGGACCCTTCCAAATCTGCAATTAATAATACAGACAATCCCCATACATAGACACAAACCAAAACATAAAAGAAAAATAAATAAATAAAATAAGTAAGAATCTACAAACTCTACAACTTTAGCTGATTCTTAAATATGCACTATTCTCCTCAAAATATATCTGGTGGCTCCCGTTTGCAATCCTTGGCAACCTGATAAGCTAAATTCCTAGCAGTGTGCTCCATTAGCTCTCCTCTACTTTTACCGCTGCCTCATCTAGTCCACCAAACAAAAGCCGCCTCCATACCAACACCATAATGTGGCTGTTTTCACGTATATCATGCCTATTTTGTTCTAATTTTGTCTCGTTCATAGTCTAGGTGCACATTAATAGATTTAACCTCCTCTTTCGGCTCCTCATATGTATTCTGCCTAACTCCAAACACAATCTCCTCATCACCTACCTGTAGCCACAATTTTCCTTTACCCATGTTGACTAGGGCTCTCGATATGGCCAAGAATGGTCGACCTAAAATGAGCGGCATAGTGTCGTCCTCTTTCATGTCTAGCACCACAAAGTCGACTAGGAACACAAATTTGTCCACCTTCACTAACAAGTTCTCCAATATGCCCCTAGGAATTTTCACATATTTGTCAGCTAGCTGGATGCACATCCTAGTCGGCTTCAACTCCCAAGATTAAGCTTTAAGAATAGAGAGTAGGGCATCAGATTTATGCTAGCACCTAGGTCGGCTAGCACATTTCTGGGAGTGAAGTGGCCGGTCAAACAAGGAATGGTGAAACTTCCTGGATCGGTCATTTTCTAAGGAAGTGTATTCTGCACGATAGCAGAGCACTCCTCAGAAAGAGTAACGGTAGAGAGCTCATCAAGTTTCATTTTATTAGTCAGCAGATCTTTAAAAAACTTGTCATATTTAGGCATTTTGGAAAGAGCCTCTATGAATGGGAGATTAACGTGGAGTTTCTTCAGCATCTCCACGAACTTAGCATACAACTCAGAATCATCAGCACACACTAGACAACCAGGAAATGGTGGTTTAGGCTTATAGACACGAACTGAATTCTATTCTCTCTTCTTCTCACTCGACTCACTAGGTTGTGTTGTACTTCGATTTGTAGACTTTTATTATTAGTAGTAGTTTATTTTTAATTATTTGGTATGTTTATCTTCTTAACTAATTCTTGTTTATTTATCTTTATGACAGGATCAATTAGTGATTAACTTATCAAACCTTTAAAACCAACCCTAACTTAAACAATAAAATTAACTATCATAGGGTTCCTACGGCTTCTGGTAGTCCCGGGCTAGATCCAAGGCAAGGAAACCGGTAGTGCGACGGATCCTTCGGGTTTCTGATATCCAAACCGGTATCTAAGCAATGGCTTCTGAAGTGGACTAGATCCGGGAGACAAGTTTATGGTTCTTACCAGATGTGTGAGTGACTTTCTTGGCAAAGGGAGGAATCCCTATGGGTGCACCAGTGATCTTCGGATTGCACGCTTTTAAGATTTTGTTCCGCCTTTGTTAAGGATTTCATTTATAAGTCTCGGGGGTTAAGGGTTGGGTTTGTTTAGTCACATAATCACTAAACCAAACTTAAATTTATCTGATCAATAAACAATTAAGTTGTCACTTTTAAAAGATAAATTAAACAATGATACTTTATCTGGCTCTCGTCAGTACAACGCTGTTAACTTCTTAGAGGGTCCTCTGTCACACAAGCTGATGGCATGTGAGATCCTTCGGTACGGAAAGTGAGACTTGAGAGAGGTGGAAGGGATTCCCGGTCGGAATTAAGCCTCTACATAAATTTAAGAAGGTAAATTAGAGAACCCAGTGCTTAAACAAGTGGCTTGGCGGTGGTTTGGGAAGTGCCTAAAAAGCAGTACTCAAGCTTTCCAAAAAGCTACACGACTAGTGTAAGTTAGGTAACACCAAACTGTTAACAGGAGAATACTGGCTTATAGGCCAGCAGTCCGAATACTCCTTTACGGGGACTCGTACACTTCCCCTGTGCGCGACCCATAGAGTGTCCAGAACGTCATCCCTTGTTTATTTCTTTTCTCATCTCCTACTCCAAAGGGACCGTTCACCCCCGTTCTCCTCACCAATAATTAAACTTACTCCTGATTTTATTATAAAATGTCTACTTATACGGAGGGTCCCCGAGATGTGCATGTTTGCTACGCCTACTTTTTTTATCTTTTCATTTTAAAACCAAAACCTGTTCAAAATCTATTTTATTTTAAAACCCCTCCGTTTTATTTTCTTTTTCAAAACCCGATTAATTAATGTGATAAAGGGTTGAGCAGGGAAAAGTGTGTTCTCTGGGATACGATACTCTGTATTTACCCTAGAAATCTATACTATACACGTCAGGTTCTTTGCCTATGTGTTGGTTTTAGTTTCTAAGTAATTATCGTTTACTTATAAATTTAAAACTTGTTAAATGGTTTAGTAAAAATTAATGTTTTTCCCAAAACCAATGTTTTGAAACACCAAAGTTTTTGGCACCGAGAAAAATGATATCTTTTCTAATTACTAAAACCAGGCACATCGGCCATCTCTCCATTTGAACTTCTATTCAAACACAAACCTGATTTCTTTTTTCAACGAGTTTTCAGATGTCGTTGTTATCCTCATCTCCGTCCTTACAATCCCATCAAAATGGATTTTCCCTCCGCACCATGTGTCTTTCTTAGGTATAGTACCTCCCATCTTGGATATCGGTGTTTTGACCCAATTACCGAGCCAATGTATATCGCCCGACATGTTCGCTTCCATGAAACATCTTTCCCATTTTACACCAAGCCTATTAACCTTTCCTCATTCATCTTTCTTGACCCCTACTACTACCTACCCTACTCCTATACCTCGTATAGAACCCACATCACCACCGCTGCTTCCAACTCCAACCGTTTACCCACCCAACTAGACTTAAATCATACCACAGACCAACCTGTAGACCCACCAAACCAGAATTTTCACTGAACCAAACCATACCCCAACCAGTAGACCCACCAAATCAGCTCGTTAACCCACAAATTCAGCCAAATGCTCCACAACCACAAACCATGGACCTTCCTGCCACTACATACATTCGTCTCCCTTCACACTCACCTCAAAAAATAGCCTTTGAGCGTTTAACAGTCCTCTTCCACCGGTTCTCACAATTGTCCTTCACAGCAGTCACGACCCTCCAACCTGCGTCCTAATCCCAAACAAACTCAGCCATTTCAGCCTACGGCAAATCACACTATCTTCACACATCACACCACTGAACCTGCCTCCTTTGCCATTGCCAACATAGACCCCTCACTGCGTAATGCTATGGCTGAGGAATATTCAGCACTTATCCATAATGGTACATGGACACTTGTTCCTCGTAAGTCTAGGATAAATGTTGTTGACTGTAAATAGGTTTACAAAATCAAACGGGATCAAACAGGTGTAATTAAGCGTTGCAAAGCGCAGCTGGTTGCTAAAGGGTTTAACCAACAACAGGGTATTGATTATACGGAGACATTTAGTCCACTGGTAAAAGCCACAACTATCAAAGTTGTTCTCTATATTGTTGTCACTCGCAAATGGTCTCTTTGATAACTTGATGTACAAAATGCCTTCCTTCATTGAGATTTGAAAGAAACAGTCTATTTAAAGCAGCCCCTGGTTTTGTTGATCCCACTAAGCCTGATTTTGTTTGTTTGCCTCACAAGTCACTGTATGGCCTTAAACAGGCTCCACGAGCCTGGTTTTAGCGATTATCTTAGGCTCTTATTTCTCATGGTTTTAAAGGTTCTAAGACTGATCTTTCTCTATTTATTTACTGTGCTAATGGGGTTCTGGTATATATGCTCGTGTATGTCGATGACATCATTCTCATAGGTAATTGAGACAATGTTATTGAACAAATGGTACATAAGTTAAGTAATTCATTTGCAGTTCAAGACATATGTCATTCGTCTTATTTTTTGGGTATCGAAGTTGCATCTAAAGGAGAAGGCATCATTCTGTCACAACGAAAGTATAATAATGAGTTGTTGGTTCGAACGAAATTGTCTCATTCCGAACCTGTATCGTCTTCGTGTACCACCAACCCTAATCTTACACTTGGTGACAGTGCCCCATTTGAGGACCCGGTTAAATATCAACAAGTTGTTAGTGCTTTATAGTATGTCACACTATCACGACCCGACATTACTTTTGTTGTTAATAAAGTGTGTCAATTCATGCATTCCCCAATTGTGAATCACTGGGCAGCAGTTAAACGCATTCTTCAGTATCTTCATGGTACAAGCAGTCATGGCCTCTTGATATCTCATTCTTCATCTTCTATCTTACATGCCTACATGGATGCAACGTTTAATTCTCTGAGTTCTTTCTCTGATGTTATTGGGCAGGTTGTTAGGATGACCGTCGATCCACATGGGATATGCGATATATGTTGGATCTAATTTAGTTTCATAGTCTGCACGAAAGCAAAAGACTGTATCACGGTCCTCAACAGAGTCTGAATATAAGGCATTAGCATACACAATTGCATAATTAACCTGGCTCGAAACTTTGCTTCGTGAGCTTCGTGTTTTCATAAAATCTGTTCCGACACTATGGTGTGTGATAATTTTGGGGCTACAAATCTATCCGCTAATCCAGTATTTCATGCACATACAAAGCATGTATAAGTTGACTTTCACTTTGTCAGGGAAAGGGTTACTCAAAGAAAATTATCAGTTCAGTTTATTTCAACAAATGATCAGGTACCAAGCTTCTTTCATCTCAACGATTTCTATAATTGAAGTCCAAGCTAGGAGTCGACACCCGGCCTTAGCTTGCGGGGGAATATTAGACAATAGATATTTTGGTATTATAGAGATATTGTTTCCATATATTAGAGGGATTAGTTATGTAATTATGTTCTCTATGTATTCTCCTGTAAACTCTATAAGCATATACAATAACACAATTCTATTATCAAAGTTAATTATCGCTAACTCCATTAGGAGTACCTTAAAGGAATAGACTAAGCACAGTCAAGAGTGTCAAAGCATTTTGAATCTAAACTTTCAAACATGTGTAGATCGTTTTATATGTGTAATGATTTAGTTGTAAGTTGCTTAGTCTGTCAATTCACTTGTGTTATCAATTAACCCAGACTTGGAAGTTTTATGATACGTTTAAGATTTTACAAAAAATAAAAGTTAAATGCCAAATTCTAGGACCTAAGCGCCGAATATTTTAAGATATTTGGGAATTGATGGGAAAGGGTCATACACTTGATTGGTGTAGTTAGAAAGCTAGAGGAATATCTAAACATATATAGTATATGCTAAATCTCGTTACCTGGATGTCGAGTAGAACATAGTCTCTTATGATGGATTTTGGGTTCGCTAACCCATTAAGATGTATTTAGTATTCTAGGACCTAAGCGCCGAATATTTTAAGATATTTGGGAATTGATGGGAAAGGGTCATACACTTGATTGGTGTAGTTAGAAAGCTAGAGGAATATCTAAACATATATAGTATATGCTAAATCTCGTTACCTGGATGTCGAGTAGAACATAGTCTCTTATGATGGATTTTGGGTTCGCTAACCCATTAAGATGTATTTAGTATTGTTAGACGTAATTATCAAAATTGGATATTTACTAATTGTTCATCGATGCTTATCAAGTCCTACAAGTTTCCATAAATAGTTATGTTAATATAGGGTTTGAAATTGTAATTCCTACTAAATCTTGGAATTATGACCAGTGTTTCACAATGTATGCTTAAATAACATTTCAAGTAAAGATCAAAGTTAACCTAGTTTCATAACGGTTGTCACATGAATGGATCATGTTAAGCTTATAGAACTATCAGCTACCAAGTTCATAAATGAGCCATGTTGAACTTATACACTTTAGTGTTTTAAGTTGACTTAACCAAAACTTAAAAGTTGTCAAACACGCCGATAACGAGATAAGTGGTGGCATATAAATAAAGGGTTGTACTCAAGAATCCTTGAAACGTTTTGGGCCAAGGAAAGAAAAAAACGGCCTCTATAATATAAACTCAATAATCATAAAACACCCCGTAATACAACAATAATCATCTATGTTTGGCTCTCCTTATTTCCACCTCCTTATAACTTATAACATTTTCAAAAAGTTAATAAGTTACAAAAAGTGTTTGGCAAAAGGAAAAGGACTTTTTGTTTTAACTTTTTGTAAGCCTGTGATAAGTTGTTTTGGAAAAGTAAGGAAGGAGTGACTTTTTGAACCTCCTTATAACTTATTGATGGTTATTTACCTACATACCCTTATTATATCCTTACACATTCCCTCCTTATACCCTTTTTGGTCATTTTACCTAAATAAGTTAAACCAAACAATTTTTTGCAAACTAACTTATCAACTTATTGTTTTTCCCCACCACATAAGCTAAACCAAACACTTTTTTAAAAACTCCTTTTTAAAAAGTCATAAGTTAATAAGTCCTTTTAACAAAAAGTCATTTTTGCCTCAAATAAGTTTATCCAAACATAACAATAGATTTTTAGGGGTGGTTGCCCTCCTCTCTTCTGAAGCTCAAGTCTTTAATAATTGTCTAACAACGAGTTGACGTAAACCCGCGCGTTGCGACGGGATATTGATTATCTATAACTATATATAAAAGAAAATGTGTGGTTTGACATGGCACTCATTGAGGTCATCCTCCCCCGTTAATCCTACATGACACTCAAAAAGCTTGATGATGTACCAACAATCAATATCCAACGACTGTTGGCATTATTGTCGTTGTTTGTTATTGTGGCAGTAAGTTGTTTAACGGTTGCCATTGTAACTATAGTATCAAATCACATAGGTTTTGATCGTACCACGCATGATATCTATACCATACATGATCGTACCACACTTGTCTTAGTTGTCACACAGGTCTTAGTCGCAACACATGTATTTAATTCTTCTATTCTCTATGAATCAAAAGGTTTGGAGCTTGATATGCAAACCACACATTGTTTAAGGTTAGGCGATAACATTGAAAATACATTGTTAATTGTTTTTGGTTAGGTGCTACCCGGAGTTTTCATACATTAACTGTAAAGCGCATCGGTTTATTTCGTATGTAAAATTAATATATCATATTAGATTTCTCAACCCCGGAAAACTTGAATTTATTTTTATTTCTTGATAATTGTTTTAAAGAAAACAACTAAACCTTTTTATCATACTTAATAATTGTTGTTTAGGAAACAACTTCAATTAAAAAATTGTTTTATAGGAAACAATTTCAATTCTGTTGAGTATTCCAAATTCACAAATCAGTTTTCTGTATCGTGCCCACCTAAAAAGTCACACCCTTTTCCTTTGATCGGAGAAGTTCTCACCGATTTCCAAAACGGAGTATATTTGCCGGTTCCACTTTGAACGTTATTTGCAACTTGTCCTCCCTTTTCCGACCAATCGCACCATTGCTATTTTCATTTTCTTCTTCTCCATTTAATTAACACCACGGGTTCGATTAGAATTCGTCTCATTCGTCTAGGGTTACTGAAATTGTTCGTAGTGAAGGAAATCGATCGATGTTCTTGCAGCGATTAGGGCTCTTCACAATCTGTGAGTCCAATCTTCTTCTTTCGATTCGTTCTTCGAAACATATCCTTGGTCTCATACCAATTGATTAACCAAACGATTTTATGCATTGATTTATGTGTGAATAATATATACAAATGGTGGTTAGTGACCCTAACCGGAGTAACCGTCGGGAGAAGGATGCCACGTATTAAAATCAATGCGCCAGCCTATTTATGTGAAACGGCGAATACAGAACGAAACCGTTAAAAGCAAACGGTGAATATAGATAGAAGGAAACCGTTAAAAGCAACGTTAAGTTGCTTTTTGTATTTATACGAGTTGACGCTAACCGCGCGTTGCAGCGGGATTAGGGATGAGCAAATGGTACCGGGTACCGAATCAATTTCGGTACCACTACCGGTACCCACATTTTTGGATTTTCGGTACCGGTACTACCGGTACCGGTATTTACCGGGTTTTATGCTCAAATACCGGTACCGTACCGGTTGTTTTCGGTACCGGTGCCGGTACCCACTTTTGGAGAATTTCAGTATCGGTACCGGTTCGGTACCGGATCGGTATCATGCTCATCTCTAAGCGGGATGTTAATTATTAAAATGTTTAGTAAGTTAACTTAAAAAACAAAGATAAATTAAGGTTTAAAATATTATTTTGTTTTTTCACAACATACAAAAAATAAAAAAATGCAAAGAAAAAATTGGTGCACAGTTTCATGCAAACACAATATTAAGTGTTGTGAAATGATCATTCATATACATATTCAACCAATAATTACATAACAACTCTTTTATTTACTACACATGTTAATACATACGACACATGTTAGTACCTAAATTTATACATGAAGTGTTGTGACTACTAAAATATTAATATAAATAAAGCTCATAGTGTTTCTACGAAATCATAAATTTTAAGTATGTCTTTATTTTCTAATTCTTCACCAAGTGAATTGAAAAATATTACATACCTCTGTAGATTTCGTACTATCCCTAGATCTACAATCAATAAATAAAAATAAATTAAATATATTATTAATTGTTTTATTCAAAAAAGGTAAAATTGCCATACAAACCTGACAAATTGCCCACAATAAAAATCAAAACCATGGAATATATCCACTCTCTCTCTCTTCCTGGATATAACCACACCCTAAACTCCTTCACCCTCTTTGAAATCTCCATCCTTAAAGTAGAAGTAGCCCAGTGCATCCCAAACCCCTACAACACTACAACCATCAGCACCGGATCCTTCTTGTTGAACCGTTACGCTGGCGAAGTTGAAGATCGATGCCGAAACCGACACCGAAAACGTGGTGTTTTGAGGCAATATGTGTTACGGCCGCTGGAGTTAAATGCCAATGGTAGGGGTTATATAGGGTGTAAAACGGTTTTCAAGCGACAGGGGAAACGGCAGTTGGAGGAGACGCGGCGTTTTGGTTTTGATTTTAAATTCATGACGGTAGGAACCATGTCCATTTACCGTTAACTTGTTGTTTTGTAAGAAGTGGTTATTGAGTAATGTTAGTCTTTGTAGATGCAATGGTTGACCAGAAAAATTAAACGTTTTGATTGTAGACTAAAAGAAAAGGAACTTTAAATTGTTGATGAAAAGAAAGGGGTGGTGATTAACGATGGTGGAAAAGGACGCGGTGGTCTTGGAGTTGCGACGGAAACAGGTGGCAAAAGCGGTTACGTTAACGGTGATGGTGGACGTTAATTGATAATCGTTAAGGCGCCGGTGATGGAAGCCGTTACGTTAACGGCGGTGATGAACGGTCAAGCGAGAATCGTTAAGTTAGTATTTGTATAATTATATAATATAATAGGGTTTTAACCACCGAATCTTTCTTGAACAGATCGGTTTATCTAGCAACAAATTGAAAAGCCGTTTGAAGAAACTGAAGTGGGTCGGAGGAATTGAGGACGACATTGAACACCGTCTTCACAAACTTTTGTTGCTTATGGTCGTCTTCTTTGTATTTGGAGTAAGGTTATTGTTGTTTTAGAGTTAGGATTTGGAATTGAGTGAGAGAGAGAAGAGGAATTGGTGGTTTTAATAGGGTAAGATAAAGGAAGTTATGTGTTTGGATTTTAAAATGGGTCCGGTTATTTGCACAACTAGGGTTTTTATTTGCACAACCCCTCCACGGGTCGTCGAGGCCTGGACAGCCCGTGGAGGGCCAAAAAGGCAAACGGACGGGCTGTCGAGGCCCAGACGGCCCGTCTAAAGGCAAAAGGACGGGCTGTCCAGGCCCAGACGGCCCGTCTAATGGTTTAAATCCAATCCAATCATTGGTAATCATTGGCAATGATTAGGTGATGATTATTTTGTTTTTTTATAAGTGTAAGTGTAGTGTGGATGTTTAAAATGGGTTTGAATGTTTGGTTTTTATAGATATTTGGTTTTTTATAAATGTTTGGTTTTTTATAAATGTTTTTTTTTTATTTGTATAATATGATCTTTTTAATATAATTGTGTATATGAATATGAACGAATGTCGTTTATGTTGCCGAACTAAACGAAACCAAAATACGAACAATAAACCATAAATAAGCATAAATATTCCAAAAATTTACATAAACTATGAGTTCAATAAACATTCAAAACGAACAATAAAGCATAAATAAACATAAATATTCCAAAAATTTACATAAACTATGAGTTCAAAATGTACGATTCCCAAGAAATATAACCCACCCGTCTAACCCGACCCACCCGGCTGATCCGACCCACCCGGCTGATCCGACCCACCCGGCTGACTGGTGGACGCCCCACCATGCTGACTGCTAGACGCCCAATCTGGAAGTGGACGCGGCTCCAAACCAGCTGCTCGTCGTCTCTCATTCTCGCTCTCTAACAGCCACCGCATGTCACCCCGCATCGACGCCATGTCACCCCGCATCGACCCCAACTGATCCAGGATCTGCTGAAGTACCTGGGTCGTGCTATCATGCAACCTGACAGCATGATAAACGCGGGCAGGACGCTGTAGCTCATCAACGGGGGGGTCTGGCATCTCTACATCCACCGGTGGGTCGCCGTCGGCAACGTGTGGCATCTGGACCTCAGGGGCAATCGGCCCATCGAGATGTCTGAGCGGCTCTGGCACAAAATGCTCGCCACGGTCGCCAGGAGGTCCGAAGGCACGCTGGTAGTAAGCGGCTGGGTTGCTGCGAGGGACCCGTGCTGCCACCTTCATCTGCGTCATAGTCCTAATATTTAACGGCCTGAAATGCAAAACAACAATAATAATATTAAATAATAATAATAATAATAATAATAATAATAATATTAAATTATAATAAATAATAAATAATAATAATAATAATAATATTAAATTATAATAAATAATAAATAATAATAATAATAATAATATTAAATTATAATATATAATAATTTAATATTATTATTATTATTATTATTATTTATTATTATTAAATTATAATATTAAATTATAATAAATAATAAATAATAATAATAATAATAATAAATAATAATAATAATAATAATAATAAATAATAATAATAATAATAATATTAAATTATAATATATAATAATTTAATATTATTATTATTATTATTATTATTTATTATTATTAAATTATAATATTAAATTATAATAAATAATAAATAATAATAATAATAATAATAATTATAATATTAAATTATAATAATAATAAATAAAAATAATAATAATAAATAATAATAATAAATAATAATAATAATAATAATAAATAATAATAATAATAATAAATAATAATAATAATAATAATAATATTACCTGGCCAACATCGGACGAGGTAACGTGTTCTCCTCAGCATGCGTCCACAATTCGCCCGGGCAAAGACGCAACGCGATGGCGGTGACTATCCCACCAATCGGAATCTCCCCCGCCGGGTGCCTATGAGGGTAGGTCGCGATGTACTCGGCAAAGCACCTGTGTAGCGCAACCGGCCTACCCCTCAAGATGCAGTAGAGGTAGAAAAGGTCAATCTGCTGGACCCTCTCGTTACAGTTACACCGTCCGGCAATCGACCAGCTAACCAAACGGTGTATGTAACGGATCAGAGGGTCCCGGATGTTGCTGGACCTATCCATCCTGCACAGAATAATAATAACATTAAAAAAATTTCGGTAGAGTTTCCTCTGTTTTTGTACGAACCAGACAACACAAGTCGTCTACAAAAATCCAAAAACAAACAACCTAAACTAACTAAATAACAATATTAATTAACTAAGCGAACTAAATAACAATAATAATAACGAACTGAACTAAATTAAAAGAATAACAATAATAATACCTCTCGCCGCCGTCCTCCCCATACTTTCGACCACCAATAGTGGGCCACCAGGCCATCAGCATGTCGTCTGGCAAGGTCG
This sequence comes from Ambrosia x helenae, assembly GCA_030844895.1. Taxonomy (NCBI): domain Eukaryota; kingdom Viridiplantae; phylum Streptophyta; class Magnoliopsida; order Asterales; family Asteraceae; genus Ambrosia; species Ambrosia x helenae. The sequence goes on along the minus strand of CM061234.1, from coordinate 21,740,752 downwards.
TCAAGGCCGTGGTGTACATATCCTGGACAAGCTCCTCCTCTCTGTACCAGCAGCAAGTAGTAGCCCACTGGTCCATCGTATATGCGTAGAGCTGTCCGAATAATCGGAACTGTACCTCCGGCTCAGGCTCGCCGTCAGGACCTACTGGAGGCTCAACACCTGCTGGATGCGGCGTGTAGCGGAATGTCGAGATGAACTCGATCGTCAGTGGCCGATACGACTCATGGTCGAGGTCAGCTAACATCCGCCCCCAAGGGCTGTCGTCTGGGATCCACTCCTCAAACCTCTCCGATCCACCGATCGCAAGTAATGCGGACCAGTCAACACTGCGCGATCCGTGTATCGGACGCAGCTCCATCTGACCCCAGCGCGCGATCTCGTAGTCGTCGTTATCGTGCCTGAAGGGCCACTCTCTCAAGTCGCCACCTGCAAGAGGATTCTCGTCCGCAGGCTGGTTACGGCGTCTTCGGTTGTTTCTGTTTGCCATATCTGCAAAACAAAAACAAAACATTAAAACGCCTAAATAATAAATCGCTTAAACAGTAAAACGCCTAAATAGATAAACGCGCGCCTAAACATAAAGGCGCGCCTTTAGGTTTAGGCGCCTAAACACAAACGCGCGCCTAAACATAAAGGCGCGCGTTTATGTTTAGGCGCCTAAACCTAAACGCGCGCCTAAACATAAAGGCGCGCGTTTAGGTTTAGGCGCCTAAACACAAACGCGCGCCTAAACATAAAGGCGCGCGTTTATGTTTAGGCGCCTAAACCTAAACGCGCGCCTAAACCCAACCACCACCCAACCACCACCACCACCCTATCCCCTACCACCACTGCCCCACCACACCACCACCTCCCAACCACCACCACTGCCACATCACCACCACTGCCACATCACCACCCACCACAGCCCACCACCTCCCAACCACCACCACTGCCACACACCACCACCACAACCAACCCACCACCCACCACAGCCCACCACCTCCCTCACCCACCACTGCCCCAACACCACCACCTCCCACCCTCACCACTGCCCACCACCACCTCCCACCCTCACCACTGCCCACAACCACCTCCCACCCTCACCACTGCCCACAACCACCTCCCACCCTCACCACTGCCCACAACCACCTCCCACCCTCACCACTGCCCACAACCACCTCCCACCCTCACCACTACCCCGACCACAATAATAATAATAATAATAATAATAATAATAATAATAATAATAATAATAATAATAATAATAGAGGCAGAGAGACGAGAGAGGCTTACCTGAGAGAGAGTGCAGAGAGACGAGAGAGACTGCAGAGAGACGAGAGAGGCAGAGAGAGAGGGAGAAGAGGTGGGGGGTTGCAGACGGTGGTGATGTGGGTGTTAGAGAGAGAGGGAGAAGAGGTGGAGGGTGGTGGTTCGTGGTGGTTCGTGGTGGTTCGTGGAGGAGGCAGAGAGAGAGGGAGAAGGCGAGTGAGAGAGAGAGGGAAATGTGAAAGTGTGAAAAAATTGAAACGTCTGCTTGTTTTGGGGGTTTCTGGTGTTTCACAACGGACCGTCCAGGCCTCGACGGTCCGTTGTTTTTTAATTTTTTTTTAATTAAATAATAAAGGAAGCTTCCCTTGGAAGCTTTGTGTTTGGGACGCTCCGTCTAGGCCTGGACGGACCGTCCTGATAGATTGAGGACGGGTCGTCCAGCCTCAACGAGACAAAAAATTTGTGTTTGAGACGGGCCGTCTAGGCCTAGACGGTCCGTTGTGGTCCACTAGTGACGGCCCATCTAGGCCTGGACGGGCCGTCTCTGGCCAATTTTTTGCCTTGGACGGCCCATCTAGGCCTGGACGACTATAATGTATTTTTTTTTTTTTAAATTTTTAGTGTTCTTTGTATATTTTAAGCTTGGTATTTGTAGTTTTTATAAAAAAAAAAAGGGAGTATATTTTTATAATAAGTATAAATGAACACATACAACAAATTTTTCCGTTCGTCCGGTCCGGTTACATACGATAAGCTAAGTTAAGTCGAAGTATTGAGGTGATCGAACATCAACCCTTTGTATACGGTCGTCATATACCGTCTCCCACTCACTTGCCTCTTCATATCGCCACTTACGCCATGCTGGATTCAGTTTTGGCATTGGGGCGCCTTCTGCCAACTCAATCTTGACGAAATGATTTTTGTTAACAAAAGCAAACGATACGAACGCATGTTCTTCAACGGTGTGTGGACCATCGAACATAGGGAAGTACGTCTCACTTTGATCATACTGAGAGAGAAATTGAACAACCACCTTAAATTTCTGAGCAATCAGTAATCCTGAGGCGGGCATCTCCATCCATTGGTCGTGCGTGGCTGGTCCCACTCCAGTGTGATCGAATGAGTTGGAGACTCTGTCGTAAGTATCGTAATCCACTTCGTTTAAAATTAGCCTCCACCGGTCTTCATTCTCGACGATCTCCTCCTTAAGCTGTTTGCGGATGAAGTACCACATATCCTGTTGCCACCCTAAGCACACAGCTACGGATCGAAAGCCACAGTGACCTCGATGGGCCGTCTAGGGATTAAATGCCCTAACCTAACACGTTTCAACGGGCCGCCGGGGCCTGGACGGCCCGTCCGTAAGCACCTTTTTCAGACTTTTCAGTCTGAACTGCCTGCTTTTGCAGGAGTTCAGACTGATCACCTCGTACCTCGTACTTTTACGGGCCGTCTGGGCCTCGACGGCCCGTCAGTTTTGTCTTTTCTGTAAACAAACGGCCCGTCAAGGCCTGGACGCCCCGTCCTTAAACCCTAATTTTTCTTAACGGCCCATCTAGGCCTCGACGACCCGTCCTAAGGTTGTTTAGGGTTTTTTGTTGGTTGTGTAGATAGTATCACCCTTTAAAATACACAAGCATTTTAGAGATAAGGTTAAAGTTTTACATTTTATGATTTTTCTTAATTAATAAGATATTTTTTTAATATTCATTAATATTATATATATATATATATATATATATAGGGTAGGGTTCAATTGAGAACCAACCCTTAGTTAGGAACTTTAGGAACCAATCTCATCCATCCATCTTCAATGGCATGATGGTAAATATGTTAAACATTAATTAACTTTTTAATTAAATCAAGGGGTAATATTGTCTTTTGGTATGTGAGTATTAATAGGTTATTTAGTATACATTGTAACTGACAAAAACCACAACTAATATCATTTGTGCGTACAAAAAAATTATATTGTACGATAAACATTAAACAACTATACGTCAGTGTATATTCATATTCCAACAATTATACATCAGTGTATATTCCAATCATTGCTAAAAAAACATTATACTGTACGATAAACATTAAACAACTATACGTCAGTGTATATTCATATTCCAACAATTATACATCAGTGTATATTCCAATCATTGCTAAAAAAACATTATACTGTACGATAAACATTAAACAACTATACGTCAGTGTATATTCATATTCCAACAATTATACATCAGTGTATATTCCAATCATTGCTACAAAAACATTATACTGTACGATAACATTAAAACAACTATACGTCAGTGTATATTCATATTCCATGCACTCACACGAACTAATAGGTTGGTCTTATCAAGAGTAACCTGAAACAAAGAAAAAGGTTGTTTAGCATATACATCAGTGTATACATACAATATACATCAGACCCCAATAAAATTGATGCTATAGAACAGTGTTGAGTATCGTCATATTCAAACAATTATACATCGGTGTATAGTCCAATCATTGCTACAAAAAACATTTTACTGTACGATAACATTAAACAACTATACGTCAGTGTATATTCATATTCCAACAATTATACATCAGTGTATAGTCCAATTAGTACTACAAAAACATTGTACTGTACCATAATATTCAACAAATATACGTCAGTGTATATTCATATTCCAACAATTATACATCAGTGTATAGATGAATGTTAGTGTATCTGTACGCTTCAACATGATCTGAATTATACATCGGTGTATACTTCCAAAAACTAAACTAATATACGACAGTGAATAATTGTATAACTCTTTGTACGTATGAAAACTGCTATAACGCAACATGATCTGAATTATACATCGGTGTATAATTCCAAAACTTTGTACGTACGAAAAATTTTTGCACGTAAAAAAAACTGCTCTGCAAACTGAAACCCTAATTGCGAACAAAAAAAAATTAAAAAACTAAAAAAACATTACACAAATACCTTGATTCTCAACACTATTTTGCAAAAAAGGTTGTGATTGTGTATCATGATCCTCAATATCGTGAGAAACTGATTGAATGATTTCATGTATATGATTATTATCCATCACTTGTTTATCTTAATCGATTGAAGCCGGGTCTAATGAATCGTACGTGATGTTGATATTTTGGAGGAAGGCAATTGAGAGATATTAGGAGGAAGTTATGAGTGATATTAGGAAGGCATTGATGGTGATAAACATTCCATCTTTAAAACTTTTTTTTTAATTAAAATATAAAACATAATTGTTCAATTACCATCCTACCCTTAGATCAAGATTAAAAGATGAATGGCTCAGATTGGTTCCTAAGTTCCTAACTAGTACCTTGGTTCCTAAATGATCTTTTTCCTATATATATATATATATATATATATATATATATATATATATATATATATATAGGAGGGTTATCTTGAGAACGCTAAATATTGTGAGAACCGTGAGATAAAAGTAGAAAAATCAATCAAAATCAATTTTTTTTAATACAAACCTCATTATAATCAAAATACAACATTAATAAATGAATTTTCTTTCCAAATAATCCATCTTTTCTTGCAAAAACACTTTCAAATTAACTTTTTACACATGCGTAAATGAAACAGTTTACACATGCATAAACAGTAAATTTACACATGTGTAAAAACAATTTATTTTCGTATACGTTTGAATTTTTACACGTAAATTGTGTTTTTGAGATTGTATTTTAGTAATAAAGATAAGTGTAAAATGAAATTTTGAATTTGAATGGTTTTAGATACCGTTCTCATGGGTCGCACAAAATATAGGTGTTCTCAAATTAACTTTCCCCTATATATATAATATTTTAAGAGACAGTATACGATACAAAGTTTCTTAACCTGAGAAGTGTAGGAAGCCACCAAATCATGCCACCTGTCAACTATGGTTAAGTTTACTTAACCTAAACCTGGTTGATTAAAGGGGTAAATTAGTCCTTTTATTATTCGTTAATCTCTGCTCATTCAATTACGATTCAATTGTAATCGAGAATACTTCTATTCAATTATGTATTCAATTCGAACGATTATGTATTTTAGATTGACCATCTAATCAATCCACGAATCAATAAAACCTAATGCTATTTTCGATTATAAACATCCTCTGTTTTTCGATCGTTCTACTTTTTTTGTAACGATTGATTTTCGAGCGAATATCGTATGGTTTCTTACTTTTAGATTTTGATTATACGTTCTGTTAATTAAAATCAATGATCGTGTATGTATTTACAGATAGACAGATGTACAGATTGTGAATTAGGGTTAACAGTTTTTATATGATGAAGATGATGATATTAAACATGCGTTTAGGGTTAACCAATGGTTACAACGTGCGTTTATGTAATTGATTATGTGGTTTCTCATTGTTTTTAGTTAGTGAGTTTAAAGAGTATACATGTGCGTCTATCCAAGTCATATACGTGCGTCTACAATGTTTTACACGTGCGTCTGAAGATCAATTATTACAAACAAACAATTACAGTAATTCTTGTGAATGATATTTTGTCACCTTGTTATTATTGTTTTCTTTATATATTTATCTCTACATAATCAAATTTACACCACACAATTCAATCACTACTTATCTTTTTTTTGTTTTCCAGTAATGGCTTCATCTTCATCATCAAAATCTGAAATGATCAAGAGGATTCAGGAGCAAATTTCAAAAGATTATGCTTCTAGGGGTCGTCTGACCGATAATCTAAACTGGATAAATGATGCCATGAGCAAGAGAGATGAGATTTCCAAGCTTCTTATGCGTATGCCTGACTCAAGTCTTTATGAACTTACAGTTATATTTATGATTGGTGCAAAAAAGGTGATGTTAAACTTATCAAAAAACTTACAAAATGCATAGCCCTTTTGAGGTGTTCTATTGAATTTAAAATTCAGTTCCTAAAATCTATGTAAATTCCCTAGGGAACTGATTATGTATGTTTTTATTATAGTTTGTATTAGCTATTTCTGATGTCTATTTTTTCTTAGTATATCTGTAACGTGCGTTTGAAATAAGTATACATATGTACAAGTGCGTTTAAGTGAAATCATAATAACCATTTTCTATATATACAGTGTGTTTCAAAAGATCATTCATTCATACATACGTGCGTTTAAACTATCAAGATAAAAAAAAACAAGTCAGTAACTAAACATTATGTTCAAATCATATACCATCAACAAAACCCCACGATGTTCTTCATATTGCATCCACCCTTAATTAGTAATTTTTTATAGGCATTCTCCATCATCTTTGTCCTTTCTTTGAGTGGCCTTTTTGCGAACTTGTGAGCCTCTTCAACAATTTGATCTCTCACTAGGTTGTAAGGGGATAGTACAATCTTTGCTACGTACTTGAAACGCAACGCTTTCAACTGAGTCATTTGATAGTCTGATTCACCTGCAAAACCACAGTTCCAAAATTTTTTCCATTTGAAAGTTTCCAGGTGTCTCATAGCGAATACGCCACAGTCTTCAAAGTTGGCTATATTCTTCCATGGCATTTCTTGTCTTATAATAGGATTTACTTCAAGTTTGTCAATCCTTAGGCTTCTAGGACATGATGTGACCCAGCTAAGGCACAAAGTGTGTCTCTACAAACATTTGTTACAAAAACAGTAGGTTATAATAATAACTAGGATTGTTCCTTGCGCGCGTTGCGGCGCGCTAAACAACCATTTTTTTTGTTCGTTCGACTACACCCGGCATGAGGCTGTAAGGTTATATGAGACTGTACTAAATATAACAATTACGTCAAATGGAATCTTCAAAAAGTTTTTACATTCACAGCCAAGCGGCTAGTTGTTTCGAAACTTGAAAGTTGAAAATGACGCAAGCATTTGGGGTCTCTCTCACTTGAATGTCGCCAACGGTTTAAGCTGGGATAATTCCATGTCGATATGCTTCTCTAGGCTTTTCATTCGCAACTACACATGCTTGCGACCCGCTTAAAAAATGTAGCAAATATTGAACCTACAGGAAAGAATCACTAAAAATTAATGACATGTAATATGGAAAAACACAATATAAAAGATCACATTACTAACTTTTGGTTGTTACATTGTTGTTGCTGGAGTTATCAGTCTACCATTTTAATATGTCCATATAACTAATTTACTTCAGCTGCAACCTAACGTATGAAATGTCAACTCTTCTTGAGCCTATGGTATGATTAAACAAAACATATGCAACCAAACGACACATTTCAAATGAGCGGTCTCATACAATAGTAATGTACATGTGACCAAATGTAAACTAATAAAGTGCCAATCTAATCTAACAACAATAAATGCTCACATATGTGAACTACTAATTAATGGTTTGTAGCCGTTTGCTGGATCTTGTTGTTACCTAATTAGATTTTGACCAATTAGTAATTGATAGATTATAACTACTCAAGTAATAATTAGGTATTTGTATCTTCTAATATTAAGTATTTTGGTAAGAACAGAAAAATAATTAGAGTACCTATCGTGAGCACTTGTAGAATTTGGACGCACAAATTAGGAACTGGAGCTCTTGAAAGCAGAAATTTGTTGGTACGCCGCAGCTATCCTTCCAAAATCCTATATTAGAAGTAACTATAGTACACAATAAATAATAAGCATATGAATAATTAATTACGATACCATAAAAAATGATGAAGTCGTCTAAAGTGAAAGGCCAAATGAAGTGTTTGAAATTAACAGTATATGATTGTCATTAACCATTAAATAAGGTTTATTTTTATGCCCTATTTGTTCGTATATGACATGCTGTCACCTCACTAAATTTTTCACTGAATGATTTATGTTAAGCCATTTATCATTGACCTTGTTGCTCAACATTTTTCTGTTGCCAAATATCCCGTGTTTCTAAAGAGATCGTATCAAAGCAGAGCATAAGAACCATAACCACCAAGAAGGAAACCAGATTGGCTGTTATATGTTAACACTGCCAGTGAAATATCAAAAAGAAGAGCATTATAAAACGAAATACCAAAGTTGTAGTCACAGAACAGAGGATTTCAGAAATACCTTGATCATAGATTGCCATTGGAACCTACTGATGATGATGATCCTTGGAGATGAATACAATAATCCTCATATTACTCTGAGTGACCTGTAAAGCTAACAATTAGTAACTAATCACAACGTATCATATCAGCGCATATATAAAGCAAATTGGAAATTTTTTGTATCACATTTTTAAATCTTGAAAATAAATGAAACAGTCATGCCATAAACTTCATACAAAAAATCCATCTCATCATATTAGAACACATTTATTCAATTAAAAAAAAACCTAAATCACAACACATAAAGAATTAAAACCATGATGAAATTGATACCCTTAAACCTGAAAAAAAACTTGAAATCCATTAGTTTAGAAGAATCGGAAGAGTGATGTATGGTATCTTTTCGAAAAGCTTACCGGATGAACATACCATTGAGGCGTGGATTGTATGGTATCTTTTCGAAAAGCACCGGGAGATGAGGAAACCACCGCCAAATCAGCCGAAATAGAGGCCACCACACACACAGCCGCCCAAATAGTCCAATGATAGGGCACCATCGCCCTGGGTATTGTTCATCTTAGTTTAAGATGAATACATATTATATATATAATTGCAAAAAACAAAAGCGAAACATACACCTTCAGGTAGTTCACAAATTGCTATTTGAAGAGATATGTACCCGCACACGCGCAGGAAAGAAACCCGCGTACACGTCAACACAATAGTATGACGTGGCGTTCTGGAAGACGGCGCATGCGACCACAAAAAAGGACAAGTGTCACCTGACAGGAGCAGAGCCAACATCCAATCACAGGCCAAAACACCCTGCTCCACGATCACCTGCCAGTACGAGGTACAGAAAAGGACGAAAAGGACGACGCCAGGACACGTGGACCAATCAAAGGAAGACAGCGCAGAAAATGACAACGGCCACGATCGTACAAGACAGCTGCCATTCTTCTCACAGCCAATCACAGGCCACCTAAGCAGCCTATAAATACCTCCCTTCGTCATCAGAAGAGGGGATCGAAAAACGGAGGAAAGAATTCATATAGCGTGCTGTGAGAGATAGATTATAGTCGAAACTCTGTAATAATCGTATAACAGTGTCTTGTAACTTGTCTTGATAAATATAAGAAGCTCGTCCCTTTGCATTGTTAGTTCATTATCATTGTTATATTCTGATTATTAGATTGGTGTTTCTTCATTGGCGCCATCCGTCTATTGAGTTATCAAAACAGCAACCTAAAAACTTTTATCTCTCAAAAAACCAGCAATGAGTTCTTTACCGATAACAGCGAACTCCCCAACAGGCACGTCTGGCACTGGTGCTGCTCCGGCAACCACCAGCCAGCCTGACAGCCACATAGAGGAGCAAGTTCACGGCACAGACGTGGGCCGCACCCCGTCCTCCGGAACGAGGCAAACCCCGTCATTCCATTTTGCCACTGATAATCTTCAAACTTCGCCTGCTGGTCACACTGCGCCGATGGTTAGCCCGGAGGTGTGGTATGCACAGCAGAAAGAAGCTCTGAAGCAAGCATTTATGAACAAACTTAAAGAACAACAGCTGAGAGAAGCATCCCGCGCCCTGTCTTTCAGCGAAGGTAGGCCCGTCACTATCTCCGAGGGGCCATCCAGAGCTGCCGGACACGCCGGCGGAAGCCATCGCGACACTGACCCAACATGGAGGGAGGACTCCGACGAGTCACAAAGTCGTTTTCAACGTGACGCAAGCCAGTACTTGACCAACACTGTTGATCGAGCACACTTGCTGTCCGGAGAAGATGACCTCACAAAACCATACTACCCTCCCTCATTCAGCGAAAAATCAAAATTTACACCGCGCATTGCGCTCGCCACACTACCCGCCGGGACAAAAATTTTATCTTCGGTTGAGCTGGGCTACGATCACCGGAAATTCACCATAATTTCCGATATTACAGAAAAATTATTTTCAAGGTCAGTGCTTTTTGTTGATCCATATTCAATCTGCATAATAATTTTATCTTCTTTCTCTGTCTAGTAGATTAAGGAGACGACTTGGTGTTTGAATTGGTCACAACCATCGTCTTCAACCGTAGCTTCTACAACTTCTAAACGACGTGGTTTTACCGAGGTTTTATTGGTTTGTCGCTACATTCACCAATCATCGGGAGGCTGGAGACGGTGACAGAGACGGTTCAGGTAGGGTGGTGGTGGTTGAAGGAGGAGGTGGTGTTGGTGGTTTGAAGGGGGGGGGGGTTGTGATGGAGTCGACCGGTGAAAGGAGAAGGGGGTTTTATTTTTTTATAGGGTGAGGGTATTTTGGTCATTTTACATGATTTAACTGACAAAACTTAACAACGTTAGCCGGTAAGGACCAAAATGTTATAAAATGTCAAAATGTCAACCTTGGGGACCATTTAAAATAGACGGGGGCATCTGTGCAATTCGTGTAAACCACGGGGGTCATCCGCGTAGTTTACTTTAAACTAAAATTGGGCTAAAGTGAAAGTCTCAAGCTGAAAGTGTATATTGAAAAGTACTTGAAGGACCTAAACTTTAATTTACTCTGTGCAGACAACGAATATGAATATGAGGGCAGAAATTAGGGTTTCACTTCAAATGTAAACAAATCCACTCGGACGATGTCATGAGATGAGGCCAGAGGAGATATATGGTTATTAGGGGTGGTTGCCCTCCTCTCATCATCATCTGAACTATGATTTTGACTTTATTATTATTATTATTAAGTCAAAATCATTCTTCTTCATGTGGCCGATGATTCTGTTCCGATTTCAACAACCCCTGTGTCTGTGTTTCTATCAGTATGCAGCAGCAGCAGATATGAATAGAGTTAATTACTCAGATGTTTTTTTTTTTTTTTTGAACGGTGAACTTCTGAATCTGAATAATAATAATAATAATCTGTCCGAGACCCTTAAAGAGGCTGTGATGAAGAAGTTGAATAATAATCTGTCCGAGTGGGTCGGAACAAAGCTTGAGATTATCCTCATCTTGGCTGGGCAATCAACCCGGATGGTTCTTTGAAATATTATTTCACATTGCAACCGGTTAATTTGCAGCCATGGCGGATTTATCCTTCTTTGCTCCCTTGTTTACATATCTCTGAGCCTCAATTAATCTTATTCTTTTGTTTTGTTGAAAAGAATAACCTTTTTTTTTTATTGAAAAGAAAAGTATTTGAAATTTTCTTTTGTCAGTTGTTATATTCATGCTTTGAGTGTTGGGGATAACTTGGGTGAGTTTTGGGGTTATTGGGTTGGATTGTGTTTTAGTAACCTGTTCTTTGTCTTTAGGTAGGTAGATCCATAGTTACGATTATGCTGGTCATTTATATTCGTTCCTGATGTCGCTTGTTGTGAGCATGGTGTCTAGTTGCTGATCCACTGTTTCTGTGGGTTCGTCTGAGCTTTTGGATGCTAATATTTGGTTGTTAATTTCAAATAAAACACTTTCAAGTTCTTTATTTGTATTATTATTATTATTATTATTATTATTATTATTATTATTATTATTATTATTATTATTATTATTATTATTATTATTATTATTATTATTATTATTATTATTATTATTATTATTATTATATTATTATTATTATTATTATTATTATTATTATTATTATTATTAATTATTATTATTATTATTATTATTATTATTATTATTATTATTATTATTATTATTATTATTATTATTATTATGTGCAACTTTTTAAGTTGCATAAAGACCTTAGATGCATGAGTAATCTTCAACATAATTTATCTAGCTTTGAAGATTAGTCGTGTATCTAACGGCTTTATGCAACACAACTCATACCCGTTACAACTACTTGAGCTCCAATGGCATGAGGTATGTACCAAATATATTACAAATCAATCTTTGCGTATGTCCATTTATTCTTTGGTTTAATAAAGTTTAGCTTGATACACGCTAAATTGGTCAGGCATTGTTGTTACTAAGTAGTAATTATCGTATCAATAAAGATATTGCCATGCCATGTTTGAAAACAAAATTATATTTAGCATGGCTAGTAATTCTTGACAAGACCAGATTTTAGGCGTTTAAGCATTTGGCGTTTGGGTTGACCTGATCATTTGCGTTAGCTAAAACAGTTGTGAATGCCCTTCTTGATTGATAACTGGCTTTGGCAATCGCTTAAACAATAGTCTCAACTGATTTTTGCCATTTTTTGTTTGACAAATCTTTCATCGTTGGATTTTTCTGACAAAATGTAGCGGTGGAAAATGTTGTTACTATTAGCTACTAGCTATCGATTTTCTATCTGTTTTTTGTTTAATCTTTTATTTTTATGCAAGTCTGGAGTGTTTTTTGACTGGAATTCAGTTGTCTTTTACTAAAAGTTGTGTGTTTACGCCCAAATCATTTTCGATAGCTTCTTTTGCAATCATTTCTTATTTATCCCGTTTGCTATGTTTGTGACGGTAGCTGTTGGTCAACTTATTTGTTAGTTATGTTGAAAATCTGCATTTACTCATTTATGTTCTTTATAACATGCTTTTGGCTCCTTTATTATGTTATTTTTACTTTGAGCCACTGGTCTTGTTCATATGTTTTCTGATGTCTCAGATCTTGATCTCTTTATCTTGAAAAAATCAGCTTTAATTGGTTAAAAATCTATGACTCAACCTTCAGGAACAAGTAATCAACTTGATCTCAGCCCATTATTAAGCGAGCCAGTCGTTTGACACATAGAAGTAGTTAATATGTAAGAACATATATCCATTACAAGCATTAGTCATTGAAAGGGTTCCATGCTACATATCTTGACATAATAAAATAGCGAAACATAGAAAATGACTTTAAAGTAAGAACAAACAGCACATTACCATATAACCTATGGTATCTCAGATGGGATTGGAAAGTCATTAGGCAATTTAGGGAGTTTTGGTACTTCCAATGATGGCAAATGAGGCAGTTCGGGTTTGGGAATCTCCGGCAAGTGAGGCAATTCTAGTTTGGGAATCTCAGGTAAATCAGGGAATTCGGGCTTAGGAATCTCAGGTAAGTGAGGTAGTTCGGGCTTAGGAATCTCAGGTAAGTGAGGTAATTCAGGCTTTGGAAGATATGGGAAATCTATCTCTAGAAGGTTTCTTGCCTCTGCAACCATTACGCTACTCTTAATAGAGGTTAGTGCAATGATCAACAATGGTATAACAAAAAATGGGTATTTGTGAGGCGACATTGCTAAAAAAAATGTATAAACTGATTGTTTTAATATGTCTGCATATCCAATTTATATGGAGGATGTGAGTCATGTGACATAAATGAAAGGTTTGTTGTTGGTTGGTGGGAAAAGCTTAAGCTCGTTAGCTCAACACCTCTAGCCTATGAGTTAACCAGATTATTAAGAAATCAATCTAGTTGCATTCACTTTGTTCTAATAATCAGACAATGCTTAACCACATAACAATACTTCAACAAAACAACAAAAGCAGGTTTGTATATAGTGAGTGTGTATATAGTGTTGTAGTTGGCAGCCTATGGGCTTGTAGCCCAAATCAGGCTAATACTTAAGATTCATCATCAGGCATCAACCATCTGCCTACATACAAAATAATCTTTCCCATAAAAATCAACCTTATTTTTGAGAATAAAGTAGTTTTTTTTAGTAAAGTGATACGAATATTGTGGGTCTCTACCATATGTGAGGTTCTTACTAATTGACGCATCCACATTGATGGGGCGCACTTTAACCATTTATGAACGGAATACTTCTGAGATGATTTTAACATGGACATCTTCTGTGTCATATCAGTTTACCATTGTGAGTTGCAAACTGGCAATGCTTTTTGTTTATGCTAGAAATGGGGTTGCGGCAAGGTGAGTCGCAATCATGACTCATGACCCCTTTTTATTTTAAATAAAGGGAAAAAGTGATCCTTGTATGAGTTTATTTTCGTCTATTTAGATGTGAGTTGTAGCTACTCAATTTTAAAATCTAATAATCATCATAAAATATGATAACTTAATTAAGGTTTTAAACAAAATCCACTCGGACGAGATGAGGCCCTCCTCTCTTCTAGTGGAAGTTTAAATGTTTAATTCTGGCTTTATTATTATATAGTCAAAATTGGTCGTTGACGTAAGCAACCAAATGTACATGCTTATCTTTAAAACAACCAAAGAGCCCCGGTGTTGTGGTATTATGAGCTCTTACATGCTTATCCAACTTAAAATGGCTGTAATGATGAACTTCAATAATTTGTTTGAGTCGGTCGGAGCAAAGTTTGAGATTATCCGCATCTTGGATCGACAATTCAGATGGTTACGAGACATTTTCACACATTTCAACGAACTGGTTTGCAGCCTTGGCGGATTTATCATCCTTTGTTCCGTTTAAATTAGACTTGGCAATTTCAACCCATCAAGTTGAGTTTGGATTCTTTTGGGTTTAAATTTTGACTTTGTGGGTTAAAATGGGTTTAGTATAATTTTCAATAGGGTTAGGATGGGTAATTTTAATTGTAGGAAATAAGTAAGTGGGTCAGAATGTGTATGTCAAAAAAAAAACAAACGGGTCAGGATGGGTATTTTTAGATAACCATATACAAATCTAAATTAAAACTCACCCAACACCAAAATCTTTGATGCCTCATAGAAATCAATGCCATTAAAAACAAAAAAAAATTATATCTTTTGCATTTGTTGATCACCCCAGTCGGTTCGAAACCGTTCAGGTCGCTAACGGCCGACAATGTCGAAACAACACGGGTCGTTAACGAGACTGATCTCATCGAAACGGTTCGAGTTGTTAGCGGGCTTGATCGAGTCCAAACGGTCTGGGTTGTTGACTGACCCGTTCGGGTCGAAATGGTCTGGTTGTAGATGGGATCGGTCGGGCCGAAACGGTCCGTGTTGCTAACGGGATCGGTCAGGCCGAAACGGTCCGAGTCGCTAACGGGCCCTGTCGGGTCGAAACAGTATGGGTCGCTACGGGACGGGTCAGGTTGAAACGGTCTGGGTCGTTACCGGGCCCGGTCGGGTCGAAACGGACCGGGTCGCTAGCAGGACTGGCCGGGTCGAAACGGTTCGGATAGTTATGGGACGGTCAGCTTGAAACGGTCTGGGTCGTTACCGCACCCCGCCGGGTCGAAACGGTCTGGGTCGCTACGGACGGGTCAGATTGAAACGGTTTGGGTCGTTACCACGCCCGGACGGGTCGAAACGGTCCGGGGCGCTACTGGGCCCGACCGGGTGGAAACGGAACGGGTCAGGTTGAAATGGTTTGGGTCGTTCCGTGCCCGGTCGGGTCGAAACGGTCCGGGTCGCTACGGAACGGGTCAGGTTGAAACGGTCTCGGTCGTTACCGCGCCCGGTCGGGTCGAAACGGTCCGGGTCTCTACCAGGCCAGGCCGGGTCGAACAGTCTGGGTTGCTACGGGACGGGTCGCTACCAGGCCGGCCGGGTCGAAACGGTTATGATCGCTAACGGTCCCGATCGGGTCAAAACGGCCCGTGCCCTTACTGGGCCTGTTCGGGACGAAACTTTCCCGGTCGTTAAAGGGTCGTTCGGGTCAAAACGGTCCCGGTCGTTGACGAGCCCGATCGGATCGAAACAGTCAAGATCGCTAACATGCTCGGTCGGGTCGAAACGGTTCCGGTCGCTAACATGCCTGACCGGGTCGAAACGGTCTTGGTCGCTAACGGGTCCGGTCAGGTCGAAACAGTCCGTGTCGCTACCGGGTCGTAATGGTCCGGGTCGTTAACCAGCCAGATAGGGTCAAACCGGTCCGGTTCGAAATGAATTATTTCAGATCCCTTAAAATTTTATTTTTAAGTTTATTTTTGTTTTTTTAATTTTAAATTTGTTTTGTTTTTTTTTTTTACTTTTTTAATTTTTTTATTGTTATTTTAATTTTTTTTTTTAAAATTAATCTATTTTGATGTGAACCTATTCTAATCCAAACATACAGACCCAAAACCATCCTGACCTAACCCATTCTAACCAATTTTTTTAATCTACCTATCTTAACCCAAACCCATCCTAACCCAACAACCAACCCAACCTACCCATTTTGCCACATATCTATACTATGTTATAATGCATGAGGGAGGGGTATTTTAAGATACCCAAAAGTTAAGAACTAATTTTTCATTAACAACTTTAAAATGAGGGTAAAATAGTAATTCATACATTATTTACACTTTAATACCCTGTCTTATTTACACTTTAATTTCCTAAGTTTTAGTTAGTAATTACATTTTCCTCCCATCCCTTACAAAATTATAATTTCTTTTATTTAATTCTATCATAACTTTAAAACTATTATATTTTAAAAACATTCGAATATACCATGACGACTAGCTCATTTTTGTCGACGTGTCGGTGTTTGTCGTAATCAATATCGATGTGTGGATTGAAATGTACAAGAAAGAATGCCTTATGTACAAGTGATTATTGCATTTTATGTTTTAAATACTAACTAGATGAAATATAATATGGATTTATTATTAATATGGATGTTGAATCATAACACCATTTCATGATCAAGTAAAACTAAAAATTGTAAAATTGAATTTGGTGTTAAATACTGTTCCGCCCAATAATGAAAAATTCACATAAATCAAATGCAACGATTAAAAAAATCAAACAGAGCACTCGAAATCTACATATCAGCTTTGGTGATTCTTAAAATATGATAATGTTGTTAAACATTATGGTTCATCCTTGCTTTGACAGACAAATAATTTGTCACACAGTAACAAAACTGCAACACAAGATTGAGCTCTAAGAATACTTTATCACGTTTGTTACTGATAGCTTCAATTGTAGTACCCTATTTAAATAATCAACATTAGCAATAGGTGCAATTGTATATGGGTATGCATGCATATATTAACAGGCATACACATAAATATAATTAACTAAAAGAAATCTCATTAAACTTTTAAATAAACATAACTAGCTATATATAAAACTTTAAAATAATTAAGTTTAGAAAAAATATAAAAATGTATTGTAGATATTAATTATAGGTAAATTTCTTTTAAAAACCTTAGCTGCATCAATTTGGTAGAAAACACATGATGCATATTATATATCTATGTGATATGAACATCTATGTTAATAACAACAAAACTCCTTAATTTGAAGGGGTTCTTTTTAACAAAGTTTAAAAAAAAGATAAACACAATAATTTTTTACACTTTAGTCAAAGATAAACAAAATTTTCTAATTTAAAGGGGTGGTAAAATCATCAATTTCAAAATTTAAACCATGTGCTAACCTACTAAAGTTTAACAAAATTTTATAATTTAAAGGGGTAAGAAAATCATGAATTTAAAAATTAAACCATGTGCTAACTTACTAAAGTTTATTCTATAAATACATACTAATTCACACCTATTTCACTTGCTAAAATACGTAGGCATGAATATTGAATTCAAAAGCTGAAGCTTATAATGTTAGTTTATGGTTTTCATTCGTCCCATTTTACTAATTATACTTTTTTTTATACATATCTTAATCATTTAAGTGTTAACTTCTTGGTTTTGCAGATTCATTTAGATGAAAACACATACGGAAATGAACAAACCAATAGCCATACAAACGTCTAAGGTTGTATTTATTAATGTTTAATTTTTTAATATTAACATAGCTGTTATTTTATGTGGTATATTGTATGTGTTTTATTGCAGGATAATGGTGATAATAGTGTTGAGATTATTTGCTATGGTTCAATGTTTAGTCCCTACAAATCTGATCTTCAACATGAATTTAGTGAATAGGTAATATCAACATTTATTTCATTTTCTATTAACTTGTTTATTAAATATTTTTAATTTATTTTAAGGATCAGATGCATGAAATTAATAGGAAGAAATCCAAGATGCTCTCTTAATGAAAATGGAGTCAAGTTATTGATCTAGACAGTTATGATGAAAATGACAAAGAAGACATATTTGATAAGACTTTAAATAGGAGGAAACTCATCCTCACCAAAAGATGTAATAATCAAACATGAAGATATACAAGAAATTTCAGTGATCGTTCTTGATGACGAATGATGGGTAGACAATATAGATGAGATCATACAGACTTGAAACGTGTATGATTAAATTGATCTCATGATTCAAGTAGTTCGCTACCTTTTATTTTTCTCAACTTTTATGTTTATTAATATTTATTTTTCCTTTCGTATGCTACTTTATTTTATCAAATGTTTCTTAAAAGTACCTTACAATTTAAATGTTAAATCTTTTTAGTTACTAGACATGTCTAACGCTTATGACGTATATCCACCACAATGATGCTACAACAAATACTATACGAATCTGAAATAAGTACCGAAATAAAAAATGTCACTCCCGCCGCATCGCGCGAGTTTCCTACTAATAGTTTAAATATATGAGCCTCGTATATTTGATAATTTGATTGACGAAAGAAAACAATTTGCAACCCAAACTCTTAAATATATGGATTTGTTACACAAGTAAAGAAGTTGTACCTGTACGTTTAAGTCATCCACGTATTGATTTTTTATGATAGAAGTTTTCTAATAGCTTGAGACCGATTTGTATCAAAACTGAAAACCATATAAAATGAATACTTGTTCAATGTATTATCAACTTAATAAAATTTTTGAACAGTTAAAAGGGTATATGTTTTGTTTGATTAAAAATGTTTTAACTAATATTTTGAATTACTAAAAGTTCGAAGCTGAAAGTATCTACTGAAAATACTCCAAGGACCATTATTGTAATTCAGTCCCAAACAGGCAAAAACACCCAAACCAACGAATATGAATAAATGAGGGCAGAAATTAAGGTTTGTAATATTATTATTATTGTAAACAAAATTCCACTCAGACAAGATATGAGATGAGGCCATCTGAGAGGAGATATATGGTTATTAGGGTGGTTGCCCTCCTCTCTTCTAATAATTGAAGCTTAATTTTGACTTTATTATTATTATTATTAAAGTCAAAGTTAGTCTTGTTGTTCGTGGCCGATGATTTTCTTCAGATTTCAACAACCCCTCTCCTGTGTTTTGTTCTATCAGTTAACTCTGCAGCTGTTGATTGATGTAAACAACCAAACGTGCATCTCTATCCAACACCTTCCTTATCATTATCCCTTCACTGCTTTACCTTTTCACTTAATATGTACAAAGAGGCTGTGATGATGATTATGAAGTTGAATAATAATATGTCTGAGTGGGTTGGAACAAAATTTGAGATTATCCGTATCTTGGCAGGGCAATCAATCCGGATGGTTATGTGAAATATTCTCTCACATTGCAACCGGTTAATTTGCAGCCATGGCGGACTTATCCTGCTTTGGTCCCTTGTTTACATATCTGAGCCTCATATATATATAATCATTTTCTTTTACTTTGTAAATCACTTTATTTGACCAAAAAAAAAACAGTTTGCAAATCCAAAACATCTGAAGTACATGAATTTATTATGATACTTTTAATGTGACAATAAATTTTAGTTTTAGATCTCATGTAAACACGTCTAATTGCGGTGTGATACAGAAGCTGGTCGTTGGGGTGTTGTGTACTATATTTGACGCGAAATGCATTTAGAACCTACCAAGATAAACACTGACCAGCTGAGGATGTTATAATGTTACTGATGGGTCTAAACATGAGGAAGCTAATGAGTTAAGAGGCTGCCATAGCATGGACGTGTCGATTTAAAAAGTATGCCACAAATTCTAGGTCTTTATGTGGGTGTCGGTTCAAGTTTAATCAAAAGAATAAATGGGTTGAAGCACTGAAATGGCCTGCTAAGTTTTATTTAAGCACTTTTTTTTTTTCATTATTTGAGTGTTGGGACAATGCGATGGGTTGGTTTGGGTGTGCGATAAATTGGGTGACAACCTTGCATGTAGGTAGGTTAGAGTCTGAGCCCATGTTGCTTATTTGGTTTTAGCTTATTGAATGGTTATGTGTATGGTTCATGCATGCACTGTTGCTGAAGCTATAAATTTAAGTACTCACAGAGATTTGCACTGTCGCTCTAGCTACGAGGTTGTTCTTTTACGGGCTTAATTTTTCAGATTATTCCTGTTTATATTTTGGATATTAGGCTTATTAGTCATTCCCCTTGTCACCTAAGTATTAAATTTGAGCTCTAGAGTTTCATTTAGTGTACCATTTTTTTGCGCATGCACATATTTTGTGGTTATGGACTATGAATTCTGTGGTTTGGGTTCCTGGTATTCATGATTTAAAAAAGCGCGCCTTAGGCGCTCGAGGCGCTTGGAAAAGAGCCTTTTTATTCTCGAGGCGCTCATCTACATGAGGCGCGCCTTAGGCATAGTCAAAATCAGGGTTTATTTGGGCCAATAGTGAAAATTAGGGTCTTTTAAAGATTTTTAAGTGTGTTTCAGCTTCAAAGTATGTTTAATTATGTTTTTACAATTATGTTTTTGTGTTTAGGGTTGATTAACAAGTAGAATATGTCGTATTGACTTGTATAAATATTTTGAAAAAAAAATTCCCCTTAGGCGCCTCACATACATGAAGCTCTCGCCTCTCGCCTTGGCTTTTGGATCCAAAACGCTTCGGAGCTCCTCAAGTTTTTTTAAACTAAGCTGGTATTCTTATTTACTGTTTTGAGTCCTTAATCCTTATGATAATATTGTTCTTGTTGCTGTGATTAATTGGGTCTGTAGCTATGGTTATTTTGGTTAATTGATTGCATTCTTTAGGTTGCTATTTATGTTGGTTTTTTATGAGCTTGCAGGCTGCAGCTGCTCTCTTCTTTCTTTTGACAGCTTGTATCTTTGCATATGGGTCATAATGCACTAATTTGTATTGTATGGCAGTATTGCTTCTTTCCTGCTATTTTTCTTGCCTCTAGGCCTGCTAGTTGCATGGTAACTGATGATGACAGTTTGTGAATATATGTAGTTGCAAATCATCATTGATAAACACCAAAACATCAAATTCATTTTCTATATATTCTCCTCCATTAAACACTGTTAAAAATACTAATTAAGTTGCAAACATTGTTATGTTTGAATGACTACATCGTCTTACAGGACAAATGTAATCATGAATGAGGCAACTTTGGAAAAAAAAGGGTCAGGTGGTTTTGAAGTAGTTTATTCAACGGAGTTATATTATTATGGTAATAATGTATCTTATCTAATCATAGAAACACACTACTTATTTAGTTATTTATAAGAATGTACCCATAGCAAACGCTTGAAGTTGAAGCACTAGCCATTAATTCTTATCATCTTTCCTAATGCTAAATCTGCAAGAATATAAGAAAGTGCTTGTTATGTGATATCGCCATTACTGATGATTAGATGCTGCAATTTTGACCACTTTATTTGAAAAAAGTCGATCTAAAAAGGATCTTTTTTTTAACGGCCAACAAATCAAAACCGAACACTCTTGGGACACCCTTTCGACAAATTCAAGTACTCCGAGAGTACCCAGGTTGCCAAACACCAATTTCGGAGAAAACCCAGTAACCCATCCGCCCGTAGGCATGACAATGAAATTACCGGTAAAACCCGTCTGGCTCACGAATCGAACCCAGGACCCCCTGGGTCTTCTATCATTGCCCACTAATGTACCCTAATGGTATTGACATCTAAAAAGGATCTATTATGTACAATTTAAAAGTCCCCAAAACACTATTTAATAATTATTAACACACATGGTCCTTTACAATAATGCTATTGGTTTTGTAATAAAAAACACACCATTTATCTATAAAAAGATTTAGAAAAAGATAGGAGCTATATGTTGATCCACTCAATCCAAACAAACTTGATGCATACTAAGATTGTGTTGTTGTAGGATACTTATTGAAGCTTTAAAGGAAAATAAACGTTGCTACATAGACTCCACATAAGCAATCATCGTTCATTATCCCATAATAGCACCCCCTGGTGCCCATCCTTCTTGCAACCATCATTCAACCACTAGCCAAAATGCTTCCTCATGCCGAGCGACCAACCTATATGAGTGCCCTTTCATGCCCATAACCATATGGCTTAAAGATTCCACATTGTTGGTAAGAGATTTTGATATTCAACAAATGCAATTACATTGATGTGCATTTCATTATTTTAAAATTTAAAACGATATATCCTAAAAGATTGCAAAATATATTTAACTAAATAAATATTTTGAATCTGTTTCATTTCATTTCGAAATAAAATAAAATAAAATAAAATTGGGAACAACTTTAAAGTTTGAAGTTGAAAGTATCTACTGACAAATACTCCAAGGACCTAATCTGTAATTTAGTCTCAATCACCCTGCACACGCATATAAATTGTAGGCAAAAAATTAGGGTTTGAAATGTAAACAAAATTCCACTCGGACAAGATGAGGCCTTCTGAGAGAGAGGAGATGGTTATTAGGGGTGGTTGCCCTCCTCTTTTCTAATTGAACTCTAATTTTGACTTTATTATTATTATTACTAAGTCAAAATTAGTATTCTTATTGATGGCCAATGATTCTACTGTTCCAATTTCAACAACCCCTTTATTTGATAAGCTCTACGGGTATATGCTAGTATTAGTTACTTGAAATAATATATCATTCATAAACTCAATTCCAAACACCCTCTTAAAATCAACCTTAACTGGTTGTGATGATGATGATGATGAACAAGAAGAAGAAGTTGAATAATAATAATGTGTTGGATGAGAGCAAAGTTTCCGATTATCCGCATCTTGGCTCGGCAAACAATCCGGATGCTTATGTTATCACACTGCAACCGGTTGATTTGCAGCCATGGTGGATATATCCTCATTTGTTCTTTATGCCATATTATTATTATTGTTTATTAGCTAGAGGTGTACAAAAACCGGATTTTTGGGTTCCGAAACCGGTACAGTTTGGATCCTTAAAGAGGCTGTGATGATGAAGTTTAATATGTCCGAGTGGATGGGAGCAAAGTTTGAGATTATCCGCATCTTGGCTGGGCAATCAATCCGGATGGTTTTGTGAAATATTCTCTCACATTGCAACCGATATATTTGCAGCCATGGCGGATTTATCCGTCTGTGTTCCCTTGTTTACATATCTGAGCCTCATATATAATTATGACCTCCAATTTTGTTGACGATAAATCAATTTGCAGACTTAGAAGATCTGAAAAATGTTTGAATTTATCTTGCATAAGTTTAGAAGTTGTACATTTTATCTTTAGAACTTTAAAACTTGTAATTGCTGATGTTGTAGTATTGTGTGTAACTGGTATATCGCTTGAAAGCCTGAGATACACGAGTGATCTTCAACATTCGAGATTGTATGATCTATGTGACATTGAAGGTTACTCATGTATCGCAGGCCTTTAGGCAACATGGAACTTTGAATGTTACTCATGTATAGCTTGATTCATCTCGTTCCATGGAAGGTTGGTAAGAGATTATACAGAATTTATCCAGTAGGTTGCAGCGTTGCTGATCAATCATGTATAGAAGGAAAAATAAGAGCACAAAGAAGCTACATAGATTGAATTTGATACGCTACAGTCTAAAAGGTTATTAGGTTTGGGCTGATCAGCCAATATAAGCGGTAAAATAACCTTGACAACACATTTGTTATGTTTATATGGTACATGCCGGTTAATATCAAGCTATGTAGTTTTTGTCCTTTATACTAATCTGAACAAAAGTGTGGTCTTTTTTTGGGAATGTTCTCGTAGCATAAAGGAACTATGTCATTCAATGAAGGTATTCTTCCTGTCCGAGTGATATCTTAAAAGACAGTACTAGGCTGATTGATAACATTAAGCTCAGAATCATGGATGGGAAAAATAAATCTTTATCATTTGCTGGTTGGGTTCAGTTGATTTTCTCTGTTTTATGTTCTTTACAAGCCTACAGGGCTATTGTGTTTATCATTAGCTGGCATTTTTTTAACTGATCTGAGTCCTTAGACCTTATGATAGTTTCATTTGGATATTGTGATCAATTGGGGGCACGGTTATAATCATGCTGTCCGTTTAATTTTATTATTGATGTTGCTCATTATGTTGGTTTGATGTGAGCATGGTGTCTGGTTGTTGATCAGGGGCGGACATAGGGCTTAAGGAGGGGTCGCGGACGTTGCGGCTCAACTTCGCGCGCGTAGTGGAAAATTAGTGGAAAATTTGTTTTTTTTACGAAAATGAAAAAAAAAATGAAAAACGTTACTACTGATTTTGTGGCCTAGACCCGCCACTGTTGCTGATGCACTGTTTTCCCGGGCTCTTCTGAGTTTCCGGTTGCTGCTATCCCTTCGCTTAACAATTGTGAAGCCTGGATGTCTTGTAAATATTGCTTATCTTTGAATCTGGTATGTCCTGATCAACCATATTGACTGCTGATGGGCGCTTTGTATTTGCTGCTGATGTGTATGAATTTGATTCACATATCGATTTCTTATGAGCTGACGTGTATTATGGTCGTTGAACTCTCACGGTTCGTATGTGTTTTGTGACGATAAACTCTTGGATTATTTTATATTTCCTGGCATGGTTTTGATCCTCATAAGATTGATGGTATAACTATTATTCATTATGGGGTCATAAATCATACTGCTGCTAATTTGTATATTATTCGTGCATATTGTTAGCGGGTTTTAAAAAGCGCGCCTAGGCGCAAGGCGCAACCTAGGGTGCCTCAGGGCTTTGCGCTATCCTTTTTCCCAAAGGCGCGCGCCTCAGGCGCTTTTTTGTCAGATTTCAGGCGCGCGCCTCACGTACCCAGGGTATTTTTTATGCATAAAAATGTTGTACCTTTGTGTTTTTGGGTTGTACATATAGGTAAAATCACATAAAAACCTTATTTATAGCTATATTTTGGGTAAATGAAGTTAAAAACTCATAGAATATATATGGGATATATAAAAAAAGTATATAATTATTGTGCGCTTTGGGTACGAAAATCCCACGCTTATTGCGCTTTGCGCTTCGCGCGATGCGCTTAGACCTCGTCGCTTTTATGCGCCTAGCGCTTTTTAAAACCAAGATTGTTAGCCATCTTGTTATTTTTTCTTGGTTCCTGGTCTGCTAGTTGCACGGTGACTACTGAGTACTGATGACACTCCATGAAGCTAATATATGTGCCGACGGCTGTTTGATTTATACTTTCTGGGTTTATGTTTTCTTATGGAAATTCTAACCCATGAACTGGTTTCTGAATTGTTCAACTAGTGTATGCTGTTCTGGCTCATTTTGCGAAACTGGCCCGGGTGTTTTTATTACTTATCATGCGTAATTACATATATATGTTGTCTGTTTAATTATTTTACTTTATGTGTAATCGTTATTATGATACTTTATGCTTAATTAACTTCGTATGTTTCACATGTTAATTCCCCTTGTACATTAACCCGTCTCTCTCTCTACACACACACACACACATATATATATATATATAGAGAGAGAGAGAGAGAGACACTTAAATTTTGTATGCTAATGAAGTTATTTTTAGTTTGTTGAACTTGGTTTGAATGTATTTAATCTTTTGTTGAATTTATTATTTAATTTGTTGAATTTGATTTGAATGTATTATCTTTTGTTTTTTTTAACGGCTAATTATTTTGTTACTCACGGGATTTGATTCCTCACCATTTGAAAAAAGAAAACTTTATCTAACACCTTGATACCTCCATACCAAAAGTCCTTTGATATGTATTATCTTTTGTTGAACTTAATTTCTCATATGTTTTGTTTTAATTAATGAATGGTAACTTTAAATAATTCAATTTAAATGTGTTTATTAATGTTTATTAAATTTGTAGTTTCCAAATAAAATTGTGTTTTCGTGAAAGTTTGACCGAAACGAAGTTGGATACATTATTGTTGGATGCATATAGCTGCTTAAAGTCTTGTTTGTATTCCCACAGTTTATTTTAATATAATAATATTATTAGAGCAATATTCAGTTGGGTCACTAATCCACTATCCACAGCCTCCACATGAGTAGTTGTTGCTTGAACCCACAGCTTTATAGTTGTTGCTTGTTTTGGAGTCTGGAAGTATAATAGTCTCCCTTAGGCCTGTAAACGAATCGAACGTTCATGAACTGTTTGTGAACTGTTTGACGAGAAGTTCGTTTATGTTCGTTTATTTAAATAAATGAACAAACACGAACACAATTTTTTGTTTGTTTAATTAAACGAACGAACATGAACACACGTTGTGTTCGTTCATTTATGTTCGTTTAATTAAACTTAGCTTTATTTTTATTATTTATTTCCTTTTGTTAAGTAACCTTAATTCATATGTTCTAAAAACTTAACCCTAACCCTAACCCTAACATTCTAAACACATCACTTATTAGCCGCTCTTCACACTTCACAGCCCCACACTTCACAACCGCTCTCCACCCTAACCCTAACGTTCATTTATGTTCATGAAACATTATTAACTTGTTTTTGTTTGTATTCGTTTATGTTCATTTGTGTTTGTTTATATTGATCATTTGTGTTCGTTTATATTCATGAACTGTTCGTTTAGGTTTAAATGAACGAACATAAACGAACACGAACACGACAAATTTCTTAATGAACGAACAAGAACACAAAAATGTGTTCGATTATGTGTTCGTGTTCGAGTTCGTGTTCGGTTAAATTTAAATGAACAAACATGAACACGCTTGTGTTCGTGTTCGTTCGGTTCATTTACAGGCCTAGTCTCCCTTGATGGCTACTATGTGAGAGCGACTACTTGCAAGGGCCGGAGCATTAGTTTTCGTAACTTTCGACTCCACCATCTAAAAGTTAAAGCTTCGCCATTGACTACTTCATCAATGAATTAAAAAGATAAAATCACAATCTTTTAAAAATACTTGAGTACCTACGTTCAGTTTTACGATTATCGTTATATTTTAACAAAAAAAAAAAAAAAAGCGTGTAATGCATTCAAAAATGGGTGGCGGCGCAACTTGTTGCCCGTCTACCTTCTATTTTGGTGTAACTTGTCAAATTTTAAGAAATGAAAATAGTTGAAATTTGGTTTGCAAAAAATAAAAAATAAAAAAATAATTTCATTACAATATACGAACTCGGTACCGACCGACCGTACCGTACAAAAAGTACCGATTTTGAAAATCACCAGATATGGGTATCGGTATCGAATGTGCTCGGTACGGTATTCAAAGGTAAAAAAATGGTAAAATACCGTACCTTACCGAATCAAAAGCTTCGATCTCAAAAACCTCTAAAAATGGGTATCAAATTGGTACCGATATTCAACTAATTCACTAGGTTTCGATATCGGTGCCGGTACCGATATTGAAAAAAAATGAAGGGTCATTTTTACACTTTCTAGAGTCTAAGAAGGTTATTTTAGTAACATTTGTGGGAAGAGAGCCAATAAAAGAGAGAAGTGGATTAGACTAGATGTATCATAAACTCTCTCTCTCTCTCTCTCTCTTCTCTCTCTATATATAAAATCTGTAAACTTATCCTGGCATCAGCTATTCAAACGGTGATAATACTACTACTAATAATAATATTATGAGTGGTTCAGCAAGAACACAAGACCTTAGCTACTTATATGCATCAATTGCTAATGTATCCAACTTTGTTTCAGTCAAACTTTCAGGCACCAACAACTACCATGTTTGGAAGTCACAAATGCTTTGCATGCTAGACAGTAACAACATGGGTGGCATTGTGGACCCCACATTTGTAGCACCAACATATTCTAGCACAGACACAGTTAGACAATACGACAGTCTTGCCAAAGGTTGGATATTGGGTTCTGTTTGTGAAGATATACTTGCAGATGTCCACAATCTTGGTTCTGCTAAAGCTGTTTGGGATAAACTAAAATCCATCTGTGATCCTGATATGTGTTTGCAACAAGGTACGTCTTATAATATGTTTTCTTTTAATCTTTTATTTAGTTATCATTTTTTACCCGTAGTTACCAGACTCAATACGTATAAAATTTTCGATAAAATGTACACTATGAATAGAAAAAAGTGTACAGAGAGAAAATAAAGATTGTTACAATGTTATATTTTAGTTTATACACATTGTGTCACACTGCCGTTTTGCAAGTATCTATATATATTTGTATCATGATTTTGTACGAAAGCATTATATAATTGGCTTAACTTTCTTATAAGTTAAATATAGTTAAAAAAAAAAAGGTCTAACCATGCGTTAATATCTTCCCACATAATCACTGAAATGAAACATTTTACGGATACAGATTCAACTTCAAAAAAGTCTGATGCAGAAACAGAAAAAGAGGTCGACAGAAATACAGTTTCAGCAGCAACAAACAGAGTTGAAGAAGGTGCAAATTCAATTGAATTAAAATCGATATGTGATCCTGCTATTAGTTTCCTTACTTACCTGTATTTACTAGATTTTCTAGGATAAATACATCACTTACCACTAGAATGTACCCTTGAACTAAACCGGATATCAGTTTCACTTTCACACACAATAGAAAGTGATACAGAGTTGCATAGCTACATTCACAAGTCTTGCACCAACAAACATGCTCGTAAGTTAATTATAGTTAAAAAAAAAAAAAACCCTCTTTAAATTAAAGTGGTCTTGTTGAAAACCTGATTTTAGCTGATTTTAACCGGTCACAGTTCAAAAGGTCTAATCATGTGTTAATAATCACTGAAATGAAACTTCAACGCTATACAGATTCTACTTTAAAAAAGTGCGATGCAGAAATAGAAAGAGAAGACAATAGAGATGCTATTTCAGCAGAAACACCCACAGATGAAGAAGGCGCAAATGCAATAGAAATTATAGTGGATCAAGACACTGTTCCAACAGAAACCGATACAAAAAGTGAACGTGAGAAATTGATGGAGTTTATAAGGCAAGTAGATGAACAAGTCAACAGAAATGATTTACATGCAGTTACTAAGCAGGGGATTGGCCAAAAGCAGAATCCATCTTAGGAAAAAATAAAGTCGTACTTACAGAAGCGTTGAGAAGTGATGGTAGCACTATACTTCACATTGCTGTTGGAATAGGTCATAACCATTTTGTGAAACAATTGTTGTCGTATATGAATGATGAACAAGTAGTTCAGCAGAGAGACTCTGATGGAAGTACAGCGCTTCACATTGCTGCGATTGTTGGCAACACTGATATTGCAGATCTACTGGTTAAAAGGAACAGAACGTTGTTACGGGTCAAAGATTATAAAGGTGTAGAACCATTGCAAAAAGCTTATGAATATATGCATCTTGATACCATTGGATATTTGCTGAAATCTGTCAATGATGATGGCAAAACAGAGTTGCAATCTTCTTTAGCCGTCTCTGTTCACCCTGATGATGATATTGCGGTTAACCTCCTTGTTAATGCTATATCCGCAAAACAATACAGTAAGTAGAGTAGGAAATATATAACATAAACGTATTGTGTTGAACAGTGACATTTTATTGTTTATGCTTGTAGGTTTAGCATTAGAGTTGGTTCAAAATTTTCCTAAGTCTGCTTCAAGAAGTGACGATGTACTCATGGCTCTAGCTAAAAACTTCCCTAGCGGGCTCGACCATTGGGAAAAACTTGTATATCCTTGTATGTTTCTAATGAATTATAAACGGTTTCATTTGTTACGCTTTTTTTTTCTAAAATTTTTTTCCATCTATTTTTAATGATGATTATTGATTTTGGTTCTTTATTTTTCAGCCCCTTCTGAGTGGCTATTGCCGGTCAGCTTACTATTACAGGGGGAGGCGTTGACGATTGTGGTACTTTTGGGTTTCCTGTGTTCGTCCTATATAAGTTTATAGTCAAAGGATCACCGAGTGATAAGGCCATCGGTACTCTGCTATTTAAGTCGGTAATACAAACAGGTAAACACAAGTCAAGAATTAATTGTATATATTTGAACTAAAAGTGAGCATTACTCTTTTCTAATAAAGTATTTTGTGCGTATGCAGTACAAGCATGGCTTGCATTGCCCTTTGTATTTACACGCCTCCTCATATTGGTCGCTCGTCTTATATTCCACTTCCTTTATTCCAATTTGTGGAAGGGCGCAAAGATGCTATGTAAATACCTCCTTGCCAATTTAGTTCTAAAATTTATCTTATAATAATTCATAATCTTTTCTAACTAATACTCAGTTGCACCCATCAAGCGAATAGAGAACAAAAAGAAGGATTTGGATGAAGCCAGAATAGTTCTAGCACGTGTCTGTGATGAAATAGACAGGTTGGAGAACTCTGGTGGTGATGACTTTTGTTATATGCAAACAATTCGTAGGTTGAAGAAATCTGGTACGGATCACCCCTATTATACCCGACCAATTCTTGAGGCTGCGTGTCAAAATGCTTATGAAGTTGTTGATAAGATCCTACTTAGATCACCTAAAGCAATTCAGAGTACCGATAAAAGTGGGTATGACATTATTCAATTAGCAATATTGAACCGCTCCGAAAAAATCTACAACCTTATCTATGACATTGGGAACGTAAAAATCAATATAGGGTCTATAAAGATTCTTATAAAAACACTATCTTGCACTTGGCGGAAGATTGGCCCCTTCAAGTGTACTCAACCAAAGAACAGGTGCAACATTACAACTACAACGAGAGCTTCAATGGCATGAGGTATATACATGAGAACTAAACCATAGTTAATAATGATTGAACTGTTAAGTTATTCTATAGTAGCATAACCAAGTTAAACAATTTTTTTAATAGGAAGTGAAGAAATTTGTATTTCCCACATATATTACACAAGAGAACATTTTCAAAGAGACACCGGATATGGTTTTCACAAGAGAACACGAGAATTTGTTGAAGGAAGGAGAAAAGTGGATGAAAACCACAACAGAATCATGTAGTATCACTGCTGCGCTTATTACTACAATTGTATTTGCAGCTGCAATAACTGGTCCAGGTGGAAGCAATCAAGAAAAAGGGACCCCCTTGTTTAAAAAGGAAAGTGCGTTCTTTATATTTGCTATATCAGATGCAATCTCACTATTTGCATCCGTTACGGCATTACTAGTGTTCTTGTCTATCCTAACAACACGTTTTGCTGAGAAAGACTTCCTAGTCAGCTTGCCGAGGAGATTATTTATTGGACTTTTCTCTTTATTCCTATCTGTAACAACCATGATGATAGCCTTCGGTGCAACCTTGTTCCTTGTTTTTTGTGACCAAAAACCATGGATGCTTCTTCCTATATGTGGATTGGCTTTCATTCCAATTGCTTCTTTTGTTACCCTACAATTTCCGCTCATGGTGGATCTTTTCAGGTCGACGTACATACCCATCTTTGGCAACAAAAAAGAAAAGAACAGGCAAAGTCATTTTAGTAGAACACTCGATAAAATAGTGCAAATGGCACTAAGTGAAATTAGTACGGATCTTTGAATCATGTATTCCATTGTATCAAAGTGTACAAGAGTGATAAAATAAATAGCTTGTTAGTGTAAGTCATGATATCCTGGTGTTTTTCTTGTGTCTAGGTCTGCTAGTTGCACGACGACTACTGATGACACTCCATGAAGCTTATATTGGTGCGCTGCTGTTTGATATATAACTTATGAGTATGTTTTCTGATGAAAATTCTGACCCATGAATTGGTCAACTGGTTTATGTGTTTTTTACATTTCACAAAAGCTGGGTGAGTGTTTTAATGATTATTGGTGTTTTGGTGGCTTGCTTGATTTTATTACATTAGTTTTATATGTTTAAGTTTACATGTAATGGGCCTTGCATGGCTATTTTACAAGTTTTTGTTTCCAGTGTTACCTTAAACTTCCTTCTTAAAGATCTTGATATGACAATTATAGTTTTAACAATGCTGAATAGGTCTCAAGTTGTTTGGATGAATAGAATAACCAAGAGCTCATGCTAGCCATTTATAGACTTATATTGTTAACAGGCTGAGAGACATACATGGTTGTATCAAAGTTTATGATGTCAAGTTCGATGTGTTTACTTATGAATGAGTCAATTTCAGAAAAAAAAAATTGTAAAATGGTTGAAAGTCGCATAAAGTGTAGTTTTCCTTTCCTATGAGATACTGATTATTTATAAAATATGTTAAAGAGTGTATGAATCAATCAAATTCCTGTCAAATATTACCAATTTTAATCCATTATCAAAAAGGTTTTCAGTTGCCACTAATGGAATATCTCAATAGAATATGTTGTAATGTATTTAAGGATAGTATTCTGTAATTATCTCTTTCTATAATAATGGGATTGTAATTTGTATTTATATCATTGGTTAATGAGAAGAGGCAAACATTGAGCCATGTTATTCTTCATGGTATCATGAGCTTAAAAATCTTCTCCTCTCAATCCTACCTCTGCCCTCCCCTCTCATCATTCTGTAGATTTTTTTTTTCATCACCTCTCCTTTTCCTCTTTTCAATCATGTCTTTTTCACATATACACCCAATGGTCACCGTCACCAACATTAAAAACTTTATCTCTTATCCTTGATATGCAAACAAGCCACTACAACACCTAGGCCAAACTTTTCAAAATCTATTGCAAAGCTTACGAGGTTTTTGATCATCTTCAACCTCGCCAACCCGCACCCTCATCCTCCATCGAAAAAGACACAGAACCTGCTAAAACCTCACATCTTGAGTCATGGGAATGCATAGATTCCACTGTTCTACAATGGATTTACGGGACCATATCTTAAAACCAATGCACCAATAATCATAAATGTAGTCAAAAAATCATATAATGTGTAAAGTATAGCCTAAGAATGCAACCTATGGAGGCCCCTGTGAACTTTCTCTCGGATCCCGTAGAGGGGAGATCCACCTTGCGTCTAGCAGATCTTCTTGTCTTTGGGTGGGCCGGGAGAAGCATGCTTGTGTTGACCTGACAGGTGTATCTCCTCTAGTTGGGTTGAGGGATAGTGGTTTTGTAGCAGGGCAAGCGGTGCAGAAAGCAGAGGTGAAGAAGGTAGAAAAACATGTTAAAGCCTACAAGGAGAACCAACATGTTTTCGTACCCCTAGCTTTTGATACATTTGGCTCATTGGCACTGGAGGCCACCCGTTTCCTGAACAGGGTCCAGCGAGTTATTCATAGTAGTGTCTCGGCTCTGGGTGGGCAAGGTTACGTTTTTAGTCGTTAGGGTTTGCCATTCAGAAAGGGGTGACGGCACCGTTTGTTGCCCACCTTCCCACTATCTTGATGTAATTTGTAATGTTTTTTTATTTAATGAAAAATTTTTATTAGTAGAAACTAGTTGATCAATTCAGAAGCCGGTTCATGGGTCAGAATAAAATCAGATTAAAATCAAATAACAACAATATTATCTTCATAAGGACTGTCATCAAGCAGTTACCATGTAACTAGCAGATCAAGAGGCAAGAAAACTAGCAAGACAGAAGCAATAGCGACATACAATATAAACAGGTGCATGAGTAATATACAAATCAGTGCATTATGACCCATATGCAAAGACACAAGATGTCAAAAAAAGGAGAGCAGCAGTCGCAAGCTCAGAATAACACGGAAAAAGAGCATCAGCAACCAGATGAAATGCTCAGAGTAAACCAACATAATAAGCATATCAATTGACCAACATAACCATAGCTACACACCCATCTGATCATAGCGAAAAGAATGAAATCAACATAAGGATTAAAGGACTCAAATTAGTAACAAGAATACCAGGAACCCGAACAGCAGCAGCAGTAATACTAAACAACACCAAGGTTTAGTACAATTGTAAATAAGAGAAAAGTTGATTGTTATTGATATTCTTTGATTAACAATATTGGTTACAATATATAGGCTTTACAAGAGAATAAATAAAAAGGAAAGGAGCCTATGGAGCCTTAACGGCTAGTTGATTGTCAATTAGCAGCTGTTCAAATCTTCTAAAAAAGGAAGTGACGAGATTTCTCTGATCCTAATATAATTCATTTTCTAACACTCTCCCTCAAGTTGAGTAGTGGGATTCCCGATGCTAAATTTGTGTAGGCAATTGTTGTGAAGTCTTCCATTGACAGATTTAGTAAGAATATCAGCTAATTGATCTTCCGAATGAGTGAACTGGAGTTCTATAGTTCCATTTTGGAGTTTTTCTTTGATGAAATGTCTGTCAATATCTACGTGTTTCGTACGGTCATGTTGAACAGGGTTCTCAGAAATTTGTATAGTTGCTTTGTTGTCGCACAAGATCTTGCTTGCCTCCCTTTGAGCAAATCCAATTTCAGTTAGAAGCTTGCGTATCCATAAGACCTCTGCTAGCCCCCTTGCAATACCTCGGAATTCAGCTTCAGCACTGGACAGAGTAACAACCTTTTGTTTCTTACTCCTCCAAGTAACGAAGTTTCCTCCTACTAATGTAAAGTATCCTGATGTAGATCTTCGTCTTGTTGGTCTCCTGCCAAATCGGCATCAGTGTAGGCTTGAATCGTCAAATGTTTGTTTGGTTGGAAGAGAATTCCATAGCTGGCAGTCCCTTTAAGGTACCTGACAATTCTTCGCACCGCCTCCATGTGACTAATTTGGGGTTGGTGCATGAATTGGCTAACAACTCCCACTGCATATGCAATATCTGGACGAGTGTGTGAGAGATATATAAGCTTGCCCACCAGACGCTGGTATTTCCCTTTATCTGCCAATTTTGCTCCTTCTTCCATGTAGAGTTTTTGATTGGTCATCATTAGTGTATCCGCTGGTTGCAATCGATCATTCCTGTCTCGGCAAGAAGATCAAGGATATATTTATTTTGACATATAAAAATCCCTTGCTTCGATCTCAGGACTTCAATTCCAAGGAAGTAATTCAGTCTTCCTAAATCTTTCATCTCGAACTCACAAAAAAGATTCGCCTTTAACTTCTCCATTTCTTCCTTATCATTTCCTGTAATAATCATATCATCCACGTATAAAATTAAACATGTTATGAGTTTACCTCTTCGTTTGAGAAATAAGGTATGATCAGAATTGCTTTGCTTGAACCCGTATTTATTCATAGCCAAAGTAAATCTTCCAAACCAGGCTTGAGGGGACTGTTTAAGACCGTAGATGGTCTTTTTTAATCGACATACTTCTTGTTTTTTAAAGTCGTCTGTGAAACCGGGGGGGCATCCATATATACTTCTTCTTCTAGTTCTCCATGAAGGAAGGTGTGTAACATCCGGAAATTTATGACGTCATTATATAATAAGATTAGATTATTAAAATAGTTAATTAATAAATAATTAGAGTAATTGGGCCACCTAAGGTGAGGCCCAATAACCTTATCCGGTTTAGAAATTTAAGCCCGATAACAATGATCGGTGGGCCGAATAAATTGAGAACCCAAATAAGCTTTTGGGCCCATAGGTTAAACCCGATATGGAGCCCGAATAGTTTTAGTGGATCACTTATTAAGACCCGATAAAGAACAAAGCCCAATAATTTAGCTAAACCTTCGGCCCATCCCCTTATTATTAAACCCACTTGTTTTGAAGCCCAAATACCCTTAGAAAGAAATAGGCCCATTACTCCTTGATGTTATGTGCCGCCACTTTCCTTGAAGAATATTCCATCAAATCTCTTGCAAATACACACAAATACTCTAAGGCTTCCATGTGCTTCCACCTCATCACTCTAAGAAGCTATACATGCATGAACTTGGCCTATAAAGGAGAAACCATCGGCTCCTTTGAAGCCTTGATACCACCAAAAATATTCACACCAAAAACCACTCCCTTGTTACATGCAAACCACCCCTTGAAGCTCTAACCAATCGGCAACCATGAATACCCCTCCAACCCATCTTATTAACCCTCTAAACTTACTCCTTTAAGTCTAATATACCTTCTATTCCAAAGAAAACCAAACCAAACCAAAAACAATCGGCATCCATATTCTATAATCAAGCATTGTGGATTGAATTGTTTTCTTGAGTAAGTAGAGTCTAGAGTCCCTTAAGGTCGTGTGCCAAGCTGTAATGGCCAGCTTTTAGTTAGATCTTTACGCCTAAGCTGTAATGGCCAGCTATACGTATAATTATTTACATATATGTGTACAATAACTTGATTTGTGTTGTAACAGGAACTCGTGGAACATAGAAATCTCGCTTCTAGTGAAAACATAGACTCGGAAATAACCAACGTGAGTGCATGTACCCCATATGTTTAAAATGATTTCGGGGTGAATGCATGTTAGTTTTTACGTGTGATTTGATAAAATATTGGTTCATGATCATGAAAGAGTTAATAGAATCGGTCGAATAGAAATCACGTAGAATGGATCCATTCGGTATCATCGGGATGTATTTTTCTAAACCAAGTAGAGGTTTGGAACCACACTAAGCATTTGTACGGTGCTCCATCGTTAAATATATTCCACCTTAGAATGACCGAACCATATAAGAATTGTTGTTATTATGTTATAAAACGAGTCTAAATCTGGCATCACTCACTAGCTTTGTGGCTAACGTATTTTTAACATGCATTTCAGGTTGATTAGATAATGGGGAACCCGAGCTCGATAATGTGAGAGTCAAGTTAAAAAGAATGGAAATAAAACCGGCCCTTGGGCCGGCCTAGAAATAAAACGGGCCTCGGCCCTAGAGCGGAAGTCCAAAGTGGTTGTGTAAAAAATGTTGTATTT
Organism: Ambrosia x helenae; assembly: GCA_030844895.1. Taxonomy (NCBI): domain Eukaryota; kingdom Viridiplantae; phylum Streptophyta; class Magnoliopsida; order Asterales; family Asteraceae; genus Ambrosia; species Ambrosia x helenae. Next base: position 21,703,962 of record CM061234.1, on the reverse strand, counting down.
TGGTCTTAATGGGCTTCGGCCCAAACTGTTTAGAAATCGTAACATGGCAAAAGGAATGTAACGGGCTTGGCCCGGTTAGTAACAATGTTAAATGGGCTCGGCCCAGTTGGATGTTTTGGGCTCGGCCCAATGTAATTAAATAAAGAAGGTATTTTCTTAAGTAAAAAGAATTGTTAGAATTAAATAAATTGGTAATTAATAATACGTGTCATAATTACCAATCCGTAATGACTCGATAATTTTCGGGTCGTTACAGAAGGCGTTCTTAACATCAAACTGATGAAGAGGCCATCCCTCATTTGCAGCAATAGATAGAAGAACACGGATTGTATCGATCTTGGCTACAGGAGAAAATGTTTCAGAATAGTCGATTCCATAGGTCTGCGTGTATCCTTTGGCAACGAGACGGGCTTTATGTCTTTCTATTGTTCCATCTGGTTTATGTTTAATAGTAAAGACCCACCGACATCCAACAGTTTTCTTTCCTAAGGGAAGAACACATTTTTCCCATGTTTTGTTTTTTTATAAGAGCATCCATTTCAGTTTCCATAGCACATTTCCATTCCTTGGATCTCAACGCTTGTTCTACAGAGTTGGGAAGTTGTTCATTTAGAAGAGCTGTAGTGAATGCTTTAGCTTCTTTAGACAAATTTCCATCTGTGATATTCGTCATGGGATATCTGGTTGATCTTGCTTCTTTTCCTGGTGAATATCGTTTTGGTGGTACTCCTCTATTGGCTCTTGGAGGAAGCTTATATTTCTCAGCTGGTTCCTCTTGTTGTTCCTGCATAGCCTGTTCTCTTGGAATTTCACTGTTAGAAATGTCATCTGAAAAATTATTATGATTAGTAATGTTGGGAGGACTTTGAGGTTCCTTGTGGTGAGTAGTTTGATTGTGTTGACTGGTTTGAGGTTCTTCATTTTCAACTTAGGGTGTAGGATAAGGACAAGAAGATCCTTGGTTAGTAGCACCAACAGGTTGTGAAGAAGTAGGTGAATCATCACCAGATCGTGGAGACGTAGGTGACTCTCGTTGGGTATTGTGATGACTTCCGCTAACAGATGATGGGACCCATTTTAGCCAATCCAGTGGGTCATTATGTTTTCTCTCCCCCTTACCACTGTGTTGGTAAGTATAGAAATATTCTGTTTCAAGAAAATTACAGTCAAGGGTAGTGTACATATATCGGCGTTTTGGGCTATAACACCTATACCCCTTTTGATCAATTCCATAGCCTACAAAGACACATTTCTCTGCACAGGGACCTAGTTTTCCTCGATCATATTTTGGGATATGGGGATAGACTGTACACAAACCCGTGGTTGTAAAGTGAGAGGTGGAGGAATTTTTGTGAAATCAGGGAGGACTTGAATAGGAGTTTTAAGATTGAGGGCTTTGGTTGGAAGCCGATTGATTAAATATGTGGCAGTTGCAGCAGCTTCTGGCCAGAAAGATGTGGGAACTTGAGATTCAATTAAGAATGCACGTGTTATCTCTAAAAGAATACGGTTTTTCCTTTCAACAGTGCCATTTTGTTCGGGGGTATAGGGGCAGGTCTTTTGATGAATTATTCCTTTGTTTTGACAAAATTGTTTCATAGATTCATTTACGTATTCACCTCCATTGTCAGATCTAAGGATTTGAATGTTAGTTTTAAACTGAGTTTGGATCATATTATAAAAAATAGTAAACTTTTCAAAGACTTCAGATTTGTGTTTCAAAAAATAAATCCACGTCATACAAGTACAATCATCAATAAACAAAACAAAGAAACGAAAGTTTTGCCCCCCATTAACTTCTGCGGGACCCCACACATCAGAATGTATCAAAGAAAAATGTACCTCAACCCTAGTATTATTTAGTGTATACGTATGTCTATGACTTTTAGCTAGGACACACGTCTCACAATTTAGAGTTTTATTGGAAGGAAAAAGTTTTGGAAATAAAATATGTAGATAACTACTAGATGGGTGTCCTAGTCTCCTATGCCAAAGCCATGTTTCTCTATCTGTAGTCCCGTGAGCAAGCATCACATTTCCCCGTTGAGTCACTTCTTCCACATAATACAATCCTGATCGTTCAGTGCCACACCCAATGATCATTCTCGTCCTGATATCCTGGAGAATACAAAAGGTTGGATGCATCAAGACGGTGCAATTTAACTCTTTTGTAATGTAACTAATAGACAACAATTTGTGGGACAGGGATGGAACATAGAGGCAATTTTTTAATTTTAAGGTTGGAGAAATTTCAATGGTTCCCCCTCTTTCGACAGGAACATCACCCCCATTTGCAATTTTGATGTTGTTAATTCTTGGCGTAGTTTTGGAAATGATATCAGATAAGTCATAGGTCATGGTGTCAATAGCACCACAATCAAAAATCCATGACTCACCCGTTTTTGTGCAATTTTGAGCTATATTGGCTTGTCGAACATTTGAATTTATTTTACACTTTAAGAAATTTTTATTTTTTCTTTTAGAAAACAAAGGTTTTTTTTTTATAAAAACAACATCGTAACCACTTTCTTGGCTTTATTTTAGTTCCTTTAGACCATCCCCGTCTCTTACGTTTTTTTTTATAACATGGGCCAAAGCACCTTTAGTTTTTAAGATTTGGGCTAGAGGGGCAAGAGTTCGGCCCATGTCATTATATTTGTATTGGCCCATGGAAGGTTTGTATCGGCCCATATCAATATTTGTTTTGTCCATGAAACATTTATTATATCCACCCAAAAAACCCTTTTTCATTTGGTCCACATTATTAGTGAATGGTAGGTTTTCTTTTTTACCAAACACATCTACCACATCTTTATCTTTCTTATTATAAGATGCGGCCGCTGATGCATCTTTATTATTAATGTTAGCTGATGAGTTTTTTGTACTATTAAAGCATGAAGCAGATTCATCTTCTTCGTTTATCAAGCTTAGAAATTTGGGGGAAAAAATTTAGGGTTGCAAATAATATTCGGAATTGAGGGTAGTCCCTTAACCCGGTTACCTCCATCCATGTTTTGCTCCTCATCAGAGAAGGCTATCCCTCCGAAGCTGGACGATTTCTGTCCATCATCCCCCTTTACAGGGTGGTTGTTGCTCGAGGCTTTCCCTTTTTCTGATCCGGTGCCTTTGTTTTGCTTCTTGTGTCCGTCGGTCCACCAGTCGGGATAACCGACCAATCTAAAGCATTGTTCTTTGGTATGTTTTATCATACCACAGTGAGTGCATTTGAGGTGAGATTTATCCTCATTTTTTTCCATCAAATCGCCTCTGCCCCTTTGTAACGAGCCCTAACCCCTCTATTTCGGTGGCAGCCAAACCAGCTCCTATATGCCTTGTGCTTCCTGAGAAGTTGCTCCCAGAATGTTCTGGTGAGCGGCTTCCTTTCGGACACCAGCATACACCGCCTCTGTAGAGGGGAGAGGTTCCCATCGGAGAATTTCTCTTTTAATAGGGTCATATTTCCGATCAAGAGCACTTAAGAATTGAAAAAGTTTTGATTTTAATGTATGCTTTAATATCTTCTGGGCACTTCATTGGATTTGGGTCGATACGATCGATTTCTCCCCATATTCCCTGAAGTGTTATCCAGAAATCTTCGAGGGTACTGTTGCTCTGTTTGATCTCGCCCGCTGCTGTAAGTAACTGCTAGAGCGTCCCACAGAGTTTTAGATGTGGGAAACTCAGTTAGGTTGCTAGCAAGCGCGGGTTCGATATTTTGTATTAACCATGAAAAAACGATTAGATCGTCTTTTTCCCATTGTTCGTAAGCTTCTTCATGTGGATCTGGAGGATTTGAGTCTAAGTGTTTCAATAAACTCTTTGATTTCCCGCCTATAGCAACCCGAATCATTCGGGTCCATAGAGCATAATTCTGATTATTGAGTTTAAGGTTAATCAATAAACCATCAGAAAGTTTGGGGCTTTTTGGAAGGGAATTAATCCCATTTTTGAGGAGGTTTGCGAGTTGGATTGATAGGTCATGATTCTGGTTGCCGTCTTCGGACATGGTGGCTTGAATTGTGATCGATTTGGGTAAATGATGAGCAGGTTTTAGAATCAAACTTGCTCTGATACCAAATTGTAAATCAGAGAAAAGTTGATTGTTATTGATATTCTTTGATTAACAATATTGGTTACAATATATAGGCTTTACAAGAGAATAAATAAGAAGGAAAGGAGCCTATGGAGCCTTAACGGCTAGTTGATTGTCAATTAGCAGCTGTCCAAATCTTCTAAAAAAGGAAGTGATGAGATTTCTATGATCCTAATATAATTCATTTTCTAACATAGTACATCAGCAACAGTGTACCAGAATTCATAGTCTAAAACCACAGATAATGTGCATGCGTTAAAAAATGGCACAATAAATGAAGCTCTCTAGGGCTCAAACATAATACTGGTGACATGGAATTGATTAATGAGCATAGTAGCCCAAATATAAACAGGAACAATCAGAAAATTAAGCCCCTAAAAGAACACTAAATATCTCCAAAAACAGTGCAAATCTACTGTGCGTATTTAAAATTTATAGCTCCAGTAACAGTGTGAATATAAACCAAACATAAAACCATGAATAAAAGATAAAGACAAACAAGAGAAATAGGCTCAGAGTCTAACCTACAAACATGCAAGGTTGTCACCCAATTTATCGAACACCCAAACCAACCCATCCCAACACTCAAATCTTCTATCTATATAATAAAAGAATAGACTTGGGTTGAATAACCTGTTCCTACAGTGTCCACCTAGGCTCCAACTAAAATATGGAGCTCCATCGAACCTCCAATACCTCCCGTATAAAAACCCATTATTCTTTTTTTTTTTTCCAAAATCGCCGCCAGAGAGCCTTCTTCCTCCTTCTGGTTTTGATCAACGAGGCACTAAGAAGCATTATTCCTAATCATCCATCTTCCATCTGAATAAGAAACCTTCTCCTCCCTCTAGTTCAACATCCATCTACGTCTCCCTTCAATTCTTCAAACCTATATTCAGATTCGCCGGTTATTATCAAGTAAATCAATAGCTTTTTACAATCTATGCAATTCATGATCTAGGGTTCGAAGAACTGCCTTTGATTTCCATCGTTTCGAAAAGAGGTATTTTACTTAAATCTATTCTAATATCTAGGTTTACAATAAAATAAAGTTGGAAAGGATAGGCTAGGGGTAGATTAGATCTAAATCTGGATGGATCAAATGAACCCCTTCCTCTCCTTTGGTCGTCAAAAAAGACCCAACCAATATTCAGATTCGCTGGTTATTATCAAGTAGATCAATAGTTTTTTACAATCTTTGAATTTTGTTGTCAAACATATGTGGTTATAACTTATCGGGTTGATGAAATTTTGTTCTCTGATATGGTTTTGTATTCAGTTTGTTTTAGGAATTAATCTGAATATTTGCTTGCTTCACTAATTAATTGATGATTTCATATAATTGTTTTTGCAAAACGTTAGTTGTTTATCAATTGTTGAGGGATTTTCCTTTTAATTAACTCATTAGTTTTCTTTAAAAAAAATTACCAGCTTCTACTTGCTGTGGAAACAACGCTTAAAGATTGTTAGCTTTGTTTGTATTTTTTCTACTTTATCTTTGATTTTGGTGTTTTGTGTAGGATTTAAAGAATGGTGACTACGAATTGAAGATTTGTAGGTGGTGGAGGCGGAGCAACAACCGGTGTCAAGGATGAGTACTATTTGAAGATTGATGCGTTTTTTAAAAGGGGAGATCCGAAGGAGTTCTAGGCGCTTGAAGATCCCCCTCCTTCGTTTTTGGCCACACATTTGTTTCGGACTTTAGGTAAGAAATACTAAATCATTTTAGCAATTTTCAGATCAAATATTTAATAGCTTTCAGATTTTTGGTTCAATTTTACAAAAAGCAATCTTCTTTGAAGGATGTATATCAAAAACCCTAAATTCTTTATAGATTTATTTGTTTCTTTAACATTCGTAGGTTTATGCTTTTGATGCATATAGTGTTCGTATGAGACAAAGGCTCATTGTTTAACTTCCATATCTTCATGGGTTCATTGTTGAGTAATAGGTATGAACATCAATTTTCTTATAGCGTTTGTATTTGGGGCTTTTATTGAATTTGCATTGCATTTGTTTGCATTACTTCTCCGCTGATGGAGCCATGTGCGTTTTTCTGCCTGTTTTATGTTCTACTCTTTGGGGTATTCCAAAAGATGAAGACCTGAATGAAGAGAATGCAAAAGCAAGTTCCGCTGTCAAAGATGTCATGTCAAAGATTAATATGATGCATATGTCTGCTGAAGGTGGAATTGCTGATGACATCTACAACAGTCTAGATGAGGTAAAACACAATAACACAAACTAAAAAAAGAGCTTACATTTATTTGTTGGTTCCTTTTTAATCTGCATGCCAACTCCTTTGTTTAATAAGGTAAAAAAAATAGTAATTTCCTCGGTGAAAAATGCAGGCTTGCCATTAATAAATGACCTAAACATGGACATTGAGGAAGAAACAAATACAAACTTTGAAGATGAGGTAGTACAAATTGTTCTACGGACAAAGGAGCTGTCACACCCCAACCGATGGCGGAATACATCGAGGCGCGACTTGTGATAAATTGTTCAAGGACTTCATGATACTAGAATTTGTGACAAATAGTTTAAAGGTTTCATTTCATAATATTAAAAACAAGAAGTACAAATTGTTCAAAAAGAAATACAACATTCATGATTTCATAGATTAAAGCGGTGCGTTTCTAAGTCCAATCCTAACGAGTTTCTTGAATCATCGCATCAAATATTTCCTTCAACATGTATAAAATATCCGTCAACACATAAAGCATTGGTGAGCATACTAGTTTTTGGTTTACATACATAGTATTAAAATGTTTTACTCAAATCATCATGCTATAGCTTTGCACACATAGAATCATACAAAAGGCATAATCAACACATGTTTGCACTGCTTGACCTAACACCAAAGTGATAGGTCGGTAAAACTTAACATGACCCAGTTGGGGGGGGTGCTACTCCTATAGCGCTATACATGTTAAGGGGTTGTATGCTAAGCGACAGTTGTAAGAAGTCTAAATTCTAGTATGGCATAGCATATAAGCATGTTTAGTAGATTGAGCATGTGAGTATGAAAGTGTTTAGTGTATGTTTGCATAGGATACATGTCGAGCCCCAAAAGTGTTAAAGAGTAAAAAGGGGACAAGTATGAACTCACCTTAGGGTGCGTTTGTTAAGTTCCCAAAATGGGTCTTGAGGAAGGAGAACTTTAGCTCCGGTCAGACTAGAGTTGAAAAATAATGGATTTAGATTCGGAGGAAGATTCAAGAGTACAAGGAAGTCATGCATTGCCTTTAAGGCGAACCAAAACACAAACCACCATAAAGGTGATTCGGATGGTCAAGAGAGTAAAGTATTGGTAAGGTAGGGATGTATCCACAAACCTTCCAAGTTAATAGATTAATAGAGTTTTGAAAGTATATATTTTAATATGTACATAATATAACTACGAGATAGAGTAGTGTATGGTGACTTAGTTTGGAAGAGCCTTGGCTTTCCTTTGTCAACCATTAACCATAGCACAAGTCCATCCAATATTAAGCTATTGGTAAACTTGGTTGGTATCACTACAACTAACCTTCTAGTGCATAAAAACAATAGAAAATGAACCACCTTTGAGGCTTCATTTTGGTGTCCTACTTATATTCATTTGCCATAGCAAACAAAAGTTAGGTCCTAGAGGTTTCTTCAAGAGGTTAGGAGAAGAAAAGGAGTGAAGAAAGTGTAAGAAAAGTGAGGTTGAAGGTCAAGTTGCTTGAAGTTCTTGAAGGTTTGAGAGGTTTAGAGAGTGATTTAGGATTGAGCAAGTGTTAGGAAATGTAGAGAATGGGGTATTTATAGGTGGGGTAAAGTGGTTGGGTAATTAAGAGAGTTAATAGGTGGTTGAGAGTGAGTTAGGTGGGTGGTTAAGTTTATGTGATGGTTTGACATCTCAATGAAAAAAAAAATAAAAAAAATAAAAAAAGAAACGAACGGCATTGCATAATCTATGTTGTTTTTATTATTATTTTTTTAATCAAAGTCAACGTCATGTTGTGCTTTTTTTTTCTTTTTTTTTAACTAAAAGTATTATTATTAATAATATATATGTTTTATTTAAAAAAAATAATATATATTAAGATTTTAACTAAATGAGTTTCTAAATTGATTAGGATAAATTATATTGACGACTCGTCAAGAATTGGTAGAAGTAACATAAAAGAAGCGAATAAAGGCGAACTTGGAATCTATTAAGTATAGAATTTAAAATATATGAAAAGTAAAAATCACGCAATGTTACAGTCTCCCCTACTTTAGAAAATTTCATCTCGAAATTTCCTTGAGAGTTGACCTTTTGAAAATAGGTATGCTATTTGATATGGGTTTAAAAACAAATCTGCTTAGTTTATTATGCTTAACTCAAATACTATATCAAGTCGCTGTGCGATAATATGCTCGTAAGAGAAATACTTTTAAAATTTTAACCCAAGGCTATATGTAGAAATTTGAAAGTTTAACCGACTAAAGCATTTTTGTAAGGTGGGTGGATGGTAGATAAAATTCGCAAGTTTAACCAACTAAAGCATTTTTGGTGATTAGTGAAAGAAAAAAGGTACATATAGGTAAGTTTGAGTATGGGGTTAATGTAACAAATTTCGGGTAGATAAGTAAGTATACGGTAAAACATATATGAAGTAGCAAAAATTTGGGAAGATAAGTAAATATACTGTATAATATATAAGAAGTAGTAGAAGTTTTGGCTTGTAAAAAAATGTCACTGGGTAATTGGGTGGGATAGTAAATATGTGAGCATAATATAAGTGACTAGATGCGGGAATGAGCAGTATTTAGTAATAGATATTTGGTTTGCATAAGGTCAAAAATTTTACCAGGATTTTTTTTTTCTTTTAGGTGACTAGAATAAACGAGAAATTGGACTATTCGGAAACAACTTTTTGGTGACATAAATAGTATTTATTTAGTTTTGAAATCCCGTATATAAGTAATCAAGAAAATATATGAAAGCGAGGAACAAATCTTGTTTTAAGTGCATGAATGCTTTTAGGGGTTAAGGACATAGTTTACGGGACTTAGAACGAGATTTTTTGATAGCGAGGGGATTGCTGATTAAGCAAGGAAAGGTACGTGGGAAGAACGAAGTTGATGGAGATTACAAGTATAGATTATTCATGGCAAAGGATAATATTGCATAGTAGAAAATGTGGTTTAAAACAAGGTTATAATATGCATAAAAGATAAATAATGCAAGCGTAATTAGCCTATTAAACTATAACATAAACGGTATCGCAAAAGATAAATAACGTAAGCGTTGGTCAAAATTTTTAACTCGACACCCAAACTTCTAATGGCACGAATAACTCTACTTTTGGTAGTATGACAGGACATTTATGTATAGGATGTACCGGCGGCGTATCCACCATGCCGTTATCATACCTCATCCGTGTTGTTATTCAAGTCATGATAGGTTACACACACTGGGACTTGTTATGTCTTTCATGCACCCAATTTTTTTGTAATTACGTGTGCACCCGTAATTAGTCCAATTGTCGTATGGTCCACATAATTTGTCTTAGTTATGTGTGGGTCGCTAGTGGACACAAAATACTTGTACTTTGCTCAACTGGTTGAGGCGAGTTGATAGCGCCTCAATTTGAGCTTGCAAAGAAGTGGTGGAATCGACTTGATAGACGCCGGTCTTTGATGGCCGACTTTGAGGGTGTGACACCCGGCATGTTTAGGTCAACATTTCATAAACAAAAAAAGTCTACCTTAGCGAGAAACGTTTATTAAACATACTTGACGGGGTCAGTTGAGTCGGAACACAGTCCGTATTGTCCAGGGTTCAATGATTTGGAGGATCATTGGGTTAATCACACACACACACACACACGTTACGAGTCCCGTTGTTGGTGAATTACATAAACTAAATTAAGTAATATGTATAGATTGATTCTTATATGGTGGATTATATGCAAATACGTGTTTAAACGATTTGTAGATGATCATCCATGCTTATATATGTTAAACATAGATTAAGATTGCATGTTCATGTGTTAGGATGCGTTAAAATGCGTTAAACACGACAAACTGGAAAGACTAGAAAACATAGGTCCAGGTTCGACCCATAGCGTGGGGGCGAACCTGGGAAATGATCTTGGTTCGACCCTTAATGAAGGGGCGAACCTGGGATGTGAAAACAATAGAAGTTCATTCGACCAGTTAAGGTACATTCGACCCTGAGAAAGGGGCGAATGTGGGTACATTCGACCATGTGAAGGGGGCGAATGTGGACTAGTATAAATACCACACTTTGTCATATTTTCACCATTTCACAAACCCTAAACGCCTCTAAACACTCTCTAGCAACTTTAATCATTGGGGAAGGAGTTTTTGCTCTTGTTTTCCATAATCTAACCTACAAACACCTTCTAAACAAAGATCTACGGTGTGTTCTTCATCCTAAATCCTTTTTAAAGCATTTTTGATTCGTTTTCATTAAACCCCAAGAGTCCAGATCTGATTCAAACATGTTTTCATGGGTAAAAACCTTCCTAACATCTTTTTAAACAAAACCTATCCATAAACAATGAGTTTTCATACAAATTAACATGTGTTAATGGTGTTTTATGTGGTATTATGTATTGTTTGATGATTGATTATTGTATAGATGTTATAACAATGATCTAGGACTGTTATTGATGATGATTTATGATTGAGATAGGTTACAATTGATTATTGATGATGTTTTGCTCATTTAGGCCAATGTCTTTCAAAAAATAAACGGTCTGTAGCACCTTAATGTCTGCCCACGTCTGCGTGGAGCAGACAAAAGAGGTCAGGAAGCACTTCTTTAAAAAAACAAACACCACCTAACGAAAATCACTTGTTGACAGGTATTGAATTTGCATGTTAAATTGATTCATGTGTAAAGCACATGAGAACAAGTTAATCCTTCTTACTTTTACACATTATCCTTAAATGCTACTTTTACACATTATGCAAAATTAAAGAAGTTGAAGGCAACATATAACGATTACAAACAATTTGATTACACAATACTATCATGATGTTCAACAATACAATCATTATTTTACCACTCTTCTACACTTCAATATTTAAAAAACTCCTCAAGCTTATTGGTTATTTCATCGATTAATTTAACGAGGCTCATACTTTTCTTTTGTTTACCAAAGATGGGTAAATAGGTCGACTTGAAAAGATCCACCATGAGGGGGAATTGTAGAGTAACAAAAAAGGCAATCGGGGTGAAAGCTAATCCACATATTGGAGCAAGCATCCATGGTTTATTATCACAAAAGACAAGGAACAAGGTTGCACTAAATGCTACCATCATGGTTGTTGTAGAGAGTAATAAAGAGAAAAGTCCAATAAACAATCTCCTCGGCAATCTGACTAGAAAGTCTGTTTCTGCAAAACGTGTTGTTAGGATAGACAAGAATACTAGAAGTGATGTACTAGATGCAAATAGTGAGATTGCATCTGCTATAGCAAAGATAATGAATGCAACTTGATTTTTAAACAAAGGGGTCCCTTTTTCTTGATTGCTTCCACCCGGTACTGTAATTGCAGCTGCAAATACGATCGTGATAATAAGTGCAGCAGTTATACTACATGACTCTGCAGTGGTTTTCATCCATTGCTCTCCTTCCTTCTTTAAATCTTTGTGTTCCCTTGTGAAAACCATATATGGTGTCTCCTTAGAAATGTTCTCTTGAGTAATAAATGAAGGAAACACCAATTTCTCCACTTCCTATAAAAGTACTATAACTTGGTTATTTTACTCGAAACTAACTTGGCGAATCATTTATGATAAATTAATGGATTAATTTATTATGTACCTGAAGCCATTGAAGTTCTCGTTGTAGTTGTAATGCTGCACCTGTTCTTCGATTGAGCACACTTGAAGGAGCTAATTTTCCCGCCAAGTGCAAGATATTGTTTTTAGATGAATCTTTACAAGTTCTGTAAACATTCTTATGTTCCCCAATGTCATAAATAAGGTTGTAGATTTTTTCGGAGCGGTTCAATATTGCTAATTGAATAATGTCGTAACCATCTTTATCTTTACTCTTGATTGTTGCAGGTGATGTCCATAAAATATGATTAACAACTTCATAAGCATTTTGACATGTAGCCTCAAGAATTGATCGGGTATACTTATCACTACCAAATTTGTCCAACATCTCTATTTCATGACAAACAAGGGATAGAACTTCTTTGGCTTCTTCCAGATCCTTCTTTTTGTCCTCTATCCGCTTGATGGGTGGAACTTAAATTGAGGAAAATATGCATTAGAAAAGATTATGAATTGTTTTAAGAAGATAAGCCTAAGAATTAAAATGGTAAAGAGTATATTTACATAGTATTTTGGCCCCCTTCCACCAAAGGGAATAAAGGCGGTGGAATGTGACAAGAACGATCAATATGAACAGGCATATAAGTAGAAAGGCCGATGCAAGCCATGCTAGTACTGTAAAGCACAAAATATTTTATTAGAAAAAATAATACAACTCACTTTTAGTTTAAAAATATACAATTAATTCTTGAGTTTTGTTTACCTGTTAGAATTACCAATTCATATAGCAGAGTACTAATCCGTGATTCGTTACATATATGCCTCAATACGGCAACCACAGGCCACAACAAAAACAATAAAGCAACCTTCACTGCTTGACCCATTACTATGGACACATCGTCGTCCAAAGCTAAGATAAATAAAGAATCACAATCAATAATCCTTAAATTAAAAGTAAAAAAGAAATAAAAAGATTAACAAATGAAACTGTTAAACATACATCCAGGATATACAAGTGTTTCCCAATCGTCTAGCCCACTGGGAAAGTTTTTAGCTATAGCCATGAGTACTTCATCGCTTTTTATAGCAAAGCTAGGAAACTTTTGCACCAACTTTGATGCTGAACCTACAAGCATGAACAACAAAATGACGCTATTCTAATCAATGGGCCATAACTGTATGTCATTTATTGCGTACTTACTGTATTGTTTTGCAGAAATGGCATTGACAAGAAGACCGACACCAATTTCATCATCAGGGTGAACAGAGGCGGCTAAAGAGGATTGTGACTTGGTTTTCACATCATCATTAACAGCTTTCAACAAAAATTCAATGGTTTCAAGATGCATATGTTCATAAGCTTTCTTCAATGGTTCTATACCATTCTTGTCTTTAATTCGTAACAACTCTCTGTTCTTTTTAACCAATATATCTGCTGCATGTGTGTTGCCAACAATAGCAGCAATATGAAGCGCCGTGCTTCCATCAGTCTCTCTCTGTTGAAGTACCTGATCATCAGTTAAATAGGAGCACAAATTTTTAACGAAATCATCATGACCTACTCCAACAGCCATGTGAAGGATTGCGCTACCATCCCATGTTATTACTTCGGTCACTGGGAATTTATAATCTGTTAATATCGCTTCTACCTTGTTCCAATCCCCCCTTGTAGTCGCTCCACGTAAATTCATGTAAAAAGGATTGTATCCAGTAATGCGGCTTTCATGGTTTTGCCTATCTAATTTTTTTGTATCGATTTCTGTTGGATCCACTGTTATTTCTATTGTATCTGCACCTTCTTCAACGATGATTCTATCTGCTGAATTAGCATCTCTGTCAACTTCTTTTTCTGCTTCAACATCAGACTTTTTTGAAGTTGAATCTGTATAATGTTTAATGTTTAATTTCAGTGATTACATAGAAAGACATTAATGTATAAACGGTTATAAAATGAATGAATAAATAATCAAAAATAAAAAATAAGGATCCTATCAACTCTATCACTCATTAATTTCAAACCATGGACCCTAAACAAGAGGATTCCAAGCACTCACAAGGTAACCAAGTCAAGTGGGAGCTTAGACAAGCTCTTCTTGGAGGAAATAAGAATTATGTCTAACAATAGTTCGGTTTCCATGTTTATGAATTAATAGGTATTCGGGTTTTGGTCCCATAACCGATAGAAGACCAATTTTTATTTCAATAGTTTCATCTATAATTAACTTACTAGAAAGTTAAAGCCAATTATATAAAGTTTTGTTACAAAATCATGAATCAAGTATATATAAATACCAGCAAAACGGTAACGCAACACAATATATATCATTTAAGAATCATATCAATTTATAAATACAACCATGTGCATCTAGATAAATCATTGTCTCTTTTTATATGCAAAAAATGTGGTCTGAAATTGTTCTGATCGTTCAACCGCCCAAGCATAACTGGTTCAGCCTGGTTTTTAGCCACAAACATCCATTTCAAACAAATCAACAAAAATAGAACTAACTAATACCCGATATAAGTATAAGAGAATGCATAATCGTTAGAAGAATTAGGTAACTCAGTTAATCCCACTCCCACCAATAGCAAAGCTAAGGTAGGATGAGGAGGGTAAGAGGTAAACAGCCTTACCTCTACCCGAGTGAATAAAGAGGCTGCTTCCAGTTAGAGTCCCTTGCATCAAGCCAAGGACATAAGTCACATAAGTCACAAGACAAGCCTATTTGTCTTGTGATTAGTGATATACTGAAGACGTACCTTTTTGCTGACATGCAATAGGATCATAGTTGGATTTTAGTTTTTCCCATACAGCTTTAGCGGAATCTAGAGAGTGCAAATCTGCAAGAACTTCTTCAGTAACAGAACCCAAAATCCAACCTTTGGCGAGACTGTTGTATTGTCTCTCTGTCTCTTTCTCTGTGCAATAAATCCTTGGGCCAACATATGTGTCATCCACGATGCCACCCATATTGTTACTGTCCAGCAGGCAAAGCATTTGTGATTTCCAAACAAGGTAGTTGTTGCCTGAAAGTTTTACCGAGACAAAATTGGATACGTTAGTATCATACAAAATAACGTTTGAAGAACTCATATATATTAGCGTTTCTCCTAAACAATCTTATAGATCTTTGAGGTGTATGTCTGTGTGTGACAGAGAGAGGGGAGTTCGGGGGTGAGAAATGAACAGTTAAGACTTAGAGCATGCTTAACATAAAAATGATTAATGGTCTCCTCAACTCCTCTATTTATAATATAACTAGGATTCTATTTTCTGCGCTTTGCGGCGGGAGCTTCTGTTGCGTTGAGGATTTGGTGAACGTTAAAGATCGTGCGTCGTTGTGGGAGCTCCTGTTGCGTAGAGGGTTTCGTGGACATAAAAGATAATATTAGGTGACTGTTATTCTCGCGTGGGCTTCAAAAAAATACTCGCGGCTAAAAGCTAAAAGTTTGGTGGTCAAAATTTGAAATCCTAAAAGCTAAAAGTTTGGCCAAAGTGCAATGCAAATTTAAAAAGTTGGGTGGTCAAAGTTTGAAATCCTAAAAGCTAAAATTTTGGTAGTCTAAGTTTTAAATCATAAAAGTTAAAAGTTTGGTGGTCAAATTAGAAGAAAATAAAGTTAAGCTAAAAGTTACTAACCAAAGTTTTAAATCCTAAAAGCTAAAAGTTTGGTGATAAAATTACAAGAAAATAAAGTTAACCTAAAAATTAGTGGCAGAAAATAAAGTAAACTTAAAAGTTAGTGGCCAACATATATATTAAAAAATATATATAATTAGCAATTAGCAATGAATATATATCTTAAAAGATACCACCTCTTGTATGACACTGCTCTATCACAACTTGTCTCCTTAAAATATCATGATACTCCTAATAAAGTTTCATTGATGCCTAACTATGGGAAGAACTTAGATTTCTTACAAAAACTAAAGTAATCCTCAATAAGAGAAACTAACAAAAACATCATTGAGTTGTTTCTCTATTAGAATCTATTGGTCTTCCAATCTTAGACCTTATGCATGCTAAGTTCCTAAAGATTTTAAGTTTAGTGGGAGCAGTAAAAGTCCTTATCATGACTTGCCAAAAGTACAAAAGGCGGGTGAGGGGGGAGACTCATTAAATTCTACTCCAATTTTAACTCTAATTACACCTCTTGTACACCATACTGCGCCAACTCTTACACACTTAGAAACTAATATTGCTCCTTATTTACCTGAGAATGAAAGCAGCTAACCAAGAGCTAATTCATAAAATTGCATATGTATCCTAATAAACCCAATAGTTAACTCAGGAGGTCATCTAGGTCTAAAAGGCCTACTAACTTTGATGATAAAGTACCTTACCTGACTAAAGTTGAAATGGATGTTTGGAAAGTTTATCGATCCTACCTCTTCTAATTACATCATCGGCATCAATTAAATCTTATAAATGGGGCAAAGCTATTATTGGCAAACTTGATTCCATAAATTAGAATAACGTTTGAATTTAGTTGAATTACCTAAAGGTGTTCATAACTAAACTGAATCTGAATGGAAACGTTATCACATTAAAAGTATGATTGATTACTGAGGGTTATACTCAAGAGGAAATAAATTATCAAAGAACCTTCTTACTTGTCTTACAAAGGTTTATTTGAGGATCATTACCGTTCTAGTAGCTTATAATAATTTAAGAGCTACATTAGATGAACATTAGACAACTTTCCCTAACATTGACCTACATGGTCATAAAATAACCTGAAAGTTCTAAACTGAAGGTCAAGAACACTTAGTTTGTAAGTCAATGAAATCCATGTATGGGTTGATGCAAGCATTTAAACATGATGAAATTATAATGCAATTCTTTTCATCAAGTACCAAGTGGATTAATACACCTACCTCAAGATGAGTGGGAGCAACTAATGTAAACTTGTCCTTATATCGATGACATTCTTTTGACAAGTATATGTTACGTTTGTCAAATCATTGTTCGTGCATACTTTGACATAATGAATCTCGGAGATACCTCTTATGTTATAGGAATCAAAATTCACCGAGATAGACTCAACGAGACATTAGTTTCGTCTCTAAGAGGGTCCTTACACATGTAACATACAAAATTACTCTCATTTAGAGGCTAATAGGATAATTGAGATTACTACCTTATGCTTCTTTAATTAGAAGCCTTATGTAAGTTTAAGTCTATGCTCGTTTGGATATTGCTCATGTTGCTTAACACTAGACTCGTCTAGATTATTGTGAAGCATCTAATAAAATATTACAATATCTCTAAGAAATGAGAGACTATAATTTAAAGAAGAAGTGATAACTTAAAATAGTTGAATATTCTTATTTTAACTTTGTTGTATTCAAAGAAAACAATATGTCAACTTCGGGATATATCCTTATTTCAGCAGACAAAACTTATCTCATGGAGGAGTCATAATGAACTGTTAACAACAACCTAATTAATAATGACATAATATGTTGCTTATCACAATGCAACTGTCACTAAATGTTGTTGGAATTTTATCAGTAGACTCATAATTAATAACTCCATCTAAGTTCTATATTGAAGACTTATTGTGATAAAGTCAGCTACCTTGTTTTCTCGAACAGTAACAGTTCGAGCGGAGCTGCATTAGAAATTCGATACAAAATTGACTGTTCACTTATTTTATGAACAAGTAGAGGAAACTAATTCTTTGTATCGAATTCATTCATGATATGCTTATGGATCCAATAATTAAAGGTCTGTCACCCATAAGTCTCTCTAAGGGCCTATAATTGAGACGGGTTTTACTAATGACCATGTACAACTGCATATTGCACTATGAATGGCTAATTATTAATTATTCCTCATCCGTTTAATATTTGTTTGTCTCTAAATACGTTCATGCATGCCTAAGGACGTATAGACACTAATTATACAAATTAACGTTAAGAGCTTACTTGTCATGATCCTAATGTTAAGTTTTAAATTTGGGGTGTAGTATGATTAATGGGGGTCCTGAGTTGAATAACTGACTCAACGACTGTATTTCTCTGCTACATTTCTGGGTTTAAAACTAAAATGAGTGTTAACTCCTGATCAGGTTTATCTAATGCTCATAATAAATGATTACTCGGCCAAGTGGGAGAATGTAAGAATATATTTATATATTCTAATTAAATGGCCCTTATAATCATTTATCTAATAAATGATCAATGACCTAAATACCCCTATTGGTTTAACTGGTCTTTATGTGATGGACGTAATTACCCTTAATGAACCATTAAATAGGGTTTCCCCTTGGGTGTATATATAGAGATTATTAGGAGAGGTAAAAAAAAATGAAACACCATTACTCTTAACCCTAACTCTTCCTCCTCTCCTCTCTAAAACTGAGATCTTTGATCTCCTTATGCCATCCTAACTGTACACCCTAAACGGGAACCCGATCATCCTGTAGATCATGAAGTATTCCCTCTTAGTGGTTATTGGCTAATAAGGTACACATGATTAATTTTATATTTTATTGTTATGATATAATCAACATGTTGTACATCACTCCTCCTTTAAAATGTATTATAGATTATAGATTATAGATAATTTGTAGAAGACCAATGCCTCAAATTAATTAAGAGCATGTTTGGCTCTCTTATTTCCACCTCCTTATAACTTATAACTTTTCCAAAAAGTTAATAAGTTACAAAAAGTGTTTGGCAAAAGGAAAAAGGACTTTTTGTTTTAACTTTTTGTAAGTCTATGATAAGTTGTTTTGGAAAAGTAAGGGAGGAGTGACTTTTTGAACCTCCTTATAACTTATTGATGGTTATTTGCCTACATGCCCTTATTATATCCTTGCACATTCCCTCCTTTTACCTTTTTTGGTCATTTTACCTAAATAAGTTAAACCAAACACTTTTTTACAAACTAACTTATCAACTTATGGTGGTGGTTTGACGACAGGAAGAAGGAAAAAGGTCGAGTATGGTCGGGGTCTCCGGCAGGCGTGGAGGATGGTCACCGGTGAAGTTTCTCTCTCCCTCTACGCTACTCTCTCTCTTCCGTTCTCTCTCTACTTTTTTGCTCTGGGTCTCCGGTGGGTGTGGACTGTGGAGGATGGTCATGGTGGGGTCGCCGACGGGTGTGGAGAGGAGGAGGAAGTTGGAGAAGGTGAAGGAGGAAGATGATAAGAGATGGGCAAATTAGGCAATGTTTTTGTATTGTTTCATTCAGCATCTTCTCAATGCTGAATGGTTTAGCTCTGAACTGAACCACTAAGAGGTTGCTCTTTTCACAACCAAACAGCTCAGCCTCTGACCGAATCAGAGGTTACCTCTGAATGGATCCATTCAGAGGTGAACCAAACAGCCCCTTATTGTTTTTCCCCACCACATAAGCTAACCCAAACACTTTTTTAAAAACTCCTTTTTATAAAGTCATAAGTTAATAAGTCCTTTTAACAAAAAGTCATTTTTGCCTCAAATAAGTTTATCCAAACATACCCTAAAATCAATAGCATAATAAAGGTGCCCTAAACATCATTTAAGTAACTGTTTACAGTTTCTGAAGTGCGAGTTACACAAAATGGTCACAAACATAACTAATGGATTACGATCAAATTGAAATGATTCCAAAAGTAGCTAGCAAAAATAATTTTCCGCATTAAAACAATCTCAAATTATAGCAAAAAATAAAATTGAAGATAAATCCACTGTTGTAAGATTTGTTAGGCGAAAAATGGTTGCAAAAACCAGTTGCAAATATGGTTAAAGCAATCACCAAAACAGGTCGTAAAATATACTTAAAAGGACATTCATAACCTTCTTAGCTACTGCAAACGGTCGGGTCAACCCACAAACCACATATTTAAACGAGTTAATATTGGTTGAATTACTACCCGTGCTAACGGTGGCCTAAAATCCAAGCTATGCGTGAGCGAGCTGTTTTCACAACATACCACTTTATGGTCTCGGGTCTCTACCATTATTGAAAGTATGATAAAAAAAAAAAAAAAAAAAAAAATTAAACATTACCCTTGAAATTTTTATCTAGTTCTGCCACTGCTTACCACAGCCAATAGGATGTACATTTTATGTCAATAAATTTTTAATAATATCCATTGCTAAAGGTGCTCTTTTCTTCCTTATTGTTTACTCATATATTGATACTTGAACTAGTATGTACTTAAAAGGGTACATAAAGGAATGTGCCTATCTTGCCCAGTCGGAGAAGTCAGGGGCAGATTTAGGCCCTTTTGGTGGGTTTCTGGGAACCCATTCGGTTTGTAATTTATAGTGTTAATATATATAGAAAACTGGAGAGGACCTCATAAGAAAATAATTTAGGAACCCACTACTAAACGTTAAGAGTGCTCTAGTGGTTGAAATTCTCCATCATAAACACAAGGTTCCGACCTGAAGTTGGAACACCTAAAAGAGGAACCCAGTAAAAAAAGTTCCTGAATCCGTCACTGGAAGATGTTGTAGATGCTTACCGTGCCCAAATAAAAAAAAAAGTGAACGATTCTTACCGTGCCCAAATAAAAAAAAAAAAAAAAAAAAAGTGAACCTTAAACCCTCATGACAAAAGTAGTTAAATTCGTCTAACTTTTGAAAATATGTGGGAAGTGACACAGTATTAAATAGAAATAAATAAATAAAAATCTCAGTTCGTTAACTAAAGTAAAATTACCTTTTTCATACAACTCTTTTAAGTTTAACCCTGTTTTATTTTTTAAAAAATAAATCACCAAAATTTAGCCCCGTTTTATGTTTTAAAATAAATCACCAAATATTTCTATGTTTAGCCTTTTTTTTTGAAGTTAAATTTCATTCGCACAAAACACCAACTAGACCTTAAAGCTAGTAGCGGTCGGGGCGTCTCTGATAACACTAAAAAAAATTTGGGTCTCGGGTGAAAAAAATTTGGGCCCAATATTTTGTAAAAATGAATTAATTAAAAAATAAATATGGTGCTAAAGCTAATAATTGAACTTGAGATCTTTACATTAAATTAGCATGGTTTTCCAACTCCACTAACAAAACTTTAATGTATAAAACACAAATATATATCCTAAATATAGAATTTAATATATATATATATATATATATATATATTAAAAAACGTTCGAGCCCATTTGAGTGCTCAGGGTCAGCCCTGGGTACTTACAACAATCATTCAAATCTATACATTTAAATCTAGATCTATTTCGAATTAAAAAAACGAATGTGAGTTAACCATGGAGAACACTTCGAATGGCTTTCCTACTTTGCCTTGGAAAATCCTCTCATTTCTTGCATTCCAAAGGCACCACATTGTTGTTAAGACAATACGTGCGCGACCCGTTTGTCTTCTTTCGAAACTGAAGATCCAAAAAGTGGACGAACCTGCAATCACAGTTAAAACAAGTACGACTTGAGATGGATCTGGAATGCTCCGAACCTAAGCTTAAACCTGCACAAGGTAAAAGACCGTTAGGCTCGTTACAGAGGAGGAGGGAGGGCCTCTCTGTAACCACCCTCCGGCGTGAGGATAAGTATTTGTTTAGTGAGAGAAAGTAGAGAGAGAAAGTGAGATTCGGAGTGCATGCATTCGTGTGTCAATTGTACTTTGAAGGGGGTATTTATACTAGTCAGCCCAGTTGTACTATACTTCGGATCCCCTTCGTACTATCATTCGGAGTCTTTTGACTTCCGGGTGAGGCTTGTACTTTCCTTCGGTCAGAACGTCCGGCTACGGCCTAGTGTCTTAGTAGGCAGGCCGCGGTATAATTGCTTATACCTCTTCATGTCTTCCCAAGTCCCCAAGTTACTTGTAGGTAGCTTGCTGGACTTAGATATGGCCGAATCACAGGTAGCCAAGCCGCGGTATAATTGCTTATACCTCTTCATGTCTTCCCAAGTCCTCAAGTTACTTGTAGGTAGCTTGTTGGACTTAGATGTGACCGAATCACAGGTGGCCAAGCCGCGGTATAATTGCTTATACCTCTTCATGTCTTCCCAAGTCCTCAAGTTACTTGTAGGTAGCTTGTTGGACTTAATCATATCATGGTTTCTCAGTCTTGCTACGGTATCTATAGGGAACTGGTGAGGATGGTTGACACGTGTCAGGGCCAGCTGTCCAGGAGCTTTGTCGTATTCCTCTGACACGTGGGTGTCGTTATAGCCACGCGATCGTATGGCTGATGTGATGGCGGTTCGTTTTTCGGGGCAATCTGGGCCGCTCATCTGAACCAGCTGTCCCCAACCCTAACCATCTCAACCGTCGCCCCCTCTTCCTATATAAGCCTCTTTTTCTTTTTTCCTTCTTTACTTTTCACTGTTTCCTCTTACCTTGCTCTCTGATCTTACTTACCCCTTCGGCGTCCTTATCATCCGCTCGAGCCTTACTAACCTGCTTAAGGTGCGTTGTCTTCATCCTTCTTCATTTTTCCTATTTTATTGTTTTTTCCTTGGGTCCTGGAGATGGTGAAGGACGATATGAATGTGACCTTTTCAAACCTGTCCGCGGATAAGCTTGCCCGGTTCATTGATGCTTACTCGATCCCTCGTGAGTTGAACCCGGTATTACCAGGGCCGAGGGAGGTGATACACCCCTTTCCTGTTGGCAAGTTTGGCTTTTACACCCGAGTGTGTGATTTTGCCAACTACCGCGTCCCCTTTACCAAATTTTTGATGAGGGTGTTAAAGTTTCACGGTGTGCACATTTCTCAAGTGAATCCTTTCGGTCTCAGCCGAATAAATCATGTTGGATCAGTTTGCTCTTGTTTGCTAAGTAAGAACTTGCTATCTTGACACTTAAGTGTTTAGCAAGTCCTAGTAAATCAGATTATAAGCACAGCGGAATGTTATAAGTTAAAGCAACACTTTTTATGCAAAGGCAGAGTTGTAACTCCCCCTTGATGTTTGAAACAAGATAAATGACAAAGTATTTATTATGAATCTAAGTTGTAAATGAGAATTAGATACTTAGCAAGATTCACAATAAATACAGAAATGGAATAATAACAATGAGAGTGTTTGAAGGATTTTTCTGTTTAAAAATCAATGTCTAAAATAGAAGGTTGAAGCCTTCTATTTATAGACGATTACATGCATGTATCTTGCCTAAAAAGCAAGCACAGAAAGTCCAGTTACAAGTTGCACAAGTTGCAACATTGAAAGAAACAAATAAAGCTAAAAGTAATATTAAACAATAAACTACTGATGCAAAAGGGCGGTGGCAAATATCTTCTGCTAAGTGCTGATGAAGGACAACTACTGAAGAGTAGTTTTGTCTTCAGTACTTCTGAAGTGAACTTGTCTGGTTTGGACTTCAGAACTTCTGCAACTTCAGCACTTCTTCATATCTTCTAATCAGCAGTTTCTTGTCTTCTATTCAGTACTTCTATACTTAGCCAAAAATGACAGAAGTGAATTAGACTAAGGTTTACAAAAGTGGTTTCACCAATCCTCTTTGTCCTAACAATCTCCCCCTGGATTGATGAAGCCAAAACCTTACTAATTCCTTATGTGTTTCTTCTGTCTTGAACAATCTTCCATATCTCTTTGTACATGGTGTTCTTGAGCTGGTTGTACAGATCATCAGACAGAGATCCTCTCTGTGGATCTAGATGTTGAATTGTGAGCAGGTCTTGTGTTGACAGTTTCTTCAGATCACTGATCTTCTTGTAAACCCTGCTTGAGAAGTCTCTTCTTGTCAACAGTACTGAGTTGTTATCAGTAAGTGACCATCTGATGATAGGTATCTTTGACTTGTTAAAGTCAGAAGAATAGGGAACCAGACTTGTCCCTTGGGTTGATGGTCCTGAGTGCTGGATGTCTTCAGTTTCAGATAGCCTCAGGTGGGATTCTCTTCCTTGTTGATGTTGTTGCATACCAGGCATCTGAACAGTTGGGAGATGGTGTTCAGTCACTACTTTGGTATGCAGCTTTTCTGTGATGGTCTTTTGTATTTGATAAGCAAAAGTGGAAGGATCCCTGAACTGTGTTAACAGAGGTTTCTCCTCAATGTCAAAATCTGAATGGACTATTGAGCTTCCCTCAAGTAGTACCATTTTGAAATCAGTTTTGACATTGTCCTCTGCCTTCTTCTTCTGAGCAGCAGATCTTCTAGATGCACCAGAAGTTCTAACTACTGATCTTGAAGGATCAGCAGTTTGAAACTTCTCAGGATTTGCAGCCTTGGCAGCCAAATATTTTCTATATGTATCCATTAGTCTTTCTTCTTTCCATCTGGATACAGAGGCTTTTGAACCATATCCTTCTGCTACTAGCTCTTCTATTATCTGGGCTCTCTTGGCCTTTCCTTCTTTGCTTGTGGCCATTTTGTCTGCAAGCAGTTGTGCTCTTCTTGTCAGCTCTTGCATAGAGAGTCCTTTGAGTGTAAAGGCTTTAGTCTTGCTGTTCTTGGTGATATAAGACACCAGTTGTTGTCTTTTATCCTGTTCAGCAATCTCATCAAGGCTAGCCTGCCTTTGTAGTTCAGCTGCATAAGCCTGAAGTTTTTCTTCATGGCTTAGGTCCAAATCATCCCTTTCTTCCAGAGATTTCCAAATCTGATCTTCTCTGGCCTTCTTGTTGGCTGCAATTAAACTCTTCTCTAATAGTTCAGCTGAATGAGAGATGGGAGAAGGGTTTAATACAGTCATTGTTGTAACAGATGTAGGCCTGATGGGATCAGATGTTGGTTGAGTGGGAGCAGTGGTTCTGGAAGGTTCAGTTGTTTGAGGTTGGGAAGTGTTGACTTCTGATGTGCTGACAACTGCTGATGGTTTGTCAGCTACTGAAGGATTGTCTTCAGTACTTTCTGATTCTTCATCAGAACTTTGGTAATCAGAAGTTTCTTCATTACACCTTAGGGAATCATCAGAACTTTGGGTCTCATCTTCTTTCTCAGCAGCTTCAATTTCTTCAATAGAGACACCAAACTGTTTGGCCAACTTTTCTTTCCTGGCCTGATCTTTCTGATCTCTTTCAAGGAGTGCCACTCGTGCCTTTACTCTGGCTTGGAATGACTCCTTAGGTTCCCTGATCTTCTCCCCCTTTTTGGATTCATCAATTCTAACCCTTGAAGCAGAGGGTTGGGAGAAGTGTCCTTGAAGATGAGCAATCTGTTGACTGTTGAAGTCTATTTTGTTTGACAGATCGTTTATCTTGGTCTTGATCACTCCAAATTGGTTCTTGATTGACAGCTCCAAGTCAGCTGTATATGTTTGGAAGTGATTTCTGATGCGTGTATTCATCATGTGGTACAGGGGACCCTCTGGGCTGCATAGCTGGTTCAGGTCTATGCTTGTTTGCCCAGGGAATTGGGTAGGCATTTGCTGTGAAGGGGGTGTTTTTGGGAGATCCTCATGTTGTACAGAGGATGCCACTCTAGGGGTTTTAGGGATTGAGTGGACTTTAACCTGTGCAGAGGTGACTGGCTTCTTGAGCCTGGATACCTTTGCAGCAGGACCTTCAGAAAGTGCCGTCAATTCAGTAGTTGTAGTTTTTGAAACATCATCCAAATTAATGGAATCATCTGTTTCCCTGATGTTGCCCTCAGAGAGGACTGTCTCAGTTAAATCATGAGCTGAGCCCAACTCAGTTCTCTCATGAACCTCTGTTTCTTGGTACTGAGGATTTCCTACCTCAGGCATTAAGCCTTCATCAGTAGTTGCCACATCTGAGGTCTTAGCTATGTTACTTCTGTCCTCAGATCCACCACTGGGTGGTAACTGAGTAGTAGCAGCCTCAGATGCCCCAAGAGTCTCTAAATTTGGGCTTAAAGACTCTGGTCCACCCTCATCTCTTGGGATAGGGCTAATGATGTCCACATCCATGTCTAAAGTAGTAGTTATGTCCCCTGTTTGTTGTGGTTGATGGGGACTGACATGATCAGATGGGACATTCTCTCTTAGCCCAGAGAGAAGTTTGGCAATTTCAATTGCCTCTTGTTCAGAAATTTGTGGGGAAGGTTCAGTAGTTTGGGCAATAGTTTGTTGTTCAGCAGTTTCAAAAGAAGAGTGTGTTTGATATGTTTTTCTAAGTCTTTTTCTTTTGAAATGAACAGATATGGGTGCTCTTGGTGGGGTTTGAGATGGATGAGACTGAGAGGGTGTTTCAGTCTCAACAGTTTGAAGAGCAGAATGCTCAAGAGCATGTTCAGGCATCTCAACCTCCTGAACAGCTTTTCTTTTGGGTTGGTGGGTTACAGTTTTTGTTGGCTTGGGCTTTTTGGCTTTTGGTGGTGTAGGTGTGGAAGATGTGGGCTTCAGGGGGACTTGTTGTTGTTCTCCCTGATCATCTTCTGGCCAGGCAGCCGGTTTGTTCAGTCTTGAGTATGCTTGTGATGTTAAAGGGTTTAAAGTTGAAATTTTTCCCACAAGCACCTCATTACCCAGTTCCCCTATTATGCATTGCATAATGAACCTTGGGTACAACAAAAACTTTTTCTTGGTATTATTGTGATGTAACACCAACTCATGGAAAAACAGTTTTGATGCCCTGTATTTGGTTTCATTCACAATTGAATGAAATATTGGTTGAAAAGTGGAGGGCATCTGGTCATATGACCCTGTTTTTGGACTCAAACACATAATTATATAATGAAACAAAAGTTTGTATTTTGGTTCAAAATATTTTTTGAATATTGTTGCATGGGAGAGAGTACCTTGATAACCACACTCAGTCATGGTTAGATGAATATCTTTGTTAGCAACATGGTCAGGGGCAGCTACATCATCCAGACCCAGTCTTGTTGCTAGTGTGGCTGGTGTGATGGTCAGTTGTTTCCCTTTTATCTTTGAATTGAGGGAAATGACCTCACCACCCATTGTAACTGTCTCAGCATTTTCCCAGAACTCATTCAGAGTTTCAGTGTGAATTGGTGGGTTAATTGTGAGAGCAGTAAAGTATTGGGATTTGACGACAAGATCAATGATCTCATCGTATTGGGACCAGCCTTCTTGTTTTTCAAGAAAAGCTCTTTGATTGTGTCCCTGTTTTAGAACTAAAGCCATTGTGGTTTGGGTATTTTGATCGAACAGTGAATTTTCAGGTGTAGGTTTTGAGAGAGTTTTGAGAGAGAAGGAGGGATATTTTGTGAGTTTAAAAGGATAAGTGTGTGAAAAAGGTATTTATTAGAAGTTTTAACCGCTTGAATCTTCTTTATTAGAAGTTTTAAAACCGCCTTTGGTTAAAAAATCTCTTTATCAGAGGTTTTAAACTTATTAGGTCAAACCTCTGATGATGGGAAAAGTCAGATTTGCCCTTTTGACTTAAACTGCTGATGAAGGATTACTTCATCAGTGGTTCCCATTTTCTCTTCAGTAGTTTTAACATCTGATGAGAAATGTTTTTATAAATACTTTGTTCATAACTTCTGAAGTTTATTTTATCAGAAGTTACACACTTTTTCAGAAAGTTATCCCATACTGATGATTTTTGTTCATCAGTAGTTTCTCTCAAACTGTTTTTGTTTTTCAGAAGTTTTGTTTCAGACTTTTGACATTTGTAAGTGAAAACCAGAAAAAAGATGGAAAAGGTTAACCTGAAATCCACCAAGGTAAACAGGATGGAATCAGGGATGGAAAAAGGAAAAATAAATTTTTCATTTTGATTCCACCATGGTAAACAGGATGGAATCAAGGATGGAAAAAGGAAAAAGAAAAATTTTGATGCATATCAGTAGTGATTGATGTAGAAGTTTGCTGTAGAGTTGGGTAGAATCAAGTGTTAACTTGGATTCTAACTGATATGCAGAGAAAAAAAAATAAAATAAACACTTACAAATTTAGCATTCCAAGCATGGAAACTAACTTCTGAAATGTTGATGTGTCAAGGGGCTTAGTGAAGATGTCAGCTATCTGATTAGCTGTTGCTACATGCTTCACCTCAATCTTGCCTTTTTCATAGCAATCTCTTATGAAATGGTACCTGATCTCAATATGTTTAGTTTTTGATAACTGTACCGGATTTTGAATGATGCTAATGGCAGATTTGCTGTCTACAAACAAAGGTGTCTTGGTCTCTTTGATTCCATAATCAAGAAGTTGATATTGGAGCCATTGTATCTGTGATGTACAACTTGCAGCTGCAATGTATTCAGCTTCAGCAGTTGAAGTTGCAACAGATGTTTGCTTCTTTGATTGCCAGGACACTAGACAGTTACCCAGGAATTGACAACCACCAGATGTTGACTTTCTTGTCATCTTACACCCTGCATAGTCACTATCTGAAAATGCTGATAACTTGGTATTGCTTGAAGCAGGATACCAAATTCCCAGCGTTGGAGTTCCTTTCAGATATCTAAAAATTCTTTTGACTGCAATAAGGTGTGATTCCCTTGGTGCTGATTGATATCTAGCACAGACACATGTTGAAAACATAATATCTGGTCTAGAAGCAGTTAAGTATAAAAGGGAACCTATCATGCATCTGTACATGGTTTGATCAACCTGTTTTCCTTGATCATCTGGTTCAACTTGTGTGATAGGTGTCATGGGAGTGGAACATGATTTACAGTCATTTAAAGAAAATTTGTTCAATAATTCTTTAACATATTTTGATTGATGTATAAAAGTTCCATTTGTTTGTTGTTTGATCTGCAGTCCTAGAAAGTACTGCAGTTCTCCCATGGTACTCATCTCAAATTTTGATTGCATGAGTTTCTTAAAATCATCACACAATTTTGTGTTTGTTGAACCAAAGATGATATCATCAACATAAATTTGAACAAGTAAGACATGATTTCCAACATGTTTAATGAAAAGTGTTTTATCAATGGCACCTCTTGTAAAGTTATTTTTGAGTAAAAAGGTGGAGAGTGTATCATACCAGGCTCTTGGAGCCTGTTTGAGCCCATAAAGAGCTTTGTCTAGTCTGTACACCCACTCAGGATGAGAAGGATCCTCAAACCCAGGTGGCTGACAGACATACACCTCCTCCTTGATTTTTCCATACAAAAATGCACTTTTAACATCCATTTGATAAACTTTAATTTTGTTGAAAATGGCATAGGCCAGAAATAACCTGATGGCCTCAAGCCTTGCAACTGGAGCAAAGGTTTCATCATAGTCAATTCCCTCTTCTTGAGAGTACCCTTGAACTACCAGTCTTGCCTTGTTCTTGATTATCATACCAGCTTCATCTTGTTTGTTCCTGAAAACCCATCTTGTACCAATTGGTTGCTTGTTTTGAGGTAAGGGACAGATTTCCCAGACCTGTTGCTTGTTGAACTGTAGTAGTTCATCTTGCATAGCCTGCACCCAATTGTTATCTTTGAGGGCTTCCTGGTACTTCTTTGGTTCCAACTGTGAAATAAAGGCTGAGAATAGGCAAAAGTTGGAGAGCTGGTTTCTGGTCAGAACACCTGTAGCTATATCACCCATGATTTGATCAAGTGGATGATCTCTGTGTTCAATCAGTTGTTGTAAACCACTGACAGGTGTAGGTGGCTCTGGTTCTTCAAACAAACTACTGAGGTCTATGATATCTGGTTCAGCAGTTGCAGCTTCTTCAGTAGTTGCAGGTGCTGAGGCAGATGTTTGAGTTTGGCCTTCAGTATTTGTTTGATCAGAAGTTTGGAAAACTTCTGATGGTGTTGTAGTTGACTTAATGACTGTTTGAGGAGTCCATGGTGCAGGATCCTCATCTTCAAACCTTTGATCACCATAATAAGTAGGTTTGGAAGAAGTAACAGCCTTTTCAGGTCCAAAGTGAAAGTTGTCAAGGTCAAAGAGTTCAGCAGGATGTGCTGGAATAAGAGTGTGTTTTGACTCATTGAACTTGACATTCAATGTTTCTTCTACTATCTTGGTGTGAGAATTAAAAACCTTGTAGGCTTTTCTAGTTGAAGAGTAACCAAGAAAGTAACCTGAGTCAACTTTGGCAGCAAACTTTGAGATAGATTCCTTGATGTTCAAGATGAAACATTGACACCCAAAAGCCCTGAAAAAGGAGATAAGGGGCTTCATGCCATGAAGAACTTCATAGGCAGTCTTGGAATGTCTCTTGACCACAAGAACTCTATTCTGAACATAACATGCTGTGTTAACTGCTTCTGCCCAAAAGTACAATGGCAGTCCAGAATCAGCTAACATTGTTCTTGCTCCTTCTATCAATGTTCTGTTCTTCCTTTCTACTACACCATTTTGTTCAGGAGTTCTGGGAACACTGTATTGTCTAATAATCCCTTTAGACAAACAGAATTCATCCAGAGTTTTGTTCCTGAACTCTGTCCCATTGTCACTTCTAATGGTTTTGACAGATAGAGAATATTGTTTCTCTACTTGTAGAATGAAGAACTTGATGATTTCAGCAGCCTCATCCTTGGAAAATAAGAAGAATACCCATGTGAATCTTGAGTAGTCATCAATGATGACTAAGCAGTACTTCTTTTTACCAAGGCTCATAATCTTGACAGGCCCAAATAAGTCCATATGGAGTAGTTGAAGACATGCAGTTGTTTTTGATTCTTCAATAGACTTATAGGAGGACTTATGCTGTTTTCCCTTTAAACAGGATACACAGTGTTCTTGACACTGGTATACTTTCAAAGGTAGACCTCTGACCAAGCCCATTTTTGTGACTTTATTTATGGTTTTAAAGTTCACATGGCCAAGTCTCCTGTGCCAGAGATCTGTTTCTGAAGTTGATGCCTTTGAGAAGAAACAGGCAGTGTTGTTCAATACTTTGTCTTTTTCAATGTCCACTGCATAGACATTGCCACATCTTTTGGCAATCAGCAAAGTATGATCTTCTATAATCTTCTCAATCAACTTCTGGCCTTCTGGTGAGATGATCTTGCAAGCTGTCTTTGTGAAAAAGGAAGAATATCCTTTATCACACATTTGTGACACACTCAGCAAGTTGTATTCAAGGTTCTCCACCAGATTGACCTTGTCAAACTGTATTTTGCCAGAGGAGACATTGCCATGTCCTAGCACATATCCCTTGGCATTGTTCCCAAAGGACACAGATCCTTCTCTTTGGCTGATAAAGTTGTTTATCAGGTATCTGCATCCAGTCATGTGCATAGAGCCTCCACTATCAACATACCATATGCTGTTTAAGCCCCTGGAAACTCTCTGCACATAAAAGCAAATTAGTTAGATTTGGAAACCCAAGCCTGTTTGGCTTTGGGTTTGCTCTTGGGAACAGTTACAGTTTGTTCTTGACCAGGTTGAGAAATCCATGTCTTTTTGGCAATGGATTTTTCATGAAGAACTATGGTGGTATCCTTTTTAGGACCACCATCAACCTTGGTCATCAGTAGTTCTACCATGTTCTTTAGATTTTGAATCTCAGCAGTTTGTGAAACTGCTGATGATTCTGGTCTAACTACTGACAAGGAATTTTGAGAAAAAGACTTTGGTTGAGATTTTATCTTTTTCTGAGAAAAGGTGTTTTCAGGTTGTTGTTTCTTGGGTTTAAAGACTTTTTCATAATCATTTCTGATTTGATTTCCCACAACCTGTTGTTTAAATTTTTGATTGAACTGAATTCCTTTTCTGTATCTACAAAATTCAGTTTTGTGGTTGAACAGGCCACAAATTTCACATGCTTTTGCCTTCTGTTTTTGTTCTGATGGCAAATTTCTGACAGTAAAAAGATTTTGCTCATCAGTAGTTTTCAGGGTCTCAACTCCTGAAGTAGATGAAACTACTGATGGCTTGTTGTCAGTTTTTGTAAATACTTCTGAAGTACTTTCTTTAAAAATGCCAGGATTTCTGTTTAGAAAGTTTTCATGGAAAGATGTGCATTCTTTCCCTTCAGAAGTTTCATTTGAAACAATTCTTCTCCCATCTTCAGTAGTTTTGGGAGAAAAATCTGTTGGTGTTTCAACATGATGGTATCCTATGCCAAACTTCACATTTGAAGCACTTTGTTTGTTTAGCAGTAGTTGATACCCCCTACAAGATTCAACCCATTTTTCACAAGTGATCCTGGTGTCAGCAAGCTCTTGTCTGACATCTCCCAGGTCATTTAGCATCATTTTGATTTGTGCTTGGGTTTCAATGGCAGAGTCAGTTAATTTAGAAACCTCTTTAGTTTTAGCACACAGTTTTCTTTCCAAATCACATTTTATCTGTGTGTATTTTCTTTCTAAATCATTGGCTTTGCCTTGTAGGTGCACGTTTGTCTCTCTTATGAGAGCAAAAGTTTCTTTGCAAGAGTTTGAACATAGTTTTGTCAAAGATTCTTTTGATACCTGAGACAATGCAGATTTTGAGGTAGAGCCTTCAAATGCCATTAAGGCAAAGTTCTTTCTGCCATTGTCTGGTTCTCCCCAGTTGATGTCAAACACTTTGTTGTCTGCATCAGGATTACACTCTGTGGTGTCATATGGGAGACTGCTCCAGTCAACATACCCCGAGGTAAAGAGGCTTTGTTGAGGGGGGTGTTGAGGCTGTGGAGGAAGTTGAGCAGCTGGAAAGGGAGGGATTGATTGTTGGCTCTGCATCTGTTGAGCAGGCACTTGAACATATTGTACTTGAGGCATGTATTGCTGTTGAGGAGCTTGTGCCTGTACAAAATGAGCACTCCCTTGAGTTCCATTGTTCCTATTATAATTGGGGTTATAGTTATTTCCAGATTGTGATTGGTTAAAGCTAGAGCTTCTACACTCTCTAGCAAAGTGTCCCAACTTCTGACACTTGTGACATCTCAGTTTAGATTTGTCAAAACCAATTTTTGTGTTACTGGTCAATCCTGGAAATTTCCTTCCTGACCTTTTATAAAACTTGTTAGTTTTAATGCTTAGCATGGCCAGTTGGTGAAGTATGTCCATTTCTTCCAAGTCATCACTGCTAAAAATTTTCAAATCATCCATGATAAAACATAGATTATCAGCAGTTTGACCTTGGTCATCATTGTCATAACCTGGGAAAGATCTTTCTGATGAGATCCCAGTGGTTATGTCAATATTGTCATAAGATCCATAGGAACAAGTTGGTGAATCTTGTCCCAAAAGTGCTGTACTACCTGGTAGGTAGTCATCAGCAGTTTTACCAGAAGTTTGTAATTTCTTCTTTTGATCGATTTCTCTTTCAAAAGTGAGTAATCTCCCATGGAGTTTTGTAAGAGTGAGGGAGCTAAAATCTGGTGAGGATCTTAAGACAATGGAGTAAGTTTCCCATTTGTCAGGTAGAGACCTTAAAAATCTATGTAACATAGATACTGTTGTATAGGTCTGCCCATTTAACTTTAGCTCAGAGATTAATGAGGAGAATCTTTCAAATTGTTGTGTCAAAGTCTCCCCATTAATATAAGCAAATGTTTCATATTGTTGAGCCAAAATTTCTCTGGTGTTGGCAATCACCTCTTCAGTTCCTCCAAACTGTTCTTTAAGACAGTCCCAAAGTTCTTTGGCACTTTCACAATGTAAAAGGCCAGAGTATATTTCATTTGGGAGAGCCATTGCCAACATAGAGAATGCCTTAGCATCTAGCTCAAGTTTTAGGAAATCTTCATCTGTATAGTCTTTGGGATCCTTAGGAATCCCTTCTTTTGTTTCAAGGTTTATGTTTACTGGTTTGTGTGGACCATATATCACAGATCTCCAACAACCAGTGTTGGTTTGTGACAAGGTATGTGCCATTCTTTTCTGCCATATATTGTACTCATTTCTCACAAGCATGGCAGGTTTGGTGGCAGAACCAGTATTATGTGGATCCATTTTTAAAGAGTTATAGATTTGTCTGATGACTCTTTTAAGTGATGGATATTGATAAAAAGTGAACTTTTGATCTTTTTATTGAATATCAATAAGAGCTTTGTGTCTGATTCTCAATTTGTTAGATTGATATGTGATCAGATAAACCAATGCTCTGATACCAATTGTTGGATCAGTTTGCTCTTGTTTGCTAAGTAAGAACTTGCTATCTTGACACTTAAGTGTTTAGCAAGTCCTAGTAAATCAGATTATAAGCACAGCGGAATGTTATAAGTTAAAGCAACACTTTTTATGCAAAGGCAGAGTTGTAACTCCCCCTTGATGTTTGAAACAAGATAAATGACAAAGTATTTATTATGAATCTAAGTTGTAAATGAGAATTAGATACTTAGCAAGATTCACAATAAATACAGAAATGGAATAATAACAATGAGAGTGTTTGAAGGATTTTTCTGTTTAAAAATCAATGTCTAAAATAGAAGGTTGAAGCCTTCTATTTATAGACGATTACATGCATGTATCTTGCCTAAAAAGCAAGCACAGAAAGTCCAGTTACAAGTTGCACAAGTTGCAACATTGAAAGAAACAAATAAAGCTAAAAGTAATATTAAACAATAAACTACTGATGCAAAAGGGCGGTGGCAAATATCTTCTGCTAAGTGCTGATGAAGGACAACTACTGAAGAGTAGTTTTGTCTTCAGTACTTCTGAAGTGAACTTGTCTGGTTTGGACTTCAGAACTTCTGCAACTTCAGCACTTCTTCATATCTTCTAACCAGCAGTTTCTTGTCTTCTATTCAGTACTTCTATACTTAGCCAAAAATGACAGAAGTGAATTAGACTAAGGTTTACAAAAGTGGTTTCACCAATCCTCTTTGTCCTAACAAATCACTTCGAGCTTTCTTGCCGTGCTTTAGAGAAGGGTGCGGATCTGAGTGTTTTCCGATGCTTTTATAAGCTTAGCAAGGCCGGTAGCTGGTACACGTTTGAGAAACGGCGGTCGTTGGAGAGTTGTCATGATTATCAGACAACTAGTTTAAAGAATTGGAAGAACCAGTTCTTCTTCTTGGACGACCGATGCTTACCTCCGGACATGGTGTGGCGTGACAGTTTTGAGGCGTCTGAATGGGACTTGCCCAAGAAGTTTAAATACAATCGCACTTTCTACTTGGATCTGGTGGAGAACAAGAGTAATATCCAGAAGTATCCGGAGCATGTTCTCTGTCTCGGAGGGGTTAGCATGAATTGGAGTCTGGATGATAGGAGGCCGTTAGTGCGTTATAACGGAGAGGGTGAGTGGGGAGCCGCAGCTTTATTTGTTATTTTTTTGTGTTTCTGCTAGCTTTTTCTAACTCTCTTTTGTTTTTGTTTATACAGAGATGTCGCTGCTTGA
The DNA here is from genome assembly GCA_030844895.1 of Ambrosia x helenae. Classification (NCBI taxonomy): domain Eukaryota; kingdom Viridiplantae; phylum Streptophyta; class Magnoliopsida; order Asterales; family Asteraceae; genus Ambrosia; species Ambrosia x helenae. The sequence goes on along the minus strand of CM061234.1, from coordinate 21,669,077 downwards.
TTGTCTGAAGTTGACTACTTTCGATGACGCAGCTCTGGAGTACACCAGCGAGGACTTGGGTAATACTGAACCCTTGGTGGCGCAGATGGAGAGGACGCACCAGGCGATTCGGCCGGTGGCGGGTACAGGTGTTGGTGCAAGTGGCACTGGTGGGGATGGTCAGACCACGGGGGTCGTGACTGAAACTGTTGGGGTAGCTCTGCCCACCGAGGGCCTACCTTTGTCTTCTGAAGTTCCTCCCGACCCACCTGTTACAAGTGTTCAACAACCGGACCCTTCTGTCAGTACGGGTCATCAATCCTCCGATCCTTCTCGTGCCTCCAGGGAGGTTTCTGGTGATAAGGAGGGCCGAGCTCTTACCGATACCTCGATCTCCCGAGGCTCAGGAAAGAGGAAGGCTTTGAAGGGCACCACCGCCAGCTCAAAACTGAAGAAGAAGCTACGGTTTGTCGAAGATACTACTGAGGTATATTCTAACCTTCTCCATAACCTTGAATATCATTTGTTTGGGGGTAAATCTCCCAGAGACTCGGCTCCAATACTAATGGTGGATGATCCTCAGGGCGGGGGGCTTAGTGATGAGGAGGGTTTGGATGGGTCTACCGGGATACTTAGCCCGATGAAGGAGAAGGTGGTGCGGCCTGACGATATTTCTGCTGTGAGTTTAGGCAATCTCCCCTTCTTTCTCAAACCGACGTGGGGGATAAGGATGATACTTTCCCCCCATCGTGGTTCGAGACTGAAGCTTTTTCCCTTTATAATTTTGCAGCGGTGGCAGGGGAGGGTTCTGGTGGTGGTGGTATTGCCGATGAAAAGTTTGTCCCGGAGTGGGACTTGAAGAACGGAGATCGGGTGATTGACGGGCTATCTGCTCGTATGATGTTGTTCAACCTTGATACCCCTGCTGACCGGGAGTATTACCACAACTTGGATTCACCTGCCCTTTGTGAGGCGTTATTGGTTAGCCAAGCCCAATCCAATTTTTTGGTGACTGAGGCGTATCGTCGTTGGACGGATGCCGAAGTAGACAGGGATCGGCTGCGGAGGAAGGGGGCTTCCTGTAACCATGGGCCGGCCATGACTGAGTTAAAGAAGAACCTGAGGGATGCTCAGAATCAGGCTTCTTCTACTCAGTTTGCCGTGGCTTCGGCCGCGGAGGCCAGGGATAAAGCCCTTCAAGAAGTTGATCTTTTGAAGAAACAACTTCAGGAGTCCGAAGCTGCCGCTGCTGCTGATTCTAAGAAGACCACTGACCTTCTGAAACAGATGGATATTACAATGGCCAACCTGAGGAAAGGTACCGATGCTTTAATTGCTGGTACGTTTTTTGTTGTTTAAATTCTTTTTTATTTTTAACTTAACTTCGATTTGGCTGTTATTGTGTAGAACGGGACGAGGCCGTAGAGGGAGAGAAGTTGGCAAGGCAGGTGCTGGCCGCGGCTGAAAAGAAAATGGCCGGGGACGAAGAAGCATGGAAGGAGGAAAAGAAGGAGCTAGTCGAGAACATCGACGAGCTATTCAGGCTGAAGACCTTCTTTCTGACCACCGGGGCTCAGTTGATAGCGGACCACGTCCACAAGGGCTCAATCATGAAGAAGGCTGTTAGCGATGTCAACAACGCAATGAATGCCTTGGGTTTTAACGTGGGCGTGAGGGCCGGCTATGCTGCTGTGGCGAAGGGCATTCCTTTGGAGAAGATGCCGCTGATAAAGCAAAACGCCCAGGAGGAGCTCACTGCCGCTGCTCGTGCCTATGATTCCCTCGTCTTCCCCAAGGTTGCCAAGTTGGTTGATCAAGTCACCGGTCCCCCCGAGTCCGTGTCCGAGGCCTTTGACGAGCTGAAGCTCGAATCTTCTGTTTAATTTTGTTGAACAATTTATCATTTGATCTGGGCCTTTTTGAGGTCCGGAGTGTTTGTAATATTTGAAACAAGTTCCACCTGATTCGAAACTCCTCGTTGGGTTCGAATTACTTTTAACGCAGGTTGATTCCGGACCTTATCATGGGTCCGGGTTATGTCTTTTGATTTATGACGTTTATTTTTTAGGTGATAAAAATATACTTGGCCTTAAAGTGGCCGATTCATTGAACCGTAGCTCGATCTTTCGTGCGTCCACGCATCTAGCCACGTCCTAATTTTATCCGCGGACTTAGCATATGTGTTGAATAACCATGGTTTGTGGGGTTTTCTTGACCAAGACGCGGCTGTTATCCATGCCGCGTGCTGGCGTTTTAAGTTGTCCCCTTATGAGTCTTTGTTTTATGTTTGTGTTTAAGATTTAGCTAGGTGCTTGTTTAGGTTAGTTGAGATCCGGACCAAAACTTATCCACTTTGATCCGTTTCTTTTTGCTACTCCTGTTTGATGTTTTTCACACCACGTGGCTTTTGTTATATCGAGCTCATTATTGAGCTGCGGCTTATATTAGCACCCTAGCATTTAGAGTAAAAAACCAGCTTCTTATTAATATTTCGCCGAGGTATGTTACATCCCGGATGATTACAAGAAAAAAGGAAAAGTGGGGAATGGCACATCCCACATTACAATAGGAAGATGAAATATAATTTAGAGAACTAGCTGGTAATGCTTACATATAGCATTTTTTTCAAATGAACACTGTTCCAGGTGCGAGGTATATCTTTTCCTTCTAAGGTTTGAAGGGTGTAAGCACCCTTCCCGCCTGCGGTTTTTATGATGTACGGCCCCTCCCATGACGCGACCATTTTTCCCTTTTCTACACCGCTGGCCTCGTTGCACCGGAACACATAATCTCCGGGTTTGAATCGAATTTCTTTCACCCTGGAGTTATAGAATTTCTCCAATTTTTGCTTGTACCGGGCTTCTTTTATAGCCGCGGTTTCCCTTCTTTCGTCTAGCAGGTCAAGATTTAAGCGTAGTTCTTGATCATTGTTTTCAATGCTTTGGACTCGAGAGGAGGGAGAACCGATTTCCACCGGTATGACTGCTTCAGTCCCGTATGTGAGACTGAAGGGTGTTTCTCCCGTGCTGGTTTTAGTGAAGGTCCGATGTGCCCATAGGACGTTGGGGAGTTCATCGACCCAACCACTTTTCTTTATTCCCAACCTCTTCTTTATCCCTTCGACCAAGCTCCTATTTATGCGTTCCACCTGACCATTCGCCTGCGGATGGGCCACCGAGGCGAATGACTGTTGGATATGCAAATCTTGACACCACTTTTTGAAGGGGTTGTCTGCAAACTGCTTTCCGTTATCACTGATTATAGTTTGGGGTAACCCAAAGCGGCACACTATCTACTCCTAGACGAACTTTTTTACCTCCTTCCCCGAGATCTTGGAGAGTGGCCGAGCTTCGACCCACTTTGTGAAGTAGTCCACAGCCACCAGCAAAAATTTCATACCTCCGGTGGACTTTGGGAAAGGTCCGACAATATCGATGCCCCATTGCTGGAACGGCCATGCCGCAGTTACTGGAATCAGATTATTCTTGGCTCGAAGGCTTACTGGCGCGTGTCTTTGGCATTCACTGCACTTCTGGAGCTCGGATACTGCACTGTTATGCATTCCCGGCCAGAAGTATCCGGCATTCATTATTTTCGCCACCATCATTCTCGGACCGGAGTGTATTCCACATATCCCCCTATGGATTTCTTGAATGATGTACGCAGCTTCATTCAAATCCACACACTTGAAGAGCGGTCCTAGAAAGGTTCTTCGGTACAACTGTCCATCGATCATCTGGTACTGGAGCGCCTTGACTTTTAACTTTCGAGCCTTGGCTTTGTCTTCTGGGACAGCATCATTGGTCAAGTATTGTATTATAGGGGTCATCCAACTATCTGCTGGCGAGCTTATTGATAAGACTTCGGTCACAGGGACTGTCGGGCTTTGTAGGCCCTCCATGTGTACTTCTTGGTTCGCAATATCAGTGGTTGTGGCAGCGAGTTTACTCAATGCGTCTGCTTTTTTGTTTTTGCTTCCAGGAATGTGTACCACCTGGCTTGCTTCAAACTGCTTCATCAGTTTTTTAGCCTGCATTATGAAGCAATGATTAGTCGATTTCTTATTGGGGGTTCGAAGGTTTAGGAGATTCTAATTGATCTCATACCTCGGCTAAGTAAAGAATCATGTTTGGTTCTTTAGCCGCATATTCCCCGGATATATGGTTTGCTACTAGCAAGGAATCGACATGTGCTATAACCTGCAAGAGGTATACGCATCTTAGATTTTTATTATACTTTGCATTTAGCAGGGAGTCTGAGTGATTATTACGGTATACTTGTACCTTTTTAGCTCCGACTTTTATGGCCAGTCGCAGCCCAGCCAGGAGTGCCTCATATTCGGCTTCATTATTTGAGCTTTTAAAGTTTAGCCGAATTGCATAGAGCATCTCACGTCCTTCGGATTCTTGGAGGACCAACCCTGCTCCTGACCCTTCCGCTCCCGAGGCCCCGTCTGTATGCAAGGACCATGTGGGTTCCGAAGGACTCTGTGATTCGATCATCAGATTTTTGGGAATCTCTACCAAAAAGTCAGCCACCGCCTGCCCTTTAACCGGTCCTCTGGTTTTGTAAGTTATGTTGAAAGTGCCGAGCTCAATAGCCCATTTGGTCATTCTTCCAGAGGCTTCCGGTTTTCTCAGTATACTGAGTATCGGTTGTTCTGATTGCACCTCGATGTTGAAAGCTTGGAAATATCGACGGAGTCTTCTAGAGGCATGTACGAGAGCTAAGGCCAATTTTTCAAGAATTGGGTAACGGACTTCATACTCTCGGAGGGCCCTGCTGATGTAGTACACAGGGTGTTGGACCGTAGCTCTGGTGACAATAAGGACGGAACATATTGCTCCTTCTGACGCTGAAAGATACACTGTCAGTGTTTCACCTGGTTCGGGCGCAGTTAGAACGGGCAAATTTACCAGGCATTTCTTCAACTCTGTAAAGGCGGCGTCTGCTTCAATAGACCATTCAAACTTTTCCTTTCCCAAACTCTTTTTTAGGACGTTCATGAAGGGGAGCGTTTTTTCTGCGGCTTTGGAGAGAAACCGGTGTAGAGCTACAAGACGTCCATTTAGGGACTGCATCTCCTTTAGGCACTTCGGCGGTTGCATTTTTAAGACTGCCTCGACCTTCTCTGGGTTGGCTTTTATGCCGTCCCGGGACACCAATACTCCCAAAAACTTCCCTTCTTCGAGGCCGAAAGAACACTTCTTAGGATTCAACTTCATATTGATCTCCCGGAGTTTGGCAAAGGTTTCCTTGATATCTTCGATCATGGAGTCTTCAGTCATACTTTTTATCACCACATCATCAACGTAAACCTCGAGATTCCTTCCTATCTGGTCTTTGAAGGCTGAATCCATCAGTCTTTGATAGGTAGCCCCAGCATTTTTAAGTCCGAACGACATTTTAGTGTAGCAATACAGGCCGTTGTTTGTGACAAATGCTGTTTTATCTTCATCACCTTCGGCCATCTGTATCTAATGGTAGCCTTTATAGGCGTCAAGAAAACACTTCAATCGAAACCCGGCCACAGCATCTACCTTTACATCAATCTCTGGGAGAGGATAACAGTCTTTTGGACATGCGTTATTCAGGTCTTTGAAATCAACGCACATCCTCCAGGCTCCATCCTGCTTTTTGACAAGCACGGGATTGGCTACCCAAGTTTGATATCGTACTTCCCGGATGATACCGGCACTCAACAGATTCTTTACATCTTCAGCAATGGCTTTGACACGATCAGGAGCCATACTCCATTTCTTCTGGGCTACCGGTTTTATACCAGGATAAGTGTTTAACTTGTGCTCCGCCAAGCTTCGTGGGACCCCGGTCATATCCGAGTGTTCCCATGCAAAAACATCCAGTGAATTTGAGAGTAGATTCCATAGCTTCTCTCGGGCTTTGGTGGGGAGCTGCGTCCCAACAAATAGTTTCTGTTCCGGAAACCTTGGGTGTACCGACCATTTTTCAACAATTGCGGACCCAGTTCCTCCTGAGTTATCATCATCATGCCCCGAACCCAAAGACTGTCGTATTTCGGATATACCGAGCCCCACTTCAGATTCTAGGGTAGCTATCCCGTTTTCTGTGGGGAATTTTAAGGCTCCGTGGATGGTAGATGTTACCATCCCGAATGCTTTCATCCGGGCCTACCCAATATGATATTGTGCACTGATCTTGAACCGACCACCAAGAAGGTCAGAATAACTGTTCTTTGTAATGATCCGGAACCAAATGTAACTGGGAGGGATAATTGTCCGATTGGTTGGAAAATTTCCCCCGAAAAGCTGATGAGGGGCATGGAGACAGGAATCAGCCGCTGCTGCGAAGCTTCTGCTAACAACTGGAAACATTGAAGGTACATTATCTCGGAGGCGCTTCCCCCATCCACATAGATTCGGTGAGTTTTATGGCCAGCCACGATCCCGGATACAATGATCGGACCTTCCTTGTAGTCATCAGGCGAGATGGAAGGGAAGGTTAATGGCTGGGCCATCCATGCCGCGACATGATCTTTGTTCCGTTTAACCCCTTGCTTCTTGAGGGTTCGGATCATATGTATCCCTACTTGATCATTCGAATTGGGGATGTTTGCAACGCTTGCCTTACCTTCTTTGATTTCTTTTACTAGATGTGACAGCTTGCCCGCTTTAAGGGCCTTCTCAATTTCTTGCTTTAGGGACCAACAGTCATCCGTGTCATGTCCCCTAGCTCGATGGTAATCACAATACTTCTTGGTGTTCTTGTCAGATGTGGGTTTTTGTCTCGGGGGTTTGGGGAAATCAATGTTTTCCGTGCTGAGTATTTCACTGGGAGACTTTAATAGATCGGAATAGGTTGACCCCTGATGTGAGGAGGAGCTTCGGCCAGTGGAACTTTTATCACTTCGGGAGTAAGGTTGGGATCTGTTTTTACCCCAGGAGTTGCTTCGCTCCGAACTTGGGGTTCCCGAGCCTTTCTTCCATGAGTTGCTTCTTGAGGAGGAGCGGTACTCGTTGTCATACGTTTGGCTACAAGCACTTTTTCCTCGAGCAAAAGCTCGTGCCCGCTCCATTAAAACTTCCATGGTTTTTGGGAGATCCTCATGTAGCTTTTCCACGAGCTGGTTATTTCGGACTCCGTGGCAAAAAACCGGATATCCGTAATTGATCAACAGCTCCACTGATCTGCATACTCTCCTTATTGAACCTGTCAATGAACCTTTCCAATGACTCGCCGTCTTTTCTACGAATGTTGTGGATCTCGGTGATGTCTTTCGAGCATCGCCGTTGTTGGGAAAAATTTTGTAGAAAAGCGCGGCGGAGTTCCGTCCATTTCGCGATCTCACCTGGTACCAAACCGTCGAACCACACCCTGGCCGCCCCCGTAAGGGTTTGGGCGAACATATGACACCATGCAGGCATGGGCCATAGTTCGATTTCTGCGGCTCCTCCAAAATCATGGATGTGATCATCCGGATCCGTTGTTCCATCATATCTTTTGATCGTTGTAGGCATTTTGAGTTTTGCCGGTAGAGGAGCACTGGCGATACGGGGTGCAAATTTGGAGTATGCAGCCATATAGGCTGGGCGATAAGGAGTGGTAAGGTCATCTTCTGCTGTAGTGACGGCTGGTCTTTGCTTTGCTACTGTGGTGACAGGCTGTGTGACTCCGTGGTGTCCCGATGGGAAGCAGCTCCCTTGCGGGGTCCCTAGGTCGGGAGTGGTAACCACGGTGGAGTAAGTGACTTGTGCAACAGGGCCCGAACCATGCCCGGAGGATGCTTGAACTCCATCGGTGGAGAATAGGTTTACCTGCACGCTTTTAAGTTTTGCTTCCTTTTCTTGTTGTGCTTTAAGCTGCAACAAGAAATCACGATTCTTGAGTAGAAAGTCTGCGTCAAACTCTGGTGCGGTATCTTGACTTGTTCGGGAGGTGTTGGTGAGCCCTGCAGACGGGGTTAGGACAACAGAGGCCGCAACAGTGGCCGCTCCGTCGCCATGTTCAGTATTTGTGACATCTTCGATAACAAAACCTTCGGATGAAGCCGCCATGGGAAAAACCGTCGCGATCTTTACCTTTTAAGGGTACAGAAAACGGTTGTACAAACGGATGGTGCCAATTGAAGATCCAAAAGTGGACGAACCTGCAATCACAGTTAAAACAAGTACGACTTGAGATGGATCTGGAATGCTCCGAACCTAAGCTTAAACCTGCACAAGGTAAAAGACCGTTAAGCTCGTTACAGAGGAGGAGGGAGGGCCTCTCTGTAACCACCCTCCGGCGTGAGGATAAGTATTTGTTTAGTGAGAGAAAGTAGAGAGAGAAAGTGAGATTCGGAGTGCATGCATTCGTGTGTCAATTGTACTTTGAAGGGGGTATTTATACTAGTCAGCCCAGTTGTACTATACTTTGGATCCCCTTCGTACTATCATTCGGAGTCTTTTGACTTCCGGGTGAGGCTTGTACTTTCCTTCGGTCAGAACGTCCGGCTACGGCCTAGTGTCTTAGTAGGCAGGCCGCGGTATAATTGCTTATACCTCTTCATGTCTTCCCAAGTCCTCAAGTTACTTGTAGGTAGCTTGCTGGACTTAGATATGGCCGAATCACAGGTAGCCAAGCCACGGTATAATTGCTTATACCTCTTCAGAAACCGTTAACTGTTTCGCAATCAACAAGACATCTTTTACTTCAAAAGCGTAGATTGGTTGTAACCTGCACCAAAGCGTTAACCTATCCCAAACTTTTGACGCAAATAAACAAGCTGTGAAAATGTGGGTTGATGTTTCATTTGTAGTATCACAAAAACGCAGGCTGCTGAATCAAGATCCAAGCCGCGTTTAATCAACTCCACTCTTGACAGAATGCGATCTTGTTCCGCTCTCCACGCCAAAATACAACATTTACTCGGCACCCACCCATCCCATTTCATTTTAAAACACGGCTGCAAAACTCTATTCGATCCAATCAACTGTGTTTAGCCTATTTGATACATTAAATTTGTATTTTCTTTTATATTTGACAATTTTTATTTTATATAACAACTTTTTTGATATTTACTCTTTACTCGATTGTAGTTTTATCGATAAATGATTTCATGGAGAGTAAACTACAATTCCTTCCATGTGGTTTGTTTAAAATTTAAAAAACATGTATAATCCATTTTAAAAAAATTTAACATTCTAAGAGTATAACTTTTTCCTTATTAACAACAATCGTCCGTGACCCTAACAGATGTCAAACAAACCCTAATGGAGAAGGACTTGTAATGGTTCGTTTGTGTTAAGCAGAAGGTAATCGGAATTGTGTTTTTGCATTGTTCGATGACGGTGTACGATTTGGTGGTGTTTGCGTTTGCGATGGTAGACAATGCATGTATGATGATTTGGTCGACGGCTGAGTTCATAAAGACGAAATAGAGACAGTGGGCTATGTTTTTTTTAAATTGGCTTGAATTGCAATTCAGTTGGGTCCGCTGCTTCACTGGTTAATAAACTCATTCAGTCACTTGTCTGGTTATTAATTTTTAAACTGGGCTGAATGGACTTCGCACTTCTATAACAAGTTGTGGGCTACTTATTGGTGATTAAATGGGGAGCTGCAATTTTTTTTTGGGCCAAGGAAACATAAAGGATGTTGGGTTACTTGATTGAAATAGTGGACATGTGCAAATTGTTATTGGGTTTTAATTATATGGGCCTTGTTTTTTTTTTTACTGGTCTCAAGCTCAAAACGTTTCAAGATTTCTTAGGGGCTGTTTGGTAGCCTCTTAATCAGCCTCTTAACCATTCAGGTCTGAATCATTCAACATTCAGACTGTTTGTTTCAGCATCAGCTAATAAGGGATGCTGAATGATTCAGCTCTTAACCATTCAGAGCCTCTTAACCATTCAGACCATCTTAATGATTCAACACTTAATCAACCAAACATAATATTTACTAAGGGGTTGTTTGGTTGATTAAGTGTTGAATCATTAAGAGTTCTGAATGGTTAAGAGGTCTGAATGGTTAAGTGCTGAATCATTAAGTTGGGCCTCTTAATAGTTAGTTTTCGTGTCCCACATTGGTATGAGAGTTTCATTAAGGTTCAGCCTAGTTCAGTGCTTAATGATTCAGTGCTTAATGGTTCAGCAACATCCCAAGTCTTAATGATTCAGCCTTAACCATTCCATTCAAAGGCTGAAACAAACGCGTTGAATGCTGAATCATTCAGCACTGAATGGTTAAAAGCCTCATTAAGAGGCTACCAAACAGCCCCTAAGTTAGGTGACAAAGGGAATGATTAATGAGCATAATATCGAAAATAAAAACAGGAATAATTAGAAATTTAAGCCAGTAAAAGAACCAACCTTATAGCTCGGCGAGCGATAATGCAAATCTACTGTGCGAATTTAAAATTTATAGCTCCAGCAACAATTTATATATGAATCTAGCACAAAACCATGCAATAAGATAAAACCAAATAAGCAACATGGGCTCAAAGTCTAACCCACATATATGCATGCAAGGTTGTCACCAATTTATCGCACGCCTAGCCTAAACCAACCCGTCGCATTGTCCCAACACTCAATTGATTAAAATAAGAAGCGCTTAAACAAAATTTAGCGGGCCATTTGAAAGCTTTAACCCATTTATTCTTTGGCCAAAATCCAGAGTGATCCAAGCAACATTCAACACATCACTGGCGTCCCCTGCAAATAATGGGTACACAATTAGACTTGTTTGTCTTGATCAGTGTTTCTCATTCAATTAGTCCAGCCTCTATATCACACTTCAATTAGACTTGTTTACAAGAGATCTAAAACTGAAATTATTGTCACATTTAAAGTATCAGGATGGTGAAAACATTTGGCCATAGGTTTCAACAAGTTCCAAACCTTACTACCTAATGAGAATCAGGTTGGAATTTACAGAAAACACAGTTCAAGTTCACCGTTCACCCCACCAACCAACTTCATCTTGAATTTTAAACTAACCTTTGATGGTAAGACAAGGTATAAAGAAATGTCTTGGGATGCTTCGGTTAAACATTTAGACCAACCTTACTTTCCCAAATAAACCAATTGCCTTTTGTCACACTGATCTTCATATACAGCCTTTGTGCTAAAAGGGATAACAACACCTTTCTCCTTAGATTCCCACATTACTATCTTTATTAAGAAAAAAAACAAGGAACTTAGGGAGTGCCAGATGTATTCTCGCAATTTCCAAACTCGGGAACAATAAGTTCCTCACCTTGCTCCCTGCATTAGAAGTTTTCTACATATAAGTTTGTAATATGGACCCATAAAGAGTCCTTGCTATATGGTCATCAAACTTGTATTCCATGTACCCAAATCCTTTATGCTTAACCCACCTTACTATTTAAGAAATCACTCTTCCATCCAACTAACTCAAGCCTGTCCCTTTTGTAGATCAGCCGTCGTATTTAGTCTGTAACAGAGAAAATGAGAAGAAAAAACACAAGGTTAGAACATACAAATTACACATTTTTTAACTTACTTAGTCTAATGTCAAATGGGTTAATGAATACAACCCGTTTACTTGTAGTACAATCCTAACAAAGCAAACAGCTTAAACACATGTATATTATACGCTTGAATTGGCTAACCACCCCAAACCTGATTACTTTCTTGATGGAAACTCAGCATGTCAATTCATTCAATAGTGACGATAATGCATCAGCAGTCCAGCTGTAATTACCTAGGTCTGCTGGTAACCAGCTAGCTAAACTTAATTGAATTCAAGAGCAACAACACAAGTGTAACGATTCATAACTTATATTTGGTACATACCCCATCCCATAGGAGCTCTGGTAGTTATAACCCTAGTATGACTTGTGTACAAATAGAGTGTGATTTCCAATGTCGCCTAAATGCCTGAGATACAAGAGTGATCTTCAACATTGAAGATGAATCACTCATGTGTCTCGGGCTCTCTTGACAACTTCTATACTTGAGCATGATAAAATAAAATATTTAAGTTTGCATGAGGCTCAGAGATATGTAAACAAGGGAAAAAGAAGGATAAATCCGCCATGGCTGCAAATTAACCGGTTGCAATGTGAAATAATCTTTCAAAGAACCATCCGGGTTGATTGCCCAGCCAAGATGCGGATAATCTCAAACTTTGTTCCAACCCACTCGAACATATTATTATTGAAGTTATTCTCACAGCCTCTTATATTAAGTGAAAAGGTAAGCAATGAAGGGATAGTGATTAAGAAGGTGTTGGAAAGGTATGTACGCCATGTGCAGAAACAGAACACCTTATAATATCTCCAACAACATTGCAAATCTACTATGCGTACTTAAAATTTATAGCTCCAGTAACAGTGCAAATATGAACCAAACATAAACCATGTAATAAGATAAAACCAAACAAGAGACATAGCCTCAGAGTCTAACCTACATACATACATGCAAGGTTGTCCACCTAGTTTATCGAACACCCAAACCAACCCATCCCAACACTCAAATGATGAAAATAAGAAGTGCTAAAAGAAAATTAAGCAGGCCATTTAAAAGCTTTAACCCAATTATTCTTTGGTAAAGATCCAACTCTAGATAGATCTAAGCAAATAATGGGGCAGAATTTGATTAACCGACATCCATTTAAGGACCTTGGATTTGTGGCAACTTTCCCATTTAATCGACATGTCATAGCTTTCCTCATGTCTAGACTTATCCGCAGCATTATAAACTATGATAATTCAAAAAACACCTGCAACATATCAGTGTTTTATCTTGGTAGGTTCTAAATTCCTACCAATTTGATCTTGAGTTTTTAACTTATTATTGATGGTAATACAAAATAGAGGAATGTCTTGGGATGCATTTATTAAACAAGCCTCGCTTTCCCGGATATACCAATCGTCTGTTCTCACATAAATCTTCAAATACAGACTTTGTGCTAGAAGTAACTGAAACCAATTGTCTTTGGATGAGTTAAAGATAAATGTACAATTTCTTTACTTGCTTAATAAATTTATATATTTCAAATCTTTTGGGTTTGCAAACTGATTTTTTAGTCAAATAAAGTGAAAGAAAATGATAATATATATGAGGCTCAGTTATGTAAACAAAGGAACAAAGAAGGATAAATCCGCCATGGCTGCAAATCAATCGGTTGCAATGTGAAAACATAACCATCCGGATTGATTGCCCAGCCAAGATGCAGATAATCTCTAACTCTGTTCCGACCCACTCACTCGTACAGATTATAATTAAACTTCATCATCACAGCCTCTTTATATATGGCTCCGTCTATTTCAACCCCCCTTCTATTTTCACCCCCTGAAAGCGCCTCGCTTAGGCCTAAGCGAGGCGCTTTCTTTACTTTTTAACTACCTCGGTACGAGGTCAGAAAAAGCTGATTTTTGACTCGAAGCGCCTCGCTTAGGCCTAAGCGAGGCGCTTCGGATCAAAATTTTTTTTTTTTTGGTCTTTTGAGTTGGTTTTTTTTTTTTTTTTTTTTTGCAGTCAGACGTTTTTCAAAAGAACATTTTTTATGTCAATGGGAGTGCAAACAAAATCGTCAATCCGACTGTTGATTTCTTTCTGCAACAAGGAACAAAATGTCAGCTTTTTCCTGCCACCTTTCAATCTCACTGTCCAACAACTGAATTTTACTTGCTTGCATGAAAAGTTTATTTTAATTGTCCGTTTGACAAACGCCTGGCTAACCTGTCCAGTTATCAATCTCACTGTCCAACAACTGAATTTTACTTGCTTGCATGAAAAGTTTATTTTAACGATGATCCATGGTCAACGATAGCGGTTAACAATGAAGACAACCTGAAAGTGGATACCATGGATCAGAGAGATTTAAGCTAATCAAACTCATATCTCAAGCCGGTGCAAGTTATGTTGTAGCATCTTTGATCATCTTCTTGTAATTACTTTCAAGTTTCTTTATAATCATTGAAGACAACTTTTCAGTTGTTATCCGAGAGATAGCGGTCAACGATGAAGACAACCTGAAAACAACCGGATGGTTGGTAGCTATAGGTAAGAACATTGTGGATGAGGATTGTTTATCTTCCCATTGATTTCAAGTATGTTGCCTTCATCGTTGACACACAAGACGAATGTTGCAACATGAGTTCGACCAAGATGACACACGAAGCTTTAGACTCCAACCGGATCCAAGTATTGCCGCATTTAATGAAATTTAACGCGCATACCGCATTCATTGACTATACGTGGTTGATGATGTCAAGTTTAAGTCATTGACAATGATTAGGGTTATTACTTTGTTTTTTAAATTTTTTTAACTTTTTATAATTATTAAATTAAAAAAAATAAAAAAAACCAACTCAAAACATCAAAACAACTACCAAATAAATTACCCCTTCGAAGCGCCTCTCTTAGGCCTAAGCGAGGCGCTTCGAATTTAAAAATCAGCTTTTTCTGCCCCCTCGTACTGACCTCCTCGGAATGAGTTCAAAGCGCCTCGCTTAGGCCTAAGCGAGGTGCTTTGAGGGGGTGAAAATAGAAGGTGGGGGGTTTAAATATAACCACCCTTATATATAATAAGTGAAAAGGTAAAGCAGTGAAGGTATAATGATTAAGATTTAAGAAGGTGTTGGAAAGGTATGTCCGTACGTCATGTGCAGAAACAGAACACCTTATAATAACAATAATTATTATCATACAGATAGACCACAAACAAGAGCTCTTTGTTTGGTATGTACATTTGGTTCTTTACACTTAAAAGGTAAGCAGTCAACTGATCCAACAAAACACAGGAGAGGGGTTGTTGAAATTTCAACAGAATCATCGACCATAAAGAGTAATTTTGACTTTATAATAATAATAAAGTCAAAATCAAACTTTTAGAGGAGGTTAACCACCCCTACAAACCATCTCCCCTCAAATGGCCTCATCTTTTTCAAGTGGAATTTGTTTACAAACCCTAATTTCTGCACTCATAATTCATATTCGTTGGTTTGGGTATGTTTCCCTGTTTGGGACTGAATTACAATACTGGTCCCTGGAATATTTTTATTACACACTTTTAGCTTGAAACTTTTAGTAATTTAAAATATTTAGTTAAACATTTTTAATTCGTGTTAGGTTGTTTATTTCAAGGGGAAATGGAATCTAATAATCCCAACTTTGAAGGGTTAGAAGGCAGCAGTCCCAACTTGAAACTTGTACCACAGCAGTCCCAACTTGTCAACCATTTTATTTGGTTGGTCCCAGACTAACCTCAGTTAGTTTTTCCAGTTAAGTGCCACGTAGGCATCCCACGTGGCAGTCCTACATGGCAAGAATGGTGTATCTGTCAAAAAACGAGGTGGGGCCCACATGTTTTAATCAAATATAATTGTTTTTCTTAAAAAAAAAGTGGGACCCACAAATTTAATAATAATAATAAAGAATTATATAATATATATATATATATAATATTACATCTTCATCATCATCTCTTCATCATCTTCACGACAACCACAACCACCTACCTGTTGGGAATCATGGTATCAAATACACAGCGGAAGCAATTTTGTTTATTAATAAAATCGATTATATACAATATATAATAGGAGCCGATTTATATATATATATAATATATGTTTAATTTTATTAATCCAATTAACAAAATATTCCCAATCAGGATCTCGGTTAAACGCGTATAAACAAATAAATAATGAACAACCATAGGGGGTTTAGTAATCAACCTTTGACGACTACACCGGAATTGTAACACGCGGGTTACAACGAATCCTCGCTAGTAGGAAGTTCACACCCGAGCACTGGCCAACCGAAAGCAACACTTTGCAAGACGGAGGCGGCGATGATGGTGGTTTGCGACGGACAAAGGGGCGGTGGCCGCAAATCTTGAAGAGGAGACAAGGGTTATGTTGTTTTATCTTTTCAAAAACATGTGTGATTAGAGTTTGATCTATCACACCTATTTATAAAGATAAAAGGCACTTGACCACTTAATTAGTCAAAGTCTTTCACCTGACCATTTGACTAGTCAATGACTTGACCAATTAATTAGTCAAAGTCATACACTTGACCATTTGACTAGTCAAAGACTTGACCACTTAATTAGTCAAAGTCATACACTTGACCATTTGACTAGTCAAAGTGTAAACTTTACTATTTAGTCCCTCGAGTTCAAAACTATTATTATTTCAGAAATAATAATCCACCAACACATGAACTTATCTGATTCGTGTACCAACGTGTAACTCTTCGGATCGTACCGGGTCGGGTTACGTTGACCTCAACTTTTAATTACATCGGACATACTATATATCCAACAATCTCCCACTTGGACGATTTTAATTAAATGAGTCAACGTGCGCAGAGTTGGACGCCTAGCTGCATCGCATTGCACCCAAACCAGTATGACACTTTACAGTCGTCAACTAGTTCTTTGAGTTCAAGTAACGCTTTACTTAACCAAATACTATAGCCCTGATAATTCTATCAATAAGTCCCTTCTGTATAGACATCCGTTGATCATAAGACATGGATCATTCATTCTTATATAGTGATCAACCATTCTCTATTCTCGTCTCTAATTCAAAGTGGTCTAACGAACTACCTTAGTCAGAGCGTGGCCACGCGTTTATACCAGTTTGAATTAACGAGGGCGCCAGAATGTCTAGACTTCTAATCCTATAGAAGTACAGAATTCCATCAGCGTCATACAACTCTCACTTAATCTTGGATTTCTCCCAACGATACCCTTATTACTACCCATGTTTCAGGACAGTGCTAGATAACATCAAGGATAATCCTTGATCAATGTAGTTTAATATGTACCTTAGGAAAAAGGACAGATTGAACATATCAATATCAAAACATCTCATGACACAGATCCATGGAGATCGTTTTGAAGCGAGTTACATCCAATATCATTCCCTAATGATATCTGTGAATTATGATTCTCAAACCATTGAGTTATTCATCTCATGAATACAATCATCTCAATTCACAATAGTCTTACATTCAAATTCATTCCCATGTAATTTGATCGACTACGGATATTTAGAATGCTCTTATTCAAGGATTTAAACATACAAATAATGAACACGGTCACAAAATATTTAAATTTGCATTTAACCCATTAAATCAAATAAATATTCAATGTAACTGTTGTAGTTCAAAATAAAACACCAATACTAATTACAGATCATGCCCACTATCTAGCAACTCTAAGCCCTATCTTTCAGCATGCTCCTCATGTTTAGCTTGAGGTAAAGGCTTAGTAAAGGGGTCAGCCAGATTTAGATCTGTATGAACTTTGTTTATCATGATGTCTCCACGTTCTACTATCTCTCTAATATAGTGGAATTTCCTGAGTATATGCCTTGTGGTCTGGTGTGACCTTGGTTCCTTTGCAAGAGCAATGGCACCAGTGTTGTCACACAGTATCTCGATTGGTTTCTTTATGCTAGGCATAACATCGAGATCACCAATGAACTTCTTCATCTAGGCAGCCTCCTTTGCAGCATTGTATTCTGATTCACAGGTGGATTAAGCAACCACACTTTGCTTAAAAGTTGTTCCAAGTTACAGCCCCACCATTCAGAATGAAAACATATCCCATTTGTGACCTTGAATCATCACAATCAGTCTGGAAGCTTGCATCAGTATAACACTTAACTGACAGCTCCTCATCCAGTCCTCCATATATTAAGAACATATCATTAGTCCTTCTCAAGTACTTAAGAATGTTCTTCACTGCAGCCCAGTGACTCTCTCCTGGGTTCTGTTGATATCTACTTGTCATGCTAAGAGTATACGAGACATCAGGTCTAGTACACAACATGGCATACATGATGGAACCAATAGCAGAAGCATATGGAACTCTTTCCATTTTCTTCCTTTCCTCTTCAGTGTTTGCACACTGCTTGTTATTAATAATGGTTCCATGTGCCATGGGCAAGAGCCCCCTTTTGAGTCTTGCATTGAGAAGCGTCGTATGACCTTATCAATATATGTACTTTGACTCAAACCCAATAACCGCTTTGATCTATCTCTATAAATCTTTATTCCCAGAATATAAGCGGCTTCACCAAGATCTTTCATTGCGAAACATTTACCCAACCAGGTCTTAACATCTTTAAGCATAGGGATATTGTTTCCAATGATTAGTATGTCATCTACATACAGTATAAGAAAAGTGATATAGCTCCTACTAGATTTCTTGTAAACACACGGTTCATCTTCGTTCGTGATAAAACCAAACTCTTTGATTTTCTGATCAAAACGGAGATTCCAGCTGCGAGATGCTTGCTTTAATCCATAGATGGATTTATTCAGCTTGCACACCTTATTAGGATTCTTTGGATCAACAAAACCTTCAGGTTGAACCATATAGACATCTTCCAGTAAGTGTCCATTAAGGAATGCGGTTTTGACATCCATCTGCCATATCTCATAGTCATAATATGCAGCAATGGCAAGTAGAATTCTAATAGACTTAAGCATGGCTACTGGCGAGAAAGTTTCCTCATAATCAATGCCTTGAGTCTGAGTAAAACCTTTCGCTACAAGCCTTGCTTCGTAGGTTTGCACATTCCCATCCATGTCAGTCTTCTTCTTGAAGATCCATTTGTTTCCCACAGTCCGACATTCAATAGGAAGATCAACCAAATCCCATACTTGGTTAACATACATGGATTGCATCTCTGCATTCATGGCTTCTTGCCATTTCTTGGATTCTGAATCCAAGATAGCAGCTTTGTAAGTAGTAGGCTCAGCTTCATCAATCATGAAGATATCATCATACCTTACCGGTACACGACGATCCCTAATACTTTTCCGAACACTTGGTGTTTCTGTTGTTTCTTGAGTCCTCTCAGGCTCAACTTCAACAACTGGATCAATTACATCTGGTTCTGTCTGAACAGCTGGTTTAGTCACTTGTGATTCTCGAATTTCTTCAAGATCCACATGGTTATCTCCAATCCCTCGCGCCAGAAGCTCTTCCTCTAAGAAGGTGCCTCTGCGTTTGGTGAAAATCTTATTTTCAGTGGGGTGGTAGAACAAGTAACCGATCTTTTTACTGTATCCAGCGAAAACCACTTTTTCGCCTCTGGGATCTAGTTTATCCGAAGATTCTAGAGTGACATAAGCATTACATCCCCAGACTTTAAGGTAGGATACATGAGGTTTCTTTCCATGCCATATCTCATAGGGCGTTTTATCAACCTTTTTTGTTGGAGCTATATTCACAAGTCTTGCGGCAGTTTCCAAAGCATAACTCCAAAAGGATTTTGGAAGGTTTGTTCGACACATCATTGATCGAATCATATCTAATAGAGTTTGATTTCTCCGCTCAGACACACCATTATGTTACGGTGTTCCAGGTGGAGTGAGTTGTGAAACTATTCCACAATCCTTTAGATGGTCGATGAATTCCTGACTAAGATATTCACAGCCTCGATCTGATCGAAGCATTTTAATAGTTCTATTTAGCTGATTTTCTACTTCGTTTTGGTACTCCTTGAACTTTTCAAGAGTTTCATGTTTATGCTTCATAAGATAAACATAACCATATCTACTGAAATCATCAGTAAATGTAACAAAGTATCTTTCTCCATGTCTTGACATTGTTCTGAATGGACCACATACATCTGTATGTACAAGTCCTAACAGATCATTGGCTCTTTCTCCAACATTTGAAAAATGTGCTTTTGTTAACTTTCCACTTAAGCATGATTCGCATTTTCCAAACGACTCCGAACCTTTGGAATCCAGGATTCCTGCAGTTTTGAGTTGTTTAACACGATTCTCACTTATGTGACCAAGTCTACAATGCCACATATACGTATCATTAAAGTCCAACTTATTACGTTTATGGGAGATATTGCATAATATGTTATCGTTTTGGATTTCTATCTCATAGATCCCATTGTTAGGTTTTGCATCAAAGTAAAATACATCGTTAAAATAAGCAGAAATAAATTCGCCATTGAAACGATAATTAAAACCTTGTCCACGCAAAGCCGAAACTGAAACAATATTTCTAGTCACACTAGGAATGTAATAAACATTGTTCAAAACAAGTTCTAAACCAGAAGGAAGTAAGAGAATACATTCTCCTATAGCCTTCACAACAACTCTTTGTCCATTGCCAACATGGACCTCCAAGTCGCCTTGTTTCAGCATTCTAATCTTTCTTAGTCCTTGCAAAACATTACAAATGTGGAAACCACATCCTGTGTCAAACACCCATGTTTTGCTAGGAAAAGCAAAGATTTCAATAACATATATACTTGAGGACTCTCCTCCTAAAGCCTTAGCTTGCTTCAGCTCAGCTAAATACTTAGCACAGTTCCTCTTCCAGTGCCCAGTTTCATCACAATGAAAACACTTGGCATCTTTCCGAGGTTTCTTATTGGCAACATATTTGCCTTTGCCCTTCCCTTTGCCCTGATTGCCCATTTTATTGGTGTTAGATTTCTTAACTTGACCCTCCTTGATCACTAGCACTGGTGCAGTCTTGCTAGGTATGTTCACCTCAGCAGTTTTGAGCATCTGATGCAATTCTGCAAGTGTCTTTTCCATCCCGTTCATATTGTAGTTCATAATGAACTGGTCATATGACTTGGGCAATGAGTTTAGGATAATATCCCCAGCTAACTCATCGCTCAAGGGGAATTCCAGACGAGCCAAGTGATCAACATATGTCTTCATTTTTAGCACACGAGTGCTAACTGGCGTTTCTAGAACATACAACTTGTTCTCCACCTTGAGAACAATTTTCAAGTTGCGGTGCCAGTCCATGAAGTTGGAGTAGTTAAGTTTGTCCTTCTCTAAGATGGACTTGAGAGAGAATTGGGAGGCGGAATTGTTTTCAGTTGACATCTACAAAGTTCAAAATCTAATTTATTAGTATTTTATGTTTCAAATATCCTAATTTATCTTATGACCCAATAGCAAAATTTATTAGGATGAGACCCCGATTCATCAATACACAGTGAACTGGCTTAGCACTGTCCACTGGTACGATTAGGTAGGTAAACAACGATTGTTAATTGTGTCCACTACACAACTCTCCATTTGGGGTTATCGCTAAGAGCGATGTATGTTTAACCCCAACTATGCCCACTTGTCAAACAAGCGATGTTTGGTCCTTTACTGTTAACTGTAACACCGGCCTATGTTACACAGGAAACGCGATGATTACCTTCACTCATGATCAACGCCCAGATGCAGGGTCAGCACTAACATTTGGGTTCGATTTAAAACGAAGTGTTAACTCGTTAAGGATGGCATAAAACATCAATTTAAAATAGGGATTTAATTTTAATATTTACCATAAATATTTTGAATGACTCGTTAGCATGATGTGAGTCACACAATAGTTTATAAAATCCGATTTTATATTGTTCGTGATAATTGAAACTCCTTTCAACACTCGACACGGTATAGTTTTAAATACCCTATTTAAACTATGTTGGTCGCATTATCGTGAATAGACTTGTTTTAATATTAATAAAACTCCTTTTATTAAATATGCTTTTCGGTTTTTATAAAACTTGTTTTAATAAAACCGTTGTCATGATTGTGAAAATTTTATTTATTTTGGGTTATCTAAATTATTTACAATAAATAAACCACAACCACAAAACATAATAATAAAATTAAACGAATCGAGCCCCTAATAGGTTGTCCGTTTCGTTTTAGCCAGAAACGAAACGAACCAGTCAAAAGGGTTTCAAAACTATTTTTGATATAGCTCCCACTTGACCCGAGATCTCTATCTTCATGGAACCTGTTCGCCTTTTTATCTTCGTCTTGATCTTGTACTTGTAGGATTACAAATAAATTTGAAATACAAATAAAACAAATCTATTCTAATCCTATCTATTACACCGGATCCAATATCCGTAATAAAAAATACAAATCAATAAAAAAAACATCACAAACACAACCATGACAAGGGTCAAAATACCTAGGGCTCGATTCACATCACAATCCATGAACAACAAAAAGCTTTTGATCTTTTGTCAAAAAATAAATAAATAAATTTTTGACAAATAAAACATAGATCAAAATTATAATTTTACCATCTATACGCGCGTAACCGTGGCTCTGATACCACTGTTGGGAATCATGGTATCAAATACACAGCGGAAGCAATTTTGTTTATTAATAAAATCGATTATATACAATATATAATAGGAGCCGATTTATATATATAAAATATATGTTTAATTTTATTAATCCAATTAACAAAATATTCCCAATCAGGATCTCGGTTAAACGCGTATAAACAAATAAATAATGAACAACCATAGGGGGTTTAGTAATCAACCTTTGACGACTACACCGGAATTGTAACACGCGGGTTACAACGAATCCTCGCTAGTAGGAAGTTCACACCCGAGCACTGGCCAACCGAAAGCAACACTTTGCAAGACGGAGGCGGCGATGATGGTGGTTTGCGGCGGACAAAGGGGCGGTGGCCGCAAATCTTGAAGAGGAGACAAGGGTTATGTTGTTTTATCTTTTCAAAAACATGTGTGATTAGAGTTTGATCTATCACACCTATTTATAAAGATAAAAGGCACTTGACCACTTAATTAGTCAAAGTCATTCACTTGACCATTTGACTAGTCAAAGTGTAAACTTTACTATTTAGTCCCTCGAGTTCAAAACTATTATTATTTCATAAATAATAATCCACCAACACATGAACTTATATGATTCATGTACCAACGTGTAACTCTTCGGATCGTACCGGGTCGGGTTACGTTGACCTCGACTTTTAATTACATCGGACATACTATATATCCAACACTACCACCACCGTCAACCACCGCCATCTCCGACGACACCCATCACCACCACCACAAACACCACCACCACAAACACCTCAAAATCCATTACCCAAATCCACCCACTATAACCTTCCACCACTGCCGATAACATTAGACGCCACCACCATAACCTAACCACCATTCTCCCACCTCCATTCTGTAACCCATCACAACAATCAACATCCTAACATTACCACTACCTAACAACACCATCTACCATAACCACGAATCCATCACCAAAATAACAAGGATTAATAATCTTACCACACTAATCGGACTCCTAATCTGAACCCTAACAGGCCGCCGCCGTCACATCTTCTTCCTCTCTCTGCTTCTCTCTCTACCCGGTTTTCTCTCTCTCTAAAGATCTGGTTTCTCTTTCTCTCTCTAACTTCCCTTCAGCTTTCTCTCTCTATAATAGGGTTGGGTAAAGAGTACAAGATGGGTGGTGTTGGTGTTGTTTGGCCGTCGTTCCACCGGAGCTCCGCCGCATCTCCGCCTCCCTCCGGCCCCTTTCTCTTTCCCGGTTTACTCTCTAAAAGATTAGTGTATGTGTGTGGGTTATCAGATTAGAGAGGAGTGAGTTTGAACGGTGGTGGTCGGTGGGTTGTTGGTTGTGGTGGCAGGTGGTTGGTGGTGATGGTTGTGGTGGTGGTGGGTGGTACAAAGACAGAGAGGGAAGAGAGAGAGATGAAAGTGTGTATATGTATGTGTTTTTATGTGTATAATATATATATATATATATATATATTGATAAAAAAAACTTAAATAAAAAAAAGACACCTTCATTATGGGCCCACATGTTTTTGCCAAGTGGGACAGATTGGCCACGTCAGACGCCACGTGGCAGTCCACGTCAGCATTTAACAGAAAAAGTTAACCTCAGTTAGTTTGGGACCATTAGAATAAAAACGTTGACAAGTTGGGACCGTTATATTACAACTTTCAAGTTGGGACTACTCCCTTCCAACCCCCCAAAGTTGGGATTATTAAATTCTATTTCCCCTTATTTCAACGGTCAGGTAACTCATAGAAGGGATTGTTGAAGTATGAAGATAATCATCCGCCACCACGACCAATTTTGACTATATAATAATAAAGTCAAAATTAAACTCCCATTAACCATCTCCTATGTAATGGCCTCATCTTGTCCTAGTGGATTTTGTTTAAAACCTTTTAATTAAGTTATCATGTTTTATGAAGATTATTAGATTTTAGAATTGAGTAGCTACAATTGACATTTAAATAGACAAAAATGAACTACAAATATCATTTTTTTCCCTTTATTTAAAAATAAAAAACAGGCCATGAGTCATGATTGTGACTCACCTTACGGCAACTCCATTTCTAGCTTAAACAAAAAGCATTGCAACTCGCAATGGTAAACCGATATGACACCGTAGATGCCCATGTTAAAATCATCTCAGAAGTATCCTATTCACAAATTGTTCAAGCAGGGGCAGAGTCTAATCAAGGGGTATTTTTAGACAAAAATCCCGATCGCCCCCTTAAAGGTTTTGTTAAGCACTCAAATTGCAAAGACCCACAATATTCATATTACTTCACCAAAAAAAAACTTCTTTATTCTCGAAAATCAAGTTCATTTTTATCGAAAAACTTATTTTGTATGTAGGCAGATGGTTGATGGTGAATCTTAAGTATTATTCTGATTTGGGCTACAAGTCCATGGGCTGCCAATTACAACACTACATAGATACCTGCTTTTGTTATCTTGTTGATACGTTTAGAAAACTTAATGAGTTATTGTGATGTGGTTAAACATTGTATGATTATCACAACAAAGAGAATGAAACTAGATTGATTTCCTAATAATCTGATTAACTCATAGTCTAGAGGTGTTTAGCTAACAAGCTTAGACTTTTCCCACCAACCTAAGACCATGTGTACTCGAGCGCGATTCGGAGCGCGAAAACTAACATAGCGCCTCCAACACCACTACAGGGGGGCGCTATGTGCTAAAAATGGGCCAAGGCGTTATGGTTTTAGCGCCAGAGATCACAAATATCAACCAATCATTTTTCGACACCTCAGCTTCTCTCTCCTACTCTCTCATTTCTTATTTTTTTTATTATTTTTTTAATTTAAAAAATATAAACAAATCCGCGTCCCCCACTACACCCCTATTTTGAATTAAAGCCCCATGCTGACTCAGCTGCCACGTGGACCAATCACTGAGGGGGCCTTAAATTTTTTCCGCCCCACTACACATAGTCTAACAACAAATCTTTTATTTATGTCAAATCCTCCATATAAATTGATACGCAGACATATGAAAACAATCAGTTCATACATTTATTAGCAATGTCGCCGCATAAATACCCATCTTTTGTTATACCATTGTTGATCATTGCATTAACCTCTATTAAGAGTAGCGTAATGGTTGCAGAGGCAGGAAACCTTCTAGAAATAGATTTCCCATATCTTCCAAAGCCCGAACTACCTCACTTACCTGAGATTCCTAAGCTCGAATTCCCTGATTTACCTGAGATTCCCGAGCCAGAACTGCCTCACTTGCCGGAGATTCCTAAGCTCGAACTGCCAGACTTACCTCAGATTCCCAAGCCCGAACTGCCTCACTTACCTAAGATTCCTAAGCCCAATTTCCTTGATTTACCTGAGATTCCCAAACCCGAACTGCCAGACTTGCCAGAGCTTCCCAAACCAGAACTGCCTCATTTGCAATCATTGGAAGTACCAAAGTTCCCTGAATTGCCTAATGATTTTCCAATCCCATCTGAGATACCATAGGTTATATGGTAATGTGCTGTTTGTTCTTTACTTTAAAGTCGTTTCCGATGTTTTACTATTCTATTCTGTCAAAATATGTGGCATGGAAATCTTTCAGTGACTAATGCTTGTAATGGATATATGTTCTTACATATTAACTACTTCTATGTATCAAACGATTGGCTCGCTTAATAATGGGCTGAGATCAAGTTGATTACTTGTTCCTGAAAGTTGAATCATAGATTTTTAACGAGTTAAAGTTGATTTTTTTTTAAGATAAAGAGATCAAGAAATGAGACATCAGAAAACATATTACTATAACAGAATAAAGGAGCCCAAAGCATATTTTAAAAAACATAAATGAGTACATCCAGATTTTCAACATAAATAACAAATAAGTTGACCAACAGCTACCATCACAAACATAGCAAACTGGGCAAAAACGAAATGATTGCAAAAGTAGCTATCAAAAATGATTTGAGTGTAAACCCACTCACAACTTTTAGTAAAAGACAACTGAATTCCAGTAAAAAAACACTCCAGACATACATAAAAATAAAAGGTTAAAGAAAAAACGGATATAAAATCGATAGCTAGTAGCTAATAGTAACAAAATTTTCCACCACTAAATTTTGTCAGATAAATCCAACGATGAAAGATTTGTCAAACAAAAAATGACAAAAATCAGTTGCGACCATGGTTTAAGCGATTGCCAAAGCCAGTTAACAATCAAGAAGGGAATTCACAACTGTTTTAGCTAATGCAAATAATAAGGTCAACCCAAACACCAACTGCTTAGACGCCTAAAATCTGATCTTGTGAAGAATAGTTACTAGCACGGTTGTTAAAAGCGAGCGCCTAGGCGATGAATTTCCCTGAAGCAACCCTAGGCCGCTTTTCTCTAGATAAATAAAGCAATGATTTTTTTTTTTAAAGTTTTATCCTTTACCATTTTATAGCCAGTTTTTTTTAACTAGTAATATCTAATCATATTTTTTATTTTTTTAAACAGGTTATGCATTCTAATCTATATAAAGAACCTCTAACCCTAGGTCCTTTTGGATTTGAAGTTTTATTATTCTTTACATTTTGAACTATTTTTTGGTTTTCAAGCATGAACAACTTGTTATTTGAATATTTTGGTGGTTTTTAATCATGGTGTACTTTATTATATTAATCTTTATCGCTGATGTATTTTTTAGTGATTTTAGTGATCCCCCCCCCCCCTTTTATTTACGCTTTTTTTTTCTCAGGCTCGCGCTTTTTTTGCGCTTCTCGCCTAGGCCACAGGCGGTACCAAAGCACCTTGAGTGCGCTTTATGCCTTTAACAACTATGATTACTAGCCATGCTAAACATAATTTTGTTTTTAACAAAGGGCAATATCTTTCTTAATACGGTAATTACTACTTAGTAACAACAATGCCTGACCAATTCAGCCTGTAACTAGTTAAACTTTTTTTTCAACGTCTAAATTGATTAAAATCAAGTTAGGTACATGTACTTGCCAAACCACACTATATGACACGATATAACTTGCAATTTAATTTGCAAGTGTTTTCAAACATAAAATAGTAACTTAGTCTACTTCAATATCAATATCAGCAGTCAATTTCTAAAGTAAGGCTACATGGTGTTCTGTTAGGTTAAAATTATTTAAACGACATTTTTAAATAATAAACAGGCAGGTTGATTATTGCAGGCTATTCCAACATTAAAGCTTAATATGAACTTTGATTGAATTAAATTTGTCGCTTTTAAAATACTTATATAAACAAGGATGCCAGCCACATTTCTAACAAAGAAGTTGTTCACATTACACAGAAAAGGGTCAAAGGAATTGAAGTATTGGCAGAGTTGTAGATAGATACTGAAGCCGGCAGGTAAAACTGAATAGAAGGTCCAAAGTTCCAAGGTCCGATTGAAACGTCCCAACGATACGAAATCCATAACGATCCATTCTAATTTTCTTCAACCGTCCCAACCCATTCTCTAACTCATCTTAATTTTCAGTTCACCCAAATAGACCCGTTCCAGATAAACCCATAAGTTAGACGTTAGGCCGGTACTGCCCCCTCTAATCAAAGGTGATAAGAATATAATGACAGCAAATTGAATATTACAAAGACTGCAAGGTGGGCATATATCATGTTGGGTTGGCAGATTAGCATTTTGTATAAGTTGATGAGTTGAAATAACAAACAAGTTCGCGACCCATGTATTTGTTCGTTATAAAGACATCAGTATCCAAGGTACAAATAAAAGTAATCAGAAAACTAAAAACAATCTTATAGCTCGATGGACGCTACAAAATATATAAAATCTAGTTCCAGCAACCAGGGACATGGCCACACGCCAAACCCACAAAACTCCTAACTACGGGCTAAAAATATGAAATAGAAATAGTCAGCAATGAAACCAGCTGACCAATTCAAAAGCTAATAGGTTAGAATTTTCATAAGATGGAAACATAAATTCAGAAGATAATATCAGACAGCAGCCTTATCAATACCAGCAATGAGTAGACCTGGAAGCAAGAAAAGCCGCAGGACAACAGCAACAGTGCCATACAATACTAACAAATTGCAATAATTATAGCAGCAGCATCTAACTTATGAAAACTATATGAACCACAAGAGAGTTCAAAGACCATAATACGCAGCAGTGAATAACAAATTCGATATGAGGATCAAATTAATACGCAGCAGCAGCCAATAGGGTTGATCAAGACATAGCAATACAAACATAAGCATTTGAAATTAACAACCAAATATCCAAAAAAAACAGCAGCAAATAGCATCAGAAAGCTCACACAAAACCAGAGAAAGAGTGGATCAACAACCATGCTCACAGCAAGCAACATCAAGAACGAAATTAAATGACCAGCATAATCATAACTATGGATCTACATACCTAAAGACTAAGAACAGGTTACTAAAACACAATCCAACCCAATAACCCCAAAACTCACCCAAGTTATCCCCAACACTCAAAGCATGAAGGATAAATAAAAAATTAAAAAAAAAAAGGCTATTCTTTTCAACAAGTAAAGGGGTTTACAAAACAAAAGAATAAGATTAACTGAGGCTCAGATATATGTAAACAAGGGAACAAAGAAGGATAAATCCGCCATGGCTGCAAATTAACCGGTTGCAATGTGAAATAATATTTCAAAGAACCATCCGGGTTGATTGCCCAGCCAAGATGCGGATAATCTCAAGCTTTGTTCCCATCCACTCGGACAGATTATTATTAAACTCCATCATCACAGCCTCTTTAAGGGTCTCGGAAAGATTATAATTATTATTATTACTAGCTTTTATCCCGGGAGCTTATTATTATTATTCAGATTCAGAAGTTTGCTGTTCAAAAAAAAAAAAAAAAAAAACATCTGAGTAATTAACTCTATTCATATATGCTGCTGCTGCATACTGATAGAAACACGGAAGGGGTTGTTGAAAATTTGAAGAGAATCATCGGCCACATGATTTTGACTTAAAAATAATAATAATAATATTAAAGTCAAAATCATACTTCAGTTGATGAAGAGAGGAGGGCAACCACCCCATACAAACCAGATCTCCTCCGGCCTCATCTCGTATCGTCCGAGTGGAATTTTGTTTACATTTTTACAAACCCTAATTTCTACCCTTATTTATATTCATATTTGTTGGTTTGGGTGTGCTGAAAGTAAATTACAAAACAGGTCCTTGGAGTATTTCTCAATACGCACTTTGAGATTGAAATATTTAGTTTCTTTATAAGAATTTGGTGTCTCATGTTTAGGGTTGTTCAAATCGTTCGCCGTTTATGACTCGCTCGTCGCTTGTTCAGAAAATGCTTGAAAAATGCTCGTTCAATCTTCCGTTTGGTTGTAAATGAGCCGATCGGCTCAGTTCGGTTTGTAAACGAGCAAAGGTCCGCTCGGCTCAGTTCGGCTTGAATAAATTTTTATTTTTTATTATATATTTAATTATAAATATACACACAATTTACAGATGTATTTATAACTTTATAGTGAGAATGCCTGCACGTTGCAGCGGGTGCGTCTGTTTAATCACCTTATAATTGTTGTTGGGGTTTGTGGTATGTATATGGCGAGTGTGGGTGATTCGTTATGGCGACGTGAAGTAAGTATGAAATAACAACCTAGTAGTAAGGAGTAACTCATAAATACAGGTTATTGAAATTTGGAACTCATAAATATAGGTTATGAAATTTCAAATGGCTACATCACAAATTCACAATTATTATGAAGCACGAAAGAGTAGTTTAGTAATAGTAAATTAAAGATCTGAGTGGGTCAATTCGCATGTTGTGAAGATTAAGTTTTGTCATAAGTCTTGCACATCTCAATTATCTCATCCATATATTTTGCCCAAAATTCGTTGTCTCAAATAGGGTCTCAGCCATATATTTTGCTTCTTATAACTCGAAACATAACAAAGATCGAAGTGTAGCATATGTTTACAAAACAAAAATGAATCGGGTAAAACATATGGATCATCAAACAAAGCTTTCCTTTATGAGAACCTTTGTTAGGGACTTATTGCTTATATTGTGTTTGGTGAGGTCAACTCATATTTGATTGAATCCCTCTCGAGGATGAAAACGCCACATCTAGTTTGACACCACCAACAACCTTATACGCCAACTGACTTGCTTGATGTGCATATGTCAGGTCAAAAGAAACTAAACAAAGTCAAACTATTTTGTTAGTATAACTTAATTTTGTTATTTTATGGTATCGGTTTGATGTATTGTAAAATACATCTATTTCCAGTGTAAAGTTTGTATAGTTTTCGAGTCGTTTAAATAGTACTTTTATTAGTTTTAGGCTTGTACCGGTCTATTTTATTTAGTATAGTTTTTTTTTTAGATTTTTATTAGTTTTGAGTCAGTTTTAGTGCTTACTTATTTATTTTATATTTTGGTAGGTGTTCGAATGGGCGTTGAAACGTAAACGAGCAACTTTGATGAAGTCGAGAACACCCGACTCTAAAGCACGGAGTTATAATACTATATAGAAATAATAGTATATTAGATTTTATAATAATAATAATAATAATAATAATAATAATATATAAAAAAAATAAAACGTGACTTTTGTCACTTTAGGTTAGGCTCAAAGCCCAAAGTGGAAAACATAAAAAAAAGATGCATATAAGAAATATGGAGAGCAGCGCCGTATCATTAATATCTAGAGAGGAGGTCTGCACAAGGAGAATCTTGAGAGCGATAATTATTGAGGGAGCGCCACACATCAATAAAAAGAAAAGGAGGATCAGCGATTATTAGGAGGGGGGCATTATTCTTCAAAGAAAGACATCGAGCAGCAGCATTAAGGGAATATTATTTTTGAGGTGGATCAAGGGTGAAGCCTAGGTGCCAGCACGGGTTGGTTCTATCTTATTTATTTATTTTATTCAAACCCGTAGTGAACGCCATTAATATGTTTAGTTTTTATTGTTTTGATTTTATCATGACTTTTATTGGCTAAACCTTGACGCTACCTAGGCGATGATGATTGCACTTGTTTGATTTGTTTTCTTTTGGTCTTGGAACTTTTGGATGTGGATGAATTTTAAAGTAAAGAACTTTTTATTTTTCTGGTTTGATGTGTATGCGTATTTAGTTTTATTTAAATAATTTTTATAAACTCCACTTGCGTTTTTGTGAATGTCTTTCATGTATGAATGCGGGTTAGGTTGCGGACTGGGTGTTAGCAACTAGTTTATGGTTAATTTCTGCAGGTTATCCATAGGAGTTGTAATTGTTAGTTAGATAATTCTAAGTATTCTACCAATTCTCAATAGCTGTGAGGTGCGAGATTGTTGACCTGTCTAGGGTGTTAAATTGCTAGTTCTAGAGGCTTTGTGAGAAGATCTTCCTAGTTTCCCTAGCATTCCTTGTAGGCCAAGTCTTATCAGAAATATTGTAGTTACCCCTTGCACTTTTAGGTGTATTGTGACTTTCGCGCTGTGAGGTAGACTGTCTAGCGGGTACTTTAAGATTCGAGTAGGTAAGCCTGTGAGGGTAACCTCTCAACCGGTGGTTTAACGGCACAACAGTATTCTAGGGTTTCCCCTTGAGAAGGGTCGAGGGTGTCTAGTTTATTCTTGATGTTTAGTATTTTAAGATCCCGGTTCCACACCAGTTCCATAGCCATTAGAAGCTTATCATTCATGTGTAGGATTCTAGCCTAGGTAGTGCCTTCCCATCCATCTGACCTCAGTTACAGTCTCCAGTTTGTCTTTAGTTATTTTAGTTTTATTTTATTTTATTTATTTGCAATTAGTTCGTTAGAAAAACCCCCCTTTAAGCAACAAAATAATTTAAGTCAGTTTGTAGATAAGTTATCGAGTCTAGTTTACGTTTTCCATTAGAGTCTCGTGGGTTCGATACTCGGACTTACTTTAGCTGTACTGCACTGACCGGTACACTTGCCGGTTGTGTGGTTTAGGTTTAGAGAGTCTTAGGTTATAAATTTAAAACTTAGAGTGTCTAGTTTAGGTTAATTTAGTTAGTTTTTACTAAACCACTTTGAGCACATCAAGTTTTTGGCGCCGTTGCCGGGGACTCTTGGCGATTGCGTTTATTAGCTTCGATTACACTTATCTGCTATATCTGTGCTACTTGTGTTTTGTGTTGAGTTTGCCTTTTTGTATAGTGAGTCGTAGGAGTCTAATTGTTTGTGTATTTTATTTCTATCGAGTCTGTAAATATGTTTGAAATTTGTGGAGGACCCTATTTTACCGTTAGATTTCCACAAAATGCGGGGTCCTCTGCATATTGTTATGCTAATTCCTTTGTGCAGCAGCCACCATGTTATTCACAGGGTTGTCCTACATATCATTATGATGACTCGTATCAGCAGCCACATTTTAATCAGTATCCTGATCAAATTCCTGGAAGCAATTCTTGTGAGAATAGTGGTAATGATTGGAGTAAAATAGAGAGTCTGTTGACATTATTAGTTGCGAAAGATGCCAATACCCAGAAAATGTTAGCAGAGCAGGACATCCTCATAAAAAACCACGATGCCATCCTTAAAAACCGACAGGCTGCTATTTTAGATCTTCAAAGAACACTAAAAGATATATCTAGGAGATTAGAAGAAGAAAAAGAAAAGTTTCAGCAAGAGCAGCTGCCTAAAGTTGGTTATACATATGATGAGGAGGGCAACTACCTCGGTTACATGAATGCTCTGGGGAGTTGTTCCCAACGTTTCCAGAAGAAGGGAAAGAGCCGATCATGGAATACACAGACGAGTCAGATGAAGAGATCATCCCAATCACGGAGACGAAAATGGACATTGAAGTCCCACCTCCGATGCCACAGGTTACTATATATGATTTTGGGAGTGACTCTGATGAAGAGACGACGAAGAAGAATGGGCGGCGTATCAGAGGTTGTTAGTGAAGAGAGAAGTGATTGAAGAAGAAGTGGAATTGGGGACTCCATAGGTATGATGTTTGGTGCAGATGAAGATAATGAGGATAGTGAGGAGTCGTTGTCTGCAGAGGATGAGTTTTTAGATATGGAGTTAGAAGGTTTACCTGCTTATGAAGAAGTAGGGGAGTTTGATCCCGATGGGGATATAGCATACCTGGATGCCCTACTCGAAGGTGAACCGACAGACATGACTGAACCTGCACCAGAAGAAAGAACTAAGTGTGGGGAGCATCCCATGGAAACGGTGGTAGAAGAAGAACACCATAGCTGGCCCGTGGTATTAGTGATAAATGGAATTTCAAAATCAACAGTGCCACGGGAGAGGGCAAGGAAGAGAAAGAGAAATGATAGACACCAGAAGAGGATCAAAGACTGGTATGACTTGGAGAAGAAGAAGCCAGTGAAAGTCAAGCACGACCAGTCTTCGTGCTACATGCCACGCATCCGGTTAATTCCATGTAAGTTTAAATTTTGGTGGTCTGACCCATTAAGAACTGTTAAATTATTTTTCAATTCCACAAATAAATATTTAATTGTTAATAAGAGTCGAGTGGAATTAAACGGGTTAGATAGGGTCCAGATAAAAGAGAAGCCCCCTGATTAACTTTAAGTGTGGGGAGGCTCTGTAGAGTTTGTAAATTTATTTTTATACTTATTTATTTTTTTCTAGCTGTTCAATTTTTTTTTTTTTTTTTTTTTTTTTTTTTGTGGTTCGTCTTTCGATAGTTGTTCATAGGTTTTTATCTTTCTATTTTATTTTTTGTTTTTGTGTCTTTGAGTCTGTTTGCAGGTTTTCGTGTTTGCCTGGGTGGAGGAAATTTCACCATGAGCGGATCCCATGTATTTATCTTTATATATATATATTTTATGATTGGGAGTTTTGGTAGAGGTTTGGGTAATAAAAGATATTTTTTCTTAAAAAAAATAAAATAAAATAAAATAATAAATAGTCTTTCTGTGAAAAAAGTCTTTTCACGTAATGTGAAGAGTCTGGGCTGACCTGTTCGCCTTATGCGACCAGCTATTACCCCGGAAAGTTATTTTTTTTTTCTCTTGCAACGCGTGTTGTGATCACCAGTGTCCTTCACGTTGAGCGAGAACCAATTTTTTTTTTTTTTCTACCCATTTGGTTCTACTACCATTCACCGCCATTTTACCAAGCAGGTACGTCTTCTTGTTTGTTGTTATATTATGAGTCTAAGTTAGTAGTTTGAGTCTTTTTATTTTTGTGTGGTTCGGTATTATGCTCGGGTTTTGTTTGTTTCGTTTTGCGCAGGTTTGGATTGCACCATCCGTACTCAATCTCCATTCGGGTGATTCCGAAGCTGTTATCATTTATCAAGGCAAACCCGATAGTTTATCATTGTGTCAGAGCCGGTCGCGAATGAAATGCTATACGATCGAGCTGGATTGGACTAGAGTTTTTGGAGCTTACGAAGAAAAATTAACCAGCTAAGTCCTTTCCAATTTGCCCTTGTCTTTTTATTTTTGTATTCGGAATTTATTTTGTTTTGAGGCGTTTTCTATTCCTACATTGAGGGCAATGTAGAGTTTAAGTGTAGGGATGGGAAACTGTCGTTTAGTTTGTATATAGAGTCATTTTGAGTCAAAAAAAAAAAAAAAAAATCGAAAAATTTCAGAAAATGTCCCTGATTTTGAAGTTTGCATTATATAAAATATGGAAGATGATAGGTAAAGTTAGATGTCCGGTTTTCAAATAGTATGTATAATAAGAGAATTAAAATTGATTGAAAACGTGTCTGATTTGGGATTTGTGGGTAGGCTCAACCGGTAGAAAGGTTTCCTTTAAAAAGTAATAAATTAATTATGTTAGGCTATTTTGTGGGTTCTCATCTAGGAGAAACGGGGAGACCGAAACCGCCAAAAATAGTATAAGAAGCACCGTTATAAGTAGAAAACCGTTAGAATTTCTAATCACTAAAAAAAAATAGAAATCAAAGCAAAAATGCTGAAGCTTAAGGTGCCTGGCCACTGGGATAGCGACTTGGATTGGTCACACCCTCTGAGTTAAGTATGCCAAAAAAAAAAAAAAAAAAAAAAAGTGATTTAAAATTCTCTTGGTTCTCTACATAAGACGGTTGGGAAATGGTCAATTGGTCGTTCCTTTAGCTTCATAAGCTTGAGGCAGGATTAGGAGGAACTGTGACTTCCTTCGAGTGAGACCCTAGATAGACTAATCAACATGAACTTAACATAAATAAAAAGGGGCTTGGAAACCGGTATGGGTTTAAGAGGATCAATATACCTGCAATTGCAATCAACACGTTAGTAGATTATTAATTAAGTAACCTATGTTTTGGAACTGGATGTAAACCTAACTGTGATTCCATAGCATAATTCTTTTTCAGGGACGAAAAAAAAGATAAGTGTGGGGATATTTGATGTATTGTAAAATACATCTATTTCCAGTGTAAAGTTTGTATAGTTTTCGAGTCGTTTAAATAGTACTTTTATTAGTTTTAGGCTTGTACCGGTCTATTTTATTTAGTATAGTTTTTTTTTAGATTTTTATTAGTTTTGAGTCATTTTTAGTGCTTACTTATTTATTTTATATTTTGGTAGGTGTTCGAATGGCGTTGAAACGTAAACGAGCAACTTTGATGAAGTCGAGAACACCCGACTCTAAAGCACGGAGTTATAATACTATATAGAAATAATAGTATATTAGATTTTATAATAATAATAATAATAATAATAATAATAATATATAAAAAAAATAAAACGTGACTTTTGTCACTTTAGGTTAGGCTCAAAGCCCAAAGTGGAAAACATAAAAAAAAGATGCATATAAGAAATATGGAGAGCAGCGCCGTATCATTAATATCTAGAGAGGAGGTCTGCACAAGGAGAATCTTGAGAGCGATAATTATTGAGGGAGCGCCACACATCAATAAAAAGAAAAGGAGGATCAGCGATTATTAGGAGGGGGGCATTATTCTTCAAAGAAAGACATCGAGCAGCAGCATTAAGGGAATATTATTTTTGAGGTGGATCAAGGGTGAAGCCTAGGTCCAGCACGGGTTGGTTCTATCTTATTTATTTATTTTATTCAAACCCGTAGTGAACGCCATTAATATGTTTAGTTTTTATTGTTTTGATTTTATCATGACTTTTATTGGCTAAACCTTGACGCTACCTAGGCGATGATGATTGCACTTGTTTGATTTGTTTTCTTTTGGTCTTGGAACTTTTGGATGTGGATGAATTTTAAAGTAAAGAACTTTTTATTTTTCTGGTTTGATGTGTATGCGTATTTAGTTTTATTTAAATAATTTTTATAAACTCCACTTGCGTTTTTGTGAATGTCTTTCATGTATGAATGCGGGTTAGGTTGCGGACTGGGTGTTAGCAACTAGTTTATGGTTAATTTCTGCAGGTTATCCATAGGAGTTGTAATTGTTAGTTAGATAATTCTAAGTATTCTACCAATTCTCAATAGCTGTGAGGTGCGAGATTGTTGACCTGTCTAGGGTGTTAAATTGCTAGTTCTAGAGGCTTTGTGAGAAGATCTTCCTAGTTTCCCTAGCATTCCTTGTAGGCCAAGTCTTATCAGAAATATTGTAGTTACCCCTTGCACTTTTAGGTGTATTGTGACTTTCGCGCTGTGAGGTAGACTGTCTAGCGGGTACTTTAAGATTCGAGTAGGTAAGCCTGTGAGGGTAACCTCTCAACCGGTGGTTTAACGGCACAACAGTATTCTAGGGTTTCCCCTTGAGAAGGGTCGAGGGTGTCTAGTTTATTCTTGATGTTTAGTATTTTAAGATCCCGGTTCCACACCAGTTCCATAGCCATTAGAAGCTTATCATTCATGTGTAGGATTCTAGCCTAGGTAGTGCCTTCCCATCCATCTGACCTCAGTTACAGTCTCCAGTTTGTCTTTAGTTATTTTAGTTTTATTTTATTTTATTTATTTGCAATTAGTTCGTTAGAAAAACCCCCCTTTAAGCAACAAAATAATTTAAGTCAGTTTGTAGATAAGTTATCGAGTCTAGTTTACGTTTTCCATTAGAGTCTCGTGGGTTCGATACTCGGACTTACTTTAGCTGTACTGCACTGACCGGTACACTTGTCGGTTGTGTGGTTTAGGTTTAGAGAGTCTTAGGTTATAAATTTAAAACTTAGAGTGTCTAGTTTAGGTTAATTTAGTTAGTTTTTACTAAACCACTTTGAGCACATCAAGTTTTTGGCGCCGTTGCCGGGGACTCTTGGCGATTGCGTTTATTAGCTTCGATTACACTTATCTGCTATATCTGTGCTACTTGTGTTTTGTGTTGAGTTTGCCTTTTTGTATAGTGAGTCGTAGGAGTCTAATTGTTTGTGTATTTTATTTCTATCGAGTCTGTAAATATGTTTGAAATTTGTGGAGGACCCTATTTTACCGTTAGATTTCCACAAAATGCGGGGTCCTCTGCATATTGTTATGCTAATTCCTTTGTGCAGCAGCCACCATGTTATTCACAGGGTTGTCCTACATATCATTATGATGACTCGTATCAGCAGCCACATTTTAATCAGTATCCTGATCAAATTCCTGGAAGCAATTCTTGTGAGAATAGTGGTAATGATTGGAGTAAAATAGAGAGTCTGTTGACATTATTAGTTGCGAAAGATGCCAATACCCAGAAAATGTTAGCAGAGCAGGACATCCTCATAAAAAACCACGATGCCATCCTTAAAAACCGACAGGCTGCTATTTTAGATCTTCAAAGAACACTAAAAGATATATCTAGGAGATTAGAAGAAGAAAAAGAAAAGTTTCAGCAAGAGCAGCTGCCTAAAGTTGGTTATACATATGATGAGGAGGGCAACTACCTCGGTTACATGAATGCTCTGGGGGAGTTGTTCCCAACGTTTCCAGAAGAAGGGAAAGAGCCGATCATGGAATACACAGACGAGTCAGATGAAGAGATCATCCCAATCACGGAGACGAAAATGGACATTGAAGTCCCACCTCCGGTGCCACAGGTTACTATATATGATTTTGGGAGTGACTCTGATGAAGAGGACGACGAAGAAGAATGGGCGGCGTATCAGAGGTTGTTAGTGAAGAGAGAAGTGATTGAAGAAGAAGTGGAATTGGGGGACTCCATAGGTATGATGTTTGGTGCAGATGAAGATAATGAGGATAGTGAGGAGTCGTTGTCTGCAGAGGATGAGTTTTTAGATATGGAGTTAGAAGGTTTACCTGCTTATGAAGAAGTAGGGGAGTTTGATTCCGATGGGGATATAGCATACCTGGATGCCCTACTCGAAGGTGAACCGACAGACATGACTGAACCTGCACCAGAAGAAAGAACTAAGTGTGGGGAGCATCCCATGGAAACGGTGGTAGAAGAAGAACACCATAGCTGGCCCGTGGTATTAGTGATAAATGGAATTTCAAAATCAACAGTGCCACGGGAGAGGGCAAGGAAGAGAAAGAGAAATGATAGACACCAGAAGAGGATCAAAGACTGGTATGACTTGGAGAAGAAGAAGCCAGTGAAAGTCAAGCACGACCAGTCTTCGTGCTACATGCCACGCATCCGGTTAATTCCAGGTAAGTTTAAATTTTGGTGGTCTGACCCATTAAGAACTGTTAAATTATTTTTCAATTCCACAAATAAATATTTAATTGTTAATAAGAGTCGAGTGGAATTAAACGGGTTAGATAGGGTCCAGATAAAAGAGAAGCCCCCTGATTAACTTTAAGTGTGGGGAGGCTCTGTAGAGTTTGTAAATTTATTTTTATACTTATTTATTTTTTTCTAGCTGTTCAATTTTTTTTTTTTTTTTTTTTTTGTGGTTCGTCTTTCGATAGTTGTTCATAGGTTTTTATCTTTCTATTTTATTTTTTGTTTTTGTGTCTTTGAGTCTGTTTGCAGGTTTTCGTGTTTGCCTGGGTGGAGGAAATTTCACCATGAGCGGATCCCATGTATTTATCTTTATATATATATTTTATGATTGGGAGTTTTGGTAGAGGTTTGGGTAATAAAAGATATTTTTTCTTAAAAAAAATAAAATAAAATAAAATAATAAATAGTCTTTCTGTGAAAAAAGTCTTTTCACGTAATGTGAAGAGTCTGGGCTGACCTGTTCGCCTTATGCGACCAGCTATTACCCCGAAAGTTATTTTTTTTTTCTCTTGCAACGCGTGTTGTGATCACCAGTGTCCTTCACGTTGAGCGAGAACCAATTTTTTTTTTTTTCTACCCATTTGGTTCTACTACCATTCACCGCCATTTTACCAAGCAGGTACGTCTTCTTGTTTGTTGTTATATTATGAGTCTAAGTTAGTAGTTTGAGTCTTTTTATTTTTGTGTGGTTCGGTATTATGCTCGGGTTTTGTTTGTTTCGTTTTGCGCAGGTTTGGATTGCACCATCCGTACTCAATCTCCATTCGGGTGATTCCGAAGCTGTTATCATTTATCAAGGCAAACCCGATAGTTTATCATTGTGTCAGAGCCGTCGCGAATGAAATGCTATAACGATCGAGCTGGATTGGACTAGAGTTTTTGGAGCTTACGAAGAAAAATTAACCAGCTAAGTCCTTTCCAATTTGCCCTTGTCTTTTTATTTTTGTATTCGGAATTTATTTTGTTTTGAGGCGTTTTCTATTCCTACATTGAGGGCAATGTAGAGTTTAAGTGTAGGGATGGGAAACTGTCGTTTAGTTTGTATATAGAGTCATTTTGAGTCAAAAAAAAAAAAAAAAATCGAAAAATTTCAGAAAATGTCCCTGATTTTGAAGTTTGCATTATATAAAATATGGAAGATGATAGGTAAAGTTAGATGTCCGGTTTTCAAATAGTATGTATAATAAGAGAATTAAAATTGATTGAAAACGTGTCTGATTTGGGATTTGTGGGTAGGCTCAACCGGTAGAAAGGTTTCCTTTAAAAAGTAATAAATTAATTATGTTAGGCTATTTTGTGGGTTCTCATCTAGGAGAAACGGGGAGACCGAAACCGCCAAAAATAGTATAAGAAGCACCGTTATAAGTAGAAAACCGTTAGAATTTCTAATCACTAAAAAAAAATAGAAATCAAAGCAAAAATGCTGAAGCTTAAGGTGCCTGGCCACTGGGATAGCGACTTGGATTGGTCACACCCTCTGAGTTAAGTATGCCAAAAAAAAAAAAAAAAAAAAAGTGATTTAAAATTCTCTTGGTTCTCTACATAAGACGGTTGGGAAATGGTCAATTGGTCGTTCCTTTAGCTTCATAAGCTTGAGGCAGGATTAGGAGGAACTGTGACTTCCTTCGAGTGAGACCCTAGATAGACTAATCAACATGAACTTAACATAAATAAAAAGGGGCTTGGAAACCGGTATGGGTTTAAGAGGATCAATATACCTGCAATTGCAATCAACACGTTAGTAGATTATTAATTAAGTAACCTATGTTTTGGAACTGGATGTAAACCTAACTGTGATTCCATAGCATAATTCTTTTTCAGGGACGAAAAAAAAGATAAGTGTGGGGATATTTGATGTATTGTAAAATACATCTATTTCCAGTGTAAAGTTTGTATAGTTTTCGAGTCGTTTAAATAGTACTTTTATTAGTTTTAGGCTTGTACCGGTCTATTTTATTTAGTATTGTTTTTTTTTAGATTTTTATTAGTTTTGAGTCAGTTTTAGTGCTTACTTATTTATTTTATATTTTGGTAGGTGTTCGAATGGGCGTTGAAACGTAAACGAGCAACTTTGATGAAGTCGAGAACACCCGACTCTAAAGCACGGAGTTATAATACTATATAGAAATAATAGTATATTAGATTTTATAATAATAATAATAATAATAATAATAATAATATATAAAAAAAATAAAACGTGACTTTTGTCACTTTAGGTTAGGCTCAAAGCCCAAAGTGGAAAACATAAAAAAAAGATGCATATAAGAAATATGGAGAGCAGCGCCGTATCATTAATATCTAGAGAGGAGGTCTGCACAAGGAGAATCTTGAGAGCGATAATTATTGAGGGAGCGCCACACATCAATAAAAAGAAAAGGAGGATCAGCGATTATTAGGAGGGGGGCATTATTCTTCAAAGAAAGACATCGAGCAGCAGCATTAAGGGAATATTATTTTTGAGGTGGATCAAGGGTGAAGCCTAGGTGCCAGCACGGGTTGGTTCTATCTTATTTATTTATTTTATTCAAACCCGTAGTGAACGCCATTAATATGTTTAGTTTTTATTGTTTTGATTTTATCATGACTTTTATTGGCTAAACCTTGACGCTACCTAGGCGATGATGATTGCACTTGTTTGATTTGTTTTCTTTTGGTCTTGGAACTTTTGGATGTGGATGAATTTTAAAGTAAAGAACTTTTTATTTTTCTGGTTTGATGTGTATGCGTATTTAGTTTTATTTAAATAATTTTTATAAACTCCACTTGCGTTTTTGTGAATGTCTTTCATGTATGAATGCGGGTTAGGTTGCGGACTGGGTGTTAGCAACTAGTTTATGGTTAATTTCTGCAGGTTATCCATAGGAGTTGTAATTGTTAGTTAGATAATTCTAAGTATTCTACCAATTCTCAATAGCTGTGAGGTGCGAGATTGTTGACCTGTCTAGGGTGTTAAATTGCTAGTTCTAGAGGCTTTGTGAGAAGATCTTCCTAGTTTCCCTAGCATCCTTGTAGGCCAAGTCTTATCAGAAATATTGTAGTTACCCCTTGCACTTTTAGGTGTATTGTGACTTTCGCGCTGTGAGGTAGACTGTCTAGCGGGTACTTTAAGATTCGAGTAGGTAAGCCTGTGAGGGTAACCTCTCAACCGGTGGTTTAACGGCACAACAGTATTCTAGGGTTTCCCCTTGAGAAGGGTCGAGGGTGTCTAGTTTATTCTTGATGTTTAGTATTTTAAGATCCCGGTTCCACACCAGTTCCATAGCCATTAGAAGCTTATCATTCATGTGTAGGATTCTAGCCTAGGTAGTGCCTTCCCATCCATCTGACCTCAGTTACAGTCTCCAGTTTGTCTTTAGTTATTTTAGTTTTATTTTTATTTTATTTATTTGCAATTAGTTCGTTAGAAAAACCCCCCTTTAAGCAACAAAATAATTTAAGTCAGTTTGTAGATAAGTTATCGAGTCTAGTTTACGTTTTCCATTAGAGTCTCGTGGGTTCGATACTCGGACTTACTTTAGCTGTACTGCACTGACCGGTACACTTGCCGGTTGTGTGGTTTAGGTTTAGAGAGTCTTAGGTTATAAATTTAAAACTTAGAGTGTCTAGTTTAGGTTAATTTAGTTAGTTTTTACTAAACCACTTTGAGCACATCAGGGTTACTCAGGTTGCGGTTTACGTTGCATACATAAGAGTATTTTAGCCACTGAGAATTGTGGCCAATGG
The DNA here is from genome assembly GCA_030844895.1 of Ambrosia x helenae. Lineage (NCBI taxonomy): Eukaryota > Viridiplantae > Streptophyta > Magnoliopsida > Asterales > Asteraceae > Ambrosia > Ambrosia x helenae. The sequence goes on along the minus strand of CM061234.1, from coordinate 21,626,766 downwards.
ACACACAATCATCCAGGAGTTGTGCTTTTGTTTAGACAATTGAGGATCAAGATAACAATAAAATATGATACAATACACAATGAAACCATAGAAAGAAAGACTGAACTCAAAGAAGTACGCCACGTAGTTTATGACTACGCGCGGGCATCCCCAATAGTTGTAAAATATGTTCTGATATTTTTTTATGTACTTATACATATTTGTCTTTAGCAGGATCTAAAGTCTTGCACTTTGCCCGAACCGCAAATCTTTCCATGTGTTTATCCCCGTTTGCGATGTATATCATGAATAGTATGATTGATGGATGTTTCTTCATTAATCCCGTCTGCATATTCAAATAAAAATGGCCTCACACCTCAAATTAACAATTACCCAAAATAAAAATATATATACACAAAAAGTGATTTAGATATGTTGTTATTGTTATATTATACCACAAAGTTTAAACTCAAGTGGACACCCTCCACAACCACTGATCCTTTTCTTTCTTCCTATGCGGTGATGAGTTGATCAAGACTATCAATGACCATTTCACTTTGTGCCTTAAAGCCCTCGACCGCCATCTGCTTAGGGCTAATCAGGTCAACGGTAGTCAAACCATCGTGGGGTAATGATATCAAAGGATCAACTGAAGCATTCTCAAATTTCTTTACTTTTCTTTTGGCTTTTGCTTCTGAAACAACCATTAGATCTAGATGTTCTCCTGCATAGGTAGAAGACCAAAGCAGGGGATTTTGTTTCTCATCAACAAAACTCCTCATCATGTACCTAATAGAGTATGTAGATACAACTGTTGTGATCCCTAATCTACTAGCCTGCATATTTAAGTTGAATGCTCAAAATCCATCTATGAAGCAGATCAAGATTAACTCATGGAGTTACTAGCAAAGCAAATATTGTTGATTTACCACATCCACTGTACCGCAAAGTAGCACTGTCACATATCCTTTTCGCTTTCTTATCCTGATGATCATAAACAAGGCAAAGAATATAAACTCACCTAGGCAGCTAGACGGGCAGTAACTGGAAAAAAAATCTAATTTTAAGCTATGCTGTCAAAGGTGTAAAGGTCTCGCCCAAAAGCAAAGTTTTTTTTTTTCATGCGAGGCACATGGCATAAAAACATGTTGTTTTAGGCTGTGTAGGTTGATTACAGGCTTGTTTAGGGTTTTAGACATGTGCAAACAAGTTTAGACAGTTTTTGGCTGAATAACGCACCCAACCACTTGAAACTGGGCCTATCAAGGCATGGAGCTTTCCCTATGCTTACTTGCCTAGATGAGCGCCTTGTGCTCTTTTAACAACATAGATTTTAGTAAGATGATAAAGTACCTGCATGCTAAAATTAAAGCATCCCTCTGCCTAGGACCAACATACTTGTATTCAGCCAAAGTATCACAAACAACATCAATGAATCTCCTCCGTTTAACGGCAAACATTGTTCGTCTTATGTATGATTCAAAAGGTATGCTACCATCTTCCTCATCTACATGATTAGTGTCTTTCCCAGATTTTGTAACACCCAATACAGCTAAAGTCTCCCCTAAGCATTTTGCTCTCATGATCTCAAACACCCTTTCACTAATATGTCAAAACATGCATATTAATTGCATGAAGATCCAATTATCATAATACCACAATCTTTATACAAACCAACAAAACAAAAGAGTAAATAGTGCTACATGAAACAGACAATGATATAACACAATGTTGAAGAAAAAAAGACACAATGAATCTAAAAAATGACACACTGATGAAAATAAGAAAAAGATACAATGCTACATAAAATGATAAAAGACACAATGATTTAAGGTAAATTTTAAAAACTACAAGCTAAAAATTAAAAAAAAAAACAAAAACCTAAAAACTACTGTGGGCCTAGGATTGAACCTAGGACCTCTCCGTTAAGAGGCACATGCCTCTACCATGTGGGCTAGCCCCACATTGCATGCCATAATCTAATTAAAACTCATTAATAATGATTAGACATCTTCAGTACTTTTTGCATGCCATAATCTCTTTTGTTTGAAACTTTAGCTTTAAATGCATATTTGGAATGGTCATCCTGGGCACATATTTGTGCTCAACATTTTAGAACCACTAATGTTCATATCTTCTCTAATTAACAAAGATGATTTTACTGTTAGGCTCTCAATCTAACCTCAGATGTGCTAAAGTTTGAGTTAAACTCAATCTGCAGTATCGAATAAATCGTTGCAGGTTTTTGAATGTCTGCTTTTACTTGCCTGTTTCTTTATTTAACCAACCAAGGTTATATGTATAATGTACACATCTTTGTGAGTTCAAAAAATTAATTAAAGTCTAATTATGAATTTTGTTGCATTTGTAGGTTACATCACCTTACGGGAACATTATTCACCATAAGGATAACATGCATATGATGAATTTGCACTCACATCAAGTGAGTCTGGGTAGTATCTGTCATGTTCTTTTCCTAGCCAACTTGGCTTAGGCGATCACTTTAGTGTTAATGTTTATTAGGAAATAGGGGATGCAGAAAAGGATTGGGATCGTCTGCTAACAAAAGGTTTAGGTGAACAACTTTAGTCGTTTGAAATATGACGTTTGTTAGAAACTTCTTTCAAGTATTGAACATTAGAAAGTCGTCTCAAATACACATGTTTTTTAAATTCTTTTACTAATAACACGAATTGACCCGCTCATAAGTAATGGGTCAAAACTGGCACCTCACAAATAAAGTATTATGGTTATATTTTTATCTACAGTGAATGGTATTTTTCTCGGGATGTATGACTAGTATGTTTTGTTGCCATATGATCCCTGTTGAGAGATCCCAACTTAGATGGCCTGAGATTACTGACATGTTGCTTGACTCGCTAGATACAAAATATAACACATGCCTTCATTATAGTGTTCATGTCAAGGATGTATTGGAATTTAAAAGACACTTTGGGAATCCTATGACCTCTTTCTTTTGTAACTATTTTTTTTTTAATTTCAGTATGTGTCGGGATGTTAACTTTGCATGCTTACAGAATTTATGTAACTCTTTAAACTGACACGCCAGTATTAGTAAAGCCGGATGGTATAGAATGCAATAGCATTTCAACTGATGGATACAACTAAGTAAATTTTTAAGACTTTACATAAATATTGTGTGTTTTGTGTAATTTAGAATGGTCAGATTTTAGATTTTCTACAATTAATTGCGTGGCCAGCATTGTCAACATCAACAGTATTTGGAAATTCAACACTAATTTTACTCAATTTTGCTTTTTATTTTTAATTCTTTGGAAGCTTTGGAGATAAATCAAAATAAGAAGTGCTATATTAGGTCTCCAGTCGGAAAGTGAAATCTCTCTCACTATCTTTGTAAAGTCAATTGTAGGCAATGTATATAAATATAATTGAAGATTCAAGAAATATAATTGTTTAGGGTATTATTTAGTTGCAAGTTATTTGGGATACGAATGATTTCGGAAGTATACTGTTGGGCTATAATAGTCAACATATAGTCGACTTTGTGAAAAGTGAGATAATATAGGTGCAATTGATCATGTCACTAATTCATGTAAACTGTGCTTCTTTGGCATGCAATTGGATGGCCGCAACAAACACATGTGGTTGATTTTATTAAATCGGTTATGGATGTTAAGTACCAAAAGCGCAAAGATGCTACTGTTTAATCAAAAGGGAACACTATTATTAGGCATAATACCTTTTCTTAGTAGTAGATAATGAAATTATTTAAGGGAAAAATGTGAATGCTGACTTGGTCAAGAAGTTAAAGTTGACTTTATCTATAAGTAACTCCACTCAAATGGCCCAAATGAGATTACCTTGAAGACTAAAAATATCATTATGTTATGTATATTGAGGTTTTAAAATTATCATTGTTAGAATGTAGACAAAAATAGGGTCAAGTTATTCTACACAGTATAACAAAATGAGAAGAGTGAGAAGGATACAAAAAACACAATAGATCACGAAATATGACATGAGTAAAAAATATAACACAATGCCGAAAAAAATTATACAATGTTGCAGAAAAAAGATACAATGAATCGCAAAAATTAAATGACACAATTATGAAAATAAGAAAAAGACACAATGCTACATAAAAGACACAATGATATAATGTAAATTCTAAAACTACAAGCTAAAAATCCAAAAAAACGAAAACCTAAAAAGTAAGATTGTAGGGTTCGATGAGACGGTTCCAATGCCGCTTGAATGAGTTCAATCGGTGTTTGTTTGATACCCTTCCTACGACTTCTTATTTTTTTCACCGTGTATTTGATCCTAACCCCACAAAAATACACATGGGCCTTATATGATATTTTTGCATTCAACCAAAATTTATACCAATTGGATTATCTAATATTCAATAAGTAAAATAACTTGCATACTACAATATTGATATTTGTTTTTTCATTTTACTTTTGTATGAACCGTGTAATACACAGGTCTCTAACCTAGTTTATAAATAAATAGTGTCTAATATGAACGGACTACACTTAAGGCGACCTTCTACCAATTTGACAATCTTTTATTGAAATTGACTCACTCATAAGTAAACACGTCAAACTTGACATCATTAACAATGATACAATCATGTACACCTTTCAGCCTCGAATGATACAAGTCAAAAGATTATAGCCATCATAACCTATTGGTTTTTTTCATTCACCCAGACAACTTGGGCATATTTAGCGATGTTAAACTTGTATTGCCATATCAAGATCTTTATGAAGAAGGTTTATGTAACACTAGAAACAAAAAATTGTTAACAATAGCCATCCAAGTCGCATTACAAGTAAACATAAATATATAATATACAAACTAGCGAGCTATATCAGCACCAATAATTATCAAAGTACCCGGCCTGATTTTGGAACATAAACCAGTTTGACGAATTCAGCAGCCGGTTGGTGGGTCAGGACTTTCGTTAGAAAGCATAAACTTAGAAGATATAATGAATAGCGGCCCCATAAGTATCAGCTTCAAGGAGGGTCATCAGGAGTCACTGTGCAACAAGCAGACCTGGACGGCTGGACGCAATAATAATAGCAGGATAGCAGCTATGGTTCCACAAAATACTAACAAAGTTCATGAATAATAAACAAATTAGCAGCATTATGACCCAACAATGGATAATCAAACCATATGAACCCTGAGAGAGTTCAGAGACCATAATACACATCAGTGCATAAGAATTACATTATGCTACACAAAATAATGCAGAGCAACAGCGAATACAACGGGTCCATCACCAGCGTAAAACCTGTTAACAGAAAGGAAAGTAGATAACAGCAAAAGATAAACACAAAAGCCCTGTAGATATCTACGGAAAATAAAACGGAGGAAATCAATTAAAAGCAACCAGCAAATGATAAAGATTTGCTTGTCACATCCATGATTCTCCTCTTAATGTTATCAATCAGACTAGTACCGTCCTTTAAAATATCAATCGAACAGGACAGAGAACAAAAACCGCATAGCCCGATATTGACCCGCGTATACCATTTACAATTAGATATTATAAATGAGAAACAATAATTGTAAATATGTGAAATGCATTGTCAAGGTTAATGGGTTAAAAACATATAAACTGTGCAATGTCAATCGAATTAACAAATACAATTGTTTACTTTAGTACAATCCAAACATAAGAAATGGATTAAACAGATGTTTATTTTATCGCTTGTATTGGCTGACCACCCCAAACCTAATAACTTTTAGAGGGTAGCATATCAAATTTAGTCTACATGATTGATCAGCACTGCTGCAAGTTCACTTCTCTACTGGATAAATTATGTATAATCTCTTACCTGCCTTCCATGGAACGAGATGAATGAATCTATACATGAGTAATATTCAACGTTCCATGTTGCATAAAGGCAATGCGATACACGAGTAACCTTCAATGTCACATAGATCATACAATCTCGAATGTTGAAGATTACTCGTGTATCTCAGGCTTTCACGTGATATACCAGTCACACACAACAACACAAAATCAGCAATTACAAGTTTCAAAGTTTGAAAGATAAATGCATAATTATATATGAGGCTCAGAGATCTGTAAACAAGGGAACAAAGACGGATAAATCCTCCATGGCTGCAAATCGATCGGTTGCAATGTGATGAAAGAATATTTCACATAACCATCCGGATAGATTGCCCTGCCAAGATGCGGATTATCTCAAACTTTGTTCCCATCCACTCGGACAGATACAACTTCATCATCACAGCCTCTATAAGGATCCAAACCGGTTTAAATGGTCTATATTCTTAAACCATACCGGTTTCGGAACCCAAAAACCGGTTTTTGTACACCTCTAGCTAATAACCAACAGCAGCAGCAGCAGCAGCAGCAGCAACAGCAACAACAACAACAACAACAACAACAACAACAACAACAACAATAATAATAATAATAATAATATAAGATAGGAACAAGGTAGGAAAAATCTGCGAGGGCTGCAAAACAATCGATTGCAATGTAAGAGAATACATAAGCATCCGGATTGATTGCCCTGCCAAAATGCAGATAAGCCCAATCTTTGCTCCCATCCACTCCAACAGAGTAATATTATTATTCATCTTCTTCTTCTTCATCATCATCATCATCACAGCCAGTTAAGATTATTAAGAAAGAGGGTGTTTGGGATTGAGTTATTGTTAAGTAAGTAGTACAAGTACCCATCCGTCCAACACATATATAATAAAGGGGTTGTTGAAATTGTTAACAGAATCATTGGCACTAATTTTGACTTCATAATAATAAAGTCAAAATCGGAAGAGGAGGGCAACAACCCCTAATAACCATCTCCTCTAATATGACCTCATCTTGTCCGAGTGGAAATTGTATACTTTTGGAACCCTAATTTGTGGCCTCATATTTATATTCGTGTGTGAAGGGTGTTTGAGAGTAAATTACGGATTAGGTCCTTGGAGTATTATTAATAGATACTTTCAGGATGAAACTTTTGTAAAACATTACTAAAACGAGTGGGTTATGTCCGCGTGTTGTGATGGTTCGGCTTTAAATAAACTTTATATCGAAATGTAGTTAAAACTAAACGTGTTGGAACGGTATATTTAGATTTTTATATATTTGAACAAAAATAAAAACAGAATGTGTTACATCAATCGAAAAGATGAGGAAGTTGATGATTTGATGTTTCTCGATGATGAATTGACATGGGATGAAGTACCTAAAGCTTTGAGGCCTTGAGGGAACATAGCCATATTCATGCAACTAGATCATTGAATGCAGAGGAAGTGGTGACGTAGCCAGTCCATCAAGAAAAGATTAGGTAAAACATGCAACATACGGTGATGAACTTGGAAAAGATATTGGATTTACCGATGTTGAGGAAGGTGAACCGTGTTTGGTTATGATGATTAATCAATAATTGACAGAGACTATCATTTATGTTTTTATGAATGTTTAAAGTGTTTTCTAATTAAAGCATGTTTTTATGTTTTACTGCATTGGGTTAAAATAAGTTTTTGTGTTGATGATTAACAAGTAGAAATGTCATGTATAATTATTTATTTAGTATTAGTATATATATATATTTTTTAAATTTAAGTGCCTTGTTTACATGAACTCTAGCCTTGCGCCACTTTTGGGACCTAAGAGCACCGGTCTTTTTAAAACCGATACACTGATAATAACAACCTTGCGTAAATTAAGGAGTGATCTCCTATGTATTTATTGTAATTACTATGTATTATTTGTTTCCTAGTTTAGGACCTCCTTTGTATTCTATATAATGTACTCATTTATTCAATAATAAAATGAGATTGAGAGTCCTTACATGGTATCAGCCAATTAGGCGATCCCCTCCCTCCCTCCTCTTTCTTCTTCGATCCATCTCCAAACCCTGATTTTTTTTTCTGCCGCCACTGTTACTTATGGCCGCTTCTTCCCCCACCACCGCTGCCATCCCTATTCCCCTCCATTCTCTCCTTCACTTCATCCCTTTGAAACTTACTTCCAATAACTACCTAGCATGGACACAGCAAGTTACTCTTGCTCTTTCCATGCAGAATCTTCTTGGCCATATTGATGGTTCGTCCATCATCCCACCCGAAACCATAATTGAATCCGAAAAACAGGTTTCAAACCCTGCTTATGCAGCCTGGTTATCTAATGACCGGTCTGTCTGCCTTCTCCTTCAATCATCCCTCTCTAAGGAAGCAATGTCTGAAATCATTGGTATCTCCAATGCTCGTCAGATCTGGCTAGCGTTAGAAACTGCCTACAGTCAACGCTCCACTAATCACATGCACATGCTTCATGACACCCTACGGATGTTACAGAAAGTCTCGTCCTCTGTCACCGAGTTTGGACGCAAATTCAAAAATATTTGTGATCAACTAGCAGCCATAGGCAACCCAGTTTCTGAAACTGACAAATGCCATTGGTTTTTATCTGGACTCGGCACTGCCTATGAGCAGTTTTCCACGACCCATCGTGCCATAGGCACGGCTTCTTTCAGGGATCTCCTCGGCAAGGCCGAAAATCAGGAGACTTGGCTTGCTTCTCAGGCCGCCCTTCACGGTCACAACACACCACAAGCAGCCTTCATTGCTCAACAATCTCGCCCTGGTAACTCCTCTCGTAACTCTTTTGGTTCATCCAATTCTAATCGTAGTCGTGGTCGTGGTCGTGGTCCTTACAGATAATCACAAAAGCAGTCAACAAACCATAATATGTGTTAAAAGTAAGCCAGCCTTTGGGAAATGTACGAGTACAGCATAAACTAGTTGATCAATTCAGAAGCCGGTTCACAGGTCAGAATATCCATAAGATGAAAACATAAATTCAGAAGATAAAAATCAAACAAAAACAACAACATTACTTTTCATAGAGACTATCATCAGCACTTACCATGTAACTAGCAGTCAAGCAGACCCAGAGGCAAGAAAAACAAGACATAAGCAATAGTGCCATACAATACAACAAGGTGCATGAATAATATACATATTAGTGCATTATGACCCATATGCAAAGACACAAGATGTTAAAAGAAAGGAGAGCAGCAGCAAGCTCAGAAGAACCCGGAAAAAGAGGATCAACAACCAAACACCCTATCTATCACAGCAAAAAGAACGAAATCATCATAAGGACTAAGGAATCAAATTAGTAATAAGAATATCCAAACAACATAAACAGTAAATACTAAACAACATCAAATTGTGCTAGATCAGTAACAATGTACCAAAATTTATAGTTCAAAACCAAGGAAAATGTGCATGCGCAAAAAATATTACAGTAAACGTAACTTTCTGGAGCTCAAACATAATACTTACGTCACAGAGGTTAAACATATGTTTACTATATCGCTTGAATTGGCTACCCCGAACCTGATTACATCTTTGAGGTAGGTTAACGTGACGATTCATTCGATGGCGTATCAAATTTAATCTATGTTGCCTCTTTATGATCCTATTTTTCCTTCTTTATATTGTTGATTGTCACCACTTGAATTTTCACAATTGACAAAACCGGCATGGAGAGTATAATCTGTAACCTAGGATTGATAAAACCTTCCATAAAACCGAATTAACACAACTTTAGGAAGAGTTCTTGATTGCTTCAACTTGATATAAAAATTGCTGTAATAAAATCATAGTGACGATAATACATCAGCGATTTGGATGTAAACAGCAAGGTCTGCAAGTAACTTAGCTAAACTTTATTGAATTCAAGAGCAACAGAACAAATGTAACGATTCATAACTTATTAAGAGCTCTAGTAGATGTAACATTGTATGACTTATGTACAAAAGGAGTAATCTTCAATGGTGAGAAGACATACAATATTGAATGTTGAAGATCACTCTTCTACCTCGGGCTTTTGCACAACTTCTATGATACAAAATCAACACTTGCATGTTTCAAACTAATATGACACCATAGACACCCATGTTAAAATCATCTCATAAGTATTCCATTCATAAATGGTTCGAGTGCACATCAATCCTCATGAATGCGGATGAGTCAAGTGACAAGAACCTTACATATAGCAGAGACCCACAATAATTATATCACTTTACCCAAGAAAAACAACTTTTTTTCCTGAAAATCAAGTTCATTTCTTATGGGAAAAATTATTTTTTATGTAGGCAGATGGTTGATACATGATGGTGAATCTTAAGTATTAGCCTAATTTATGCTACAAGCCCATAGGCTGCCAACTACAATCCTATATAGATACCTGCTTTTGTTATCTTGTTGATACGTTTAGAAAACTTAATGAGTTATTATGATGTGGGTAAACATAACAAAGTGAATACAACTAAATTAATTTCTTAATAATCTAGTTAACTCATAGTCTAGAGGTGTTGAGCTAACAAGCTTAGGCTTTTCCCACCAACTTATCAACCAATCTTTCATTTATGTCAAATCCTCCATATAAATTGATATGCAGTCAAGACATGAAAACAATCAGTTCATACATTTATTAGCAGTGTCGCCTCACAAACACCCATCCTTTGTCATACCATTGTTGATCTTTGCACTAACCTCTATGAAGAGTAGCATAATGGTTGCAGAGGCAAGAAACCTTCTAGAGGTAAATTTCCCATATCTTCCAAAGCCTGAATTACCTGATTTACATGAGATTCCAAAGCCCGAACTACCTCACTTACCTGAGATTCCCAAGCCCGAACTACCTCACTTACCTAAGATTCCCAAGCCCAAATTCCCTGATTTACCTGAGATTCCCAAACCAGAACTGCCTCACTTGCCGGAGATTCCCAAACCCGAACTGCCTCATTTGCCATCATTGGAAGTACTCTCATGGTGGCTCCCGGTGGTTGGTGATGATTTCGGTGGTGGTGAACAGTAGTGGCAGTTGTACATGGTGGTTCAGTTCGGGTTTGTTGGTTCTAGATGGTGGTGGCCTCGAGTTTCACTTTTGGGTGTAGATCCGAGTCAGGTCTAGCTCGGGTTCTTTTGAAGTATCGGGTTCGGGTCAAACCCAGTGACTGTACAGTCAAACCTGGTCAACAACGGTTAAATCTGGTCCGGTAACATGTAGATCGGGATACACGCGCGTGATTTCGGTACAGTTATTACGTATTTCTTTTGTTGATTGTATTTATAACTACATGGTATATATATTTATAAAACTATAAATACAAATAATAAAATGGTGTGACTTGCGAACGAACCTTTAAGGTATTAACGAAGAGTATAAATCGATGTTGTATATACTAAGTGTGACTTATAATAATACCGTATGTTGGACTAATTGGTTAGACTATACGTATGTGTGTGTGGGTGTATGCATATGAATATAAATAAGTAAAATTTATATAATTGTCGAAACGTATAAAGTTTCGTGAATTGAAATTGCGGATAAATGAATTTGTTGTCTTATGGTTTGAAATTGATTTTTGGGAAATTTATAGACAACTTGTGTTGTTTGGTTTGTACAAAAACAGAGGAAACTCTGCCAAAATTTTTATAAAATCCGAAGCGCAACGAGTGATATTGTTGCGTAATTTTGTGAATGAATCTTCCAAGCATTTTAAACAAATGATTTTGTCAAAAGTCGCGACGTTTTAGACAAATGGTTATTTACAATGACAAAGATAAACGTCGAGCAATATTTCCAAAACAAATATATAATATTTGTCGAGCGTCAATTGTATCAACTTCAATGGTTTTTGGTAACCAAAACATTGTTAAATATACGGATTTGAAATGCATAAACGCTCGGCTTATTTGGGAAAGATTATATGAAAACCTATGTTTAGAAACCCTTAAAATAATTCGGATTTTGGGAAAGAAATTACAAATGTTATTACACGTATTTAATTACTATATTGTGTTTTCAAAGTGTATTTTCCAAAAATAAGTAATACGTTTCATAGTATTAGTCTAAGTGGTTACATACGAATAGTAACAGGTGCGCAACTTGGGTACTATGTCGTATGTTAACACATTAATTATGATAAATCACGATCGGTTCGTTGAGTTAAACGCGTAACACTCGAGTTCGTACACACGAGTCTAGATAGTTGAATAAACTATCTTATAACCGGAAAATAAGCTAGGCTTATATATGATAGACTTTTAAGGTGTCATTTATTGGTAATTAGGGCACGAGGAAGTCGGTCAAAGCTCCGGGCTTTGTTTTCTAGCTAAGCAAGGAAATCAAGGTGAGTTTCACGGCTCCTTTTTACTGTTTTTGTTTGGGGGAAAGATATGTTTTGTCAAATGTTTTTACATGTCAAATGTTTTAAATGTCAAATGTTTTACATGACAAAATGTTTTCAAAAGCTAAACGTGATAAGTGGCATGATGAGTACTTGGGTTTTGTTGTTTATACACCACTCGGGGTGAGTCCTCGCTACTGTAACCATTTACTTGTGTGTTGTGTGTGTGTGTTGAAATTGAGAACCGAAGGAATATTTGGATAGCGCTATTGGTGCCTGACAAGGCCCACCCCTAATCGATAGCGTCGATTATGCAACTGTGTATGCCTGGGGTGCACGTATTTTGAACTAAGTTGTTATTTTCGAGAAACAACTACTGCTCGCAGGGCATTATTATTAGTCTTGGTTTGGTTATGGGCTCAAGGGATTGCTCGTCATAGTTTGTAGGAGTTAGCTACTTTTACAAAGGTCACTGCTAGTGTTCGTTCCGCACATGTTTTTGTTGTTAAAATGTTGATAAATGTTGATGTTATGGAACTAAAACATGTGAACTCACCAATATTTATATATTGACGTCTTTTTAAACATATCTTTCAGGTAACTAAGTGCTGAACAAGTATGCGGCTAGTACGGTGGAATTTGGGATGTCAGACACTGGTTGGGGGTTCAATCTATAGTTACCATCGGGTTGGGACATAAACGGAAACACCCCATGTTGAAACTTCATGTTTGTTGTTTTATGTAATGTTTGAAACAAGGTACTTCTTTTTGACATCTTAATGAATTGATCTTTTCTAATTAAATATAGTTTGTGTTAATCTTGACTTTGATATACTTTCGAGCGTTGCGCCACGTGTTTCCGCCATTGGCGTGGTGTGACATTGATGTGTTTGGGCAACACATGTCGGCTGTTGAATATCGGGATATCGTTAAGTATACACTTATGATTCCCATGTTCCTAGTTGATGAGCCGTGTCCAGTTTTTAAAAAAGGCATGTTTAGATAAATTTGGGGAGCATGCCCTTCACTGTAAGGAGCTGCCAGGATTTAAATACAGACATGACCTGGTTAGGGATGTCTTATGGGACGTCTTAGAAAGAGCAGGGATTTCAGCTAGGAAAGAAGCCCCGGTTAATTTTTTGACGGATCCACTTGAGGGTAGGCGCAGGACAAAGCCGCGTGCGTTAATCTCATAGAGGTGTCTCCTTTGGTGGGACTTCGGGATTCGGGGTTTGTGGCAGGGCAAGCAGTCCTAAATGCCGAATCCAAGAAAGTTGATAAACATGAAGCTGCTTGTCTTGAAAACCAACACGTCTTTGTGCCCTTCGCTTTTGACACATTTGGGGGCCTTGCTCCCAAAGCAATCCGGTTTTTAGATCGAGTGCAAAAGGTGGTTGCGGCGCAGGATAACCTATTATAAGCAACACCCGAAATGGATCTGCAGCTATTTTTTCTTCAAATGCATCTACTTAGCCACCAGGTGCCAGAGCAATCCCTCACATGATTAGGTAGAAATTTGAATTTAAAGCAATTGAAAAAAAATCTAAACAAGAATTTAAGAAATCTAAGAAGAAGAGCATTCGAGTGTTGAGAGATTGATGTTCTTACTTGGTGTTTTGATTTGAAGAATCAAAACCCTAGTTTCATCACCTGGGAACTTGCTGGACTTTTGTTGAATTCATTGTTGCTGGTTGTGGTTGTAAAGAAATCGACCATGGCTAGAGGAAGAAGAACATGAGAGATTAATGGAGTATACATCACTGCTGCTTCACATAAAAGAAACCGATTAAGTAGTTGATTAAGAAAAGGGAATTAAATGGTAGGTGATGGGGAAGAGGAAGTGATGATGGAAACATCATGCATTCAATTTCGTACCGATAAAATTGATGATGATGCAATGAAAGGTTGGTCTCACATTTAAGATGTTGTGTATTAAAAGTTGGACATGAGGGTAGGGATGGAATATGTTTTCAAGATGTGAGGTATGAGACCACCCTAAAATTACATTGCTACCAGTCTAAGTGTCTTAATTATACAAAAAGTTCCAATTATACCCTCATTATATTAGCTTGATTCACTTGTACATGTTGCTATATAGTTGGATGGTGCACAAAGTTACTATGTTAGCCATCACTCCTTAATAATATAATTTATGTATAAGAGAAAGTCCGTTTTGCCATATTATCATGATAAAATACCGGACCATGTTTAATATGATCAACCTTTTACAAGGAGATGGGAATATTTGCTATAGTTTTGACTAACAACTGAGTTGATAGGATTGATATACTAACATGTAACAACCTGACCAGGAGGGCCTGGACGTTACGACAGTTTGGTGACAGACATGCACAACAGAAGCAACGATGGACTAATATTAAATATTTGTACAACTATTTAGTTCCAAATATTATAAATACAAGATATAAAATAAACTAAAGTCTAATGCCAGGACGAGACGCGGCGCTCGTCAAAGCAGCTGGCGGGTTGTTATCCACTAATCAATCTGATCTCTACATGTCCATTAGTCTAGAAGCTCTAATCCGCGATGCTTATAACTCATTCTTCTATCACGATAATCTCTATTTTACACAACAAAGTATATACATCGTCTTCACGATCATCCAAATGCAGTACCTGAACACATGCTTAAAAGAGTTTAGGTCAGCAATTACGCTGGTGAGTCCGTGTAATTAGTAAGTGGATCCAAAACAAGTTTATCATTTCAAAATCCGATTTCCAAGTTTACACAGTTTAAAACCTCAACCCTAACACTAGATCTATCTACTGCCATTATAGATCTACAAGGCATAATATATGCCGCAATGGTCCGTAGGCCTCAGTGGAGGGTTTCCCGGTTTCCTAGTCCCGGGTCCACTATGCGTGGGGGTTTCCCCAAGTAGTACTACCCATATATTAAGTGGCTCACCTCTGAGTTAATGAGTGTCGGTATAATCCGGCAGCAAGTATCTTGCCACATCACCACAGTTTATAAAAAGGAAGCATGCATTCACCCCAAAACAGTTAAAACACGAAAAAGGGAAGTGGTACATGGAACTCACCTTGGTGCATCATCATGCAGTTACATTTCATCCCGAGTCATGATCCATCTATCGATCTCTGTCAAGAACCTACTCAAGTTTACAACTATTAGCGCGTGTAACCAGTGTCGCGGTTACACGTGTGGGCACACTTAGGTTCTTTAGTTGTCATGGGTTGGTTCACTTTATCGTCTATTAATAACACCTCTTTTCTAATCATTTATCTTGCTTCCTAAATGTATTTAATATCCAAGTTCCTATGTGTTGTGTTTGATTATATCGTGTCCTCATCTTGTGTAATAGTCCATATTATTTTTATGTCTCATAATCCTTTCTAACTCTATTGTCTCATATACCATTTGTCTATGTGCTCCTATAATTATCCGTTAATCAATAGTCTTGGATGTCCTGCTCATTGTCGTATATCTCGGGTCCGTCGTAGTCTAGTCATGTATCATGTCCAATATCTTAATCACCATCGAGGTAATAATTGTTTTATTATTTATATATCCAAATCCTTGACTTCTAATACTTTGTTTTAGTTCATAATCTAGGCTAATGTTCAAGTATCTCAATGGTCGTCTACACTCATTACATGTTCCAATCGATCAGCAAGATTGTATATTGTTTTGGTTTGTTTAATTGATTCACATATTTTTTGAGACACATACACACACATATAAATTACACAATTAGCTAGTGGTCGGTGTCGAGTTAGTCCAATGTCGAGTCCCACACGTGTTGTTTACGACAGTTATACAAAAAGATAGTAATCGAAATAGTTCTCGTGATGGTATACCTCCTGATATGCCTTCGGTTTGACTATTTTTGCTGGTCAGTTGACCAGGTTGTTCCGAGCATTGACCCGGACCTTGATCCCTTATCTTCTCAGCACAATCACCACCCAATCTTAACAGATTCTAATCGGAACCTCTATCTCCGCCGTCCATGGCCACCTCAGCAACCACCGTAATCATCCATCATTGAAACCCAAGATCACCACAATACCTCGTCATCACCAATCCTTACAACCATAACCCCAACTTCAATCAGACACTAACAACAAGAAAGGATATCAGATCTTACCAAGCTACTGAAACCTTAACAGACCACTACCGCCACTGTTGTCTTCTCTGTCATCGTCTTCCTCCGCGTCTCTTCCTCTCTCTACCCGGCCATCTTCTCTCTCCGTGATTCTCTCTCAGATCTGCTGAATAGTGTGTGTATGTGTATCGGTTGTGAATAGAAGGAAGGGGTAAAGGTTGAATGGTTTGGCGTGGCTCCGCCGGAGCTCCGCTGTGCGCGGCGGCCGGGATCCCTCCGGCTTCTCCTATTCTCTTACTCTACCATATATGTATTTGTGTGTGTTGTTTGTCATCAGAGAAGAAGGGTGTGGTGATTTAGGGTATTTAAAGAGGTTTGTGGTTAATGGTTTTTAACAAAACCATATTAACCCACACATGGTTTGGTGCATGTTTGGCTCTCCATTTCCACACCTCCTTTTAACTTATTAACTTATTCAATAAGTCATAAGTTAAAAAAAGTGTTTGGATGTTTTTTTTGAAAAGTAACTTATGGAGGGGTTTTATGCTTTGAAAAGGAGATTTTGGGGGAAAAATCATAAGTCACAAATTGTGACTTATGAGAATAAGTAACTTTTGAAGGAGGAAAAGTTATAAGGAGGAATGGAAATGGAGAGCCAAACATGCCCTTATTATATTACTAGATTATTGCCTGCGTGTACACGCGGTTCAACAATTAACAATTATTTGGAGCAGTAAAACCTATAAAAAATATAGTTGAAATATTTTATTAAAATTTAAAAGTAAGAAATACACATATTATTCAAATAACACTAAATATTTCCTTATACACCACATTTTTTATTTGAGTTATGACATTCCCATCACTATCTAGTATAAGTAATTTCACCCCTGCTCTGCTTTTAACTCTTGATAATGCGACATAAAGTTGGCCATGTGAGAATACGTGGTCTCTTAAATACAATCCAACCTTCGATAGAGAATATCCTTGGCTTTTATTGATGGTCATTGCGAAACATACGGATATTGGGAATTGACGCTTTTGGAACTTCACTGGAATCTTGTTATCAGATGGTATTTGAGGAGTATTATCTAGTAAAAAATAAATAGTAGTGAAAAATATTTCTGGTAAAATGTTAAAAGTAAGACACTGTTTGAGTCAGATTATTCAAAATTCGAATTAAATGTTATAATTAAGTTTAATTGTTACCATTATAGATATTAAAATATGAAATTATATACTTAAATAGAACATTTAATATTTGAATATTAATAAAGTTTAACTGAAATCTATCAATTCAAATTCTTGTATTCAAAATTTGAATTTTAACTTATAACTAATTTGAAAATTTATAACTAAAACTATTATTTGTTAAAATTTAAATATATTAGGAAATATCTAATTAGTATATCTCTATTTTAAAGTTAATTGTAGGATTATTTGTTACAATTATTAACTTAACTTCAAAAGCTTGAAATTTTTTTAAATATTCAAATCATTCAAAATTCGAATTAAATGCTATAATTAAGTCTAATTCTTACTATTATTATCTAGAATTCAAAATTTAGAATTTTTATAATGTTAACAATATTTTAAAATTTATATTATAGATAATGAAATATGAAATTATATACTTAAATAGAACATTTAATATTTGAATAAATATAAATTTTAACTGAAAAATTTGAATGTTAACTTCTAACTAATTTGTGAAGTTTATAATCAAAACTATTATTTGTTAACTTTTAAATATATTAGGAAATCTCTAAATATAATATCTCTATTTTAATGGTCATAGTTGGATTAATTGTTACAATTATTAATTTAAATTCAAAGTTTAATTTTTTTTAAATATTCAAATAATTCAAAATTTGAATTAAATGATATAATTAAGTCTTATTGTTACCATTATTATAAAAAATTTAAATTTTTTATAAGGTTAAAAAAATTTAAAAATTAAAACTCTAGATATCAAAATATGAAATTATATACTTAAATAGAACATTTAATATTTGAATATTTATAAAGTTTAATTGAAATCTATCAATTCAATTTCTAGAAATCAAAATTTGAAAGATTCAAATCATTCAAAAATTTGAATTAAATATTTTTAATGTGTTAATTAAATCTAAATGTTATCATAAATCTTAAATTCAAATTTTTGAGATTAAATATTTAAATAAAACATTTAGTATTCAAATATTTTTAAAGTTTAACAAAAATCTATAATTTCAAATTCTACTATTTAAAATTTTAGTTTTTACTTGTAATTAATTTGAGAAAGTTACAACCAAAATTGTTAATTGTTATATTTTAAATATATTAGAAAATCATAATTTAAAGATAATAAATAGTTGTAATGGTTACCATTATTAACTTTAATTCAAAAATTTAATTTTTTAAAAGATTAAGTCATTCAAAATGTGTAATTAAAAGCATAATTAGTATGTGTAATTTGTTACCATTATTAAACAAAATTTGAAATTTGAAATCTTGTCTAATTCGTATTTAAATATTTCGAATTTTAATTTGAAATTTGAAATTGACAATTCGTTATTTAATTGATTACCAATATAAGCTAAAATAATTTTAGGATAATACAGGGCAATTAATATGATCAATTAATGTATTAATAAGAGTTTACACAACTTATGTAGGGACTTTGAATCATATTAACTGTGTAAATAAAAGGATAATTAGTTAGTGTAATTATTAAGCAAAATTCAAAATTTTAAAATTTGTCAAATTAGAATTTAAACATTTCGAACTTTAATTTGAAATTTTGAAATTTTGAAATTCAAAATTCGATATTTAATTGATTACCAATATGAATAATATAGCACAACTAATATGATCAATTAATGTATTAATTGGAGAGTTGACACTACTTATATAAAGACTTTGAATCTTATTAAATGTGTAATTAAAAGAATAATTAGCGTGTGTAATTTCTTACCATTATTAACCAAAACTCAAAATTTGAAATTTTGTATAATTCGAATTTAAATATTTTGAATTTTAATTTGAATTTTGAAATTCAAAATTCAAAATTTAACTTATTACCAATATAAATTACATTAAATTTAGAAAATGAGTAATTTGAATGTAATAAGGAAATTTAATGAGTTTCTAATTTACGTCAGTTTTATTTCTCATTCTCATTTATTGTTTTTTGTTTTTTAAGAAAAGTAAAAAGACTAAAACGTGAAAAAACAAGATATCTTCAATTAACCAATATCTCCATCATGCAAATCATGAACATAAAAAACATAGTTGGAACAAACAACACCTTTTAAAAACGACCCAAATTGAAAGACTTTGTTTTCCCAAACCATTTTTTCTTTATAAAGTTACGCATAAATCCAAAAATTAAACTTAAATCAAGCCTAGCAAAAATTGAATTGATAATATAGAAATCACTTTAGGTGATATAAATTGAAATTAGTTATCTATAACTGAACCTAATAATAGTTTTAGAGGTATATTGAATATAATTCATAACATGAGCATGAGAAATATTGATGAGCAACTAAATAAAAAAGATTAGAAACTATTACCGTGAGGTGAACCATCTCACCATACGAATCTTCATCAATTATTCAATTTACCAATCCAGATTCCAGCTTAAAAAAAGCAAACAAAACTGATATTGTAGCTTACTAATGAACAAACCTACAAACCTTAAAAAACATAAAAAATGAATGAAAATCATATGAACTTACTGATTCATATCCAGCCAACTGAAGATTCTTCTTCAATTTCGTATTCCAAATATAAATTGGCTTATATCGCGAATTATTACAAAACATAGAAAAATAAACTCAGTTATGCAAACTATTTTGAAGCACATATTACCTGAAAGCAAACTTCACATTTAGGATATTTACCTCAAGTTCAGTGATCCGGTGACCATTCGCATGACATGACAGTGAAAGCACTCCGGATTTTAGGAGGTACCCATGCATCCCAGATACCTACTGTAACCATTGTCACGATTACAACCACCACATGGTTTGATATTTCATCAAACTTTTAAATTATAAACCAATGTCAAATTAAAGAACTAATCTACTAATAGCAGCATATAAGAACTTATTTTTCATAGGTATATATTTAAAAAATGGACAAAAAAGAAGCGTATTACCAAAATGCCTTGGGTCATAATGCTTGTCGAATAGTAAGCTTTGATGGTATTCAATCATTTACATCATCAACTACTCGTTATAAATATTGGTATCTTTTCATAAAACAATTTTGGCTGCAAAACCACAGAGTTATACTTTATAATTGTTAACACATAGCCTGCCCAACTAAAACACAAAATTAAAATAGGAAAAAAAAGTAAGCACACCTTGCTATCCCATACGCCGGTGACAATATCAAATGCATAAGCTCAGTTTCCTCAAACTTGGCATCATCTTGACTCGGGATTTGAGACGCTCAAAACAACAATGTTCCAGTCAATCACAAAATGTTTCTAATGGTCCTTAAGAACGCCTTCCACAATAAATGTAAAAAAATAGTTTGTATCAAACATTGGTTTTGTAAAAAATGTGGGTTAAGCAAAACAACAAACAACTTGTGGGCATGAAAGTAAACCAAAAATTTAATCATCAACCTATTTTAAAAATAACTCATGCAAGTAATAAACCTGTTCTATATATTCATATATAAAGCCAATAAAAGAAATAAAGAATCAAACTACCACTTAGTAATCAAAGTCTCAAAATTGAAAATTATGAGAAATAAGTTTTTACCGTTTCATCATCTCCTCCCAGTTTGTGTGAGTGTGTGAAGTTATATATAAAACTAAAATGAACCAACTCTTCACCCGATCATGATTGGATATCATTTTGTTCTCAGATTTCCTGGTGTACTTTCCTTGGATGAGTAGCAGCTAGATCGGAGAAAGAACTGACAATATGAGGTGAAGTGATGACCCACTAATGCCGACGGAAGTGACAGGGTGATGAAAAGATGAAGCTCCCTAACGCTCCAATTCGCTAACGTCTCCGGTAAGGCGGTAATCATATTCATCACCATTCTTGGAATTGAGACATTGATATGTGATAATTGTCTAGTTTTTTGAAATTGGATGGATGAGAGAGAGAGAGAGAGAGAGAGAGAGAGAGAGAGAGAGAAATGAGAAGAATAGAGTGATTGAAGCTCAAATTTGACCACATTTAATTATTTAGAGCTTAAATTTTGACCTCATTTAATTAATTGACCAAAATTAATTGAATGATTTTTGATTTTTAGAAAAAAGAAAATTTTTATAAATTCCCACACTTGGACATTTGGCACAAATTGATTGGCTATATAATTGGAGGATCAACATGGAAGTGCCATGTGTCCACATTGAGTTTCATATATTAGTTGTATAGATACATAGATAGATGTGTCACACAAGATGGGTGCCATGGGGCACATGGCAATGGTGCCATGTGTCCCATGTGGTGACTAAGCAATTAGTCACGGGTCAGGTTTGAGTTCGTAACGCGTTTTAGTTCGGTCTCGTAACATGTATTTTCTATTAATAGTTTATGTATAATGGTTCGGTTTTTAATTTCGCACATAAATGTATTACCCATTATTCCTTCTTGGTTACTTTATTATAAAATAATAATAATAAGGTGCTAAAAATTTCTGGGCCCTATGACCGGGGTGTTACATAACATAAACAAATATCATTGTTTTAATTCTCATCACGCCGCATCGTGCGGGTATATTCCTAGTATATATGTATTTGGGTTGGGATCCTAAGTGAACCAACCCTTATTTGAGAACTTAGAGAACTATTATGGGCCACACATTTCTTATAAAGGCAAAATTTTTTTTTTTTTTTTGTTTTAATCACATGTTTTTATGCAAAGAATTTTTTTTCCATTTATACTTATGTGTATATAACAATTATACATATGTGTATATTACATTTTCAGGTATACATATGTGTATATTTCAGTTATACGTATGTGTATATTGAATTATATATACGTATATATTGCAATTATAAACATGTGTATATAGAAAAAAAGTACAAAAAAAATAAAAAAAAATTCCTTCATATAAAGCAGTGATTAAAGCAAAATTTTTTTTTTGCCTTAGAGAAATTTATGGTCCAGAATGGTTCTCTTAGTTCTCAATTTAGCCAAAGGTTCTCATTTAAACCAAATCATATATATATATATATATATATATATATATATATATATAGGGTAAGGATCCATGAAAAACCCTCCTAAACCGGAAAACTCTAGAAACTCTAACTTCCTGAGCTTTTTGGGGCCTGGAAATTTTAGGGCATGTAATATACATGATTTTAAGCATTTTGAGCCAAAAAAAAAAAATCAAAAAAGCGCCGAACACTTTTTTTTAAAAAAAAATCAGAAAAAAGTTTTCGGGTAACACATGTTAAGCGATTAACATGTGTTAACAATGCGTTACCCGAAAACTTATTTATTTTTTTTTTAAAAAAGTACTCGGCGCTTTTTTGATTTTTTTTTTTGGCTCAAAATGCTTAAAATCATGTATATTACATACCCTAAAATTTTCATATAAAAAAAAACTCGGGAGGTTAGAGTTTCTAGAGTTTTCCGGTTTAGGAGGGTTTTCCTTTTATCCTTATACTATATATATATATATATATATATATATATATAGGTTTAGGTTCCTGTACAAAGGACATATTTCGTGAGAAGTGTGAGAAGGACTAAGAATTGACATGTAGGCATCATGTTTTGGATTTAGGAATGATGTTTTAGGTTGTTTTAACTTGAAAAACACCAAACACAACAATTTAAAACACGATACAATGTATTATAGTCATTAAATTTAAAAAACAGCTAAAACACACTACTTAACGCTTAAAACATACTGCTTAATGTTCTTAGCATGGTGTTTTAAGTTTTAAGCCTAAAATATATTGTTTTCGGTTTTTAATTGTTATGTTTGGTGTTTTTTTTGGCAAAACAATCCAAAACATCACGACTAACTTCAAAAAATGATACTTAAGTATCAATTTTTAATTCTTCTCACAAAATATGGCATTTGTACAGGAACCTCACCATATATATATATATATATATATATATATATATATATATATATATATATATATATATGCAATAGACTAGAAACGAAACATTACAAACACCAAATCCGTAAACAAAAGAAGAAACAAACTACAACAGATCAGAAACATCAAACGCAGATCATTTTTAAAACATCCAAGCAATTATTTAACGATTTGACATGAATCCGTAAAATTGGTCAAATTATTAAAAATATAATAATATAAATATCCAAATATATTTAGTCGAAATGAATTGTAGTGTTTATAAAGTGTCATTGCTTAACTTGGTCGAGTTATTGGCATGTTGAAGTTTGTAACATTATTTGTAACTGTTCATTCTTAGCCGAGTAATCCCCTTTGTTATCACCCTCACTAGCTGGTTGTCTTGCTTGCCATTCCTTTTCTTTTCTCTTATTGAAGCTGCGTGTTTGTTTCCTGAAAAAGTTGAGCCGAATTTTTTTTTTTTTTATCAACTTGTAGCTAACAATTAAATACATTTGTAGAGGAAGGTTCTTGTATAAATGGGTATTATCCTACAAATAGCCCTTAACGTGAGAAGCGAAAGAGGATTTTTTTTTCTAATCTTGTTAATCATGTATAATTAGTACTGAAATCTAAAAAAAAAAAAGAAACAGAAAAAAAATTAATGTAGAGTAATTACGTAATTTCTCTTGTAGAATAATTACGTAACTACTCTAGTGTATTCTACTACAACTACTCTAATTACATAATTGTGCTAACATTTTTTGTAAAGTTTTTTATATTATTTATCCTAAAAGTATGTTTAAGCAGATGGAAAAAATTAAAAATAAATAAAAAAATTCCTCATACGTTCTCATGTTTTTAGTAGGTTAAGCCTATTTATGTTTGAACTTTATCGTAGACATATAATAAATATGTACATATAACACATTATTGTAAGTAAATTTACCAGAAAAAAGTTACTCCTGATAACAAAGTATAAGTTATTAACCCAAAATAGGAGTATTGGATTTTAATAATCCAAACTTTCACTAATTGGCCGATAATAATCGGTACTTCAAAAATTTCCAACAACAATCCCAACTTTTAATGTATTAGTCGACAATGAACCCTTGTTAACTAAGAACTAACTCAGTTAGTGGATGATGATATGGCATGCTCACACTGACATGGATGATGATGTGGCAAGCCATGTCAATGTCCACGTCATCGTCCATGCCAGTGTTGGCATGCCACATCATCGTTCACGTCAGCGTGAGCATGCCACGCCAGCGTCCAAGTCACCATTCACTAACCAGTGGCGAGGCTTAGTTGGGGCGGGAGGGGGCGGCCGACTCCCCGAATTTTCGTGCAGAAGTTCCGATTATATAGTATTCGTATAGAAAATTTTGTAAATATAGGGTTTCGACCCCCCGAAACTGGTTTCCGACCCCCAAAACTAGTGACTTCCGACCCTCCGATGACTTCCGACCCCCCGAATCTTCGGGTCAAGCTTCGCCACTGCCACTAACTGAATTATTTCTCAGTTAACAAAGGTTCATTGTCGGTCAATACGTTGAAAGTTGGGATCGTTGTTAAGCATTTTTAAAGTACAGCTTATTATCGGCCAATAGATGAAAGTTTGAATTATTAAAATATAATACCCCAAAATATAACTTATTGCATCAAATATGATTAGACCAACTTGCAAAATCGTTTTTTTTATATCATATTTTTGTCTGAAGTTGTGTTGAATCCAAAAAGAAGTGATTGAACCAAAACTAAACAGCAGACTAATCTCAGTTTTTCCTCACAAACAATAAAGATTTGAATCGTATGTGTAAGAATTGCTTCGTTCAATGAAAAGTCGGATCAGATGATTGTTGAAGACAAAGACAAATGAGCTGTTCAAGAAGAACTATTGTGAGGAAACAATTGTTATTCTAGATAATAGTTGTTTATTATATCAGTGCTTGATCTCCAAGTTGAGAATGCTAAATCTTGATCAAAGAATATTTTAATCAAGTACCAACAACTGCTTGTCAAAAACCACTGTTAACAGCTAAAACCCAATAGACTGTTTTGATAAAACAACTACAAACTCAGAAAACGACTACTTTCAATAAAGTGCTTTCAATAGGAGTGACAGTAGTGTGTTTAATAAAAGACTTTTGTAAAATAGCTGTTTGGACCGACAGTGTGACGGGAAGAGTATGGAATTCAAATAGGCATATCTTGAGCTACAAAATGAGTTATCGGCAATGTTTTCAGAACCGGACTGGACGTCGAACCAGACCTTCCACCGGGTCACCGGTCCGGTCCGACTGGTTCAAAGAACCGGCAAAAAATATTAAAAAATCCAATAAAATTGTAAAATTTCCGGTTCGACCCCCCCTTTTGCCCGGTCCAACCACCGGGTCAATGCATGCCCGGTTCAAACCACTGACCCAGACCGGTCCAACCTCCGGTTCCTGGTCCAATCGGTCGGCCCGGTCCGAGTTTGAAAACACTGGTTACCGGAACAACAAATTATAAATCTTGGGTGTTTTGACAAGAGGAATCCAAATATGTCCTTAGTATGGGCTTCACGTTCTCAGTATGCCCATACTTATTATGCTATTAATTCGGATGTCGGGGTCCATAACGGCCCATTGAGGATTGGTAATATCCGGTTACGGGCCTTGACGCATAAAACCCCTATTTTCTATTATTTTTTTTTCTATTTAAGCAATGTTGATGGCTATATACCCAAGAATTTGACTAGAGGCTGCTACCAAACATCCAAGGAGTAATTTTGGAGGATCTCGGAGCATGGAGGATGTTATCTTGAAGCTCAGATCAAGATCTATCACCCAATTAATGTGTATTCGTGTTAATTGGCTTGGTTTGTCATTTATCTTTTGTTTTCTACTAATTACAGAGATATTTGCTAGTTAATTTATATGGTTCTTGCTAATCTTTGGCTATACTTTTTTAATCTAGGTTTAGACGAATCTTGATTAGGTTTGACTTCTTGGTGACTATGATGTTAAGTTATATGGTCAAATCAATCTTTCAATGAGGTATGCTAGTTATATTCGATTTCTACTATCTTTGGATTGTAAAGTCAACAATTAATCTAAGGGTTGAAACCTTATCTGGTAATAGACAACTTAGTAATACAATTGAAGTATGCTAGTTAGATTCTATTTCTACTATCTTCGGATTATAAAGTTAACAATTAATCTAGGGCTTCTAGAAAAGAGTTAAGAATTTTCTGCATGTTTGATTTTGATTAGTTCATAAGTTGCAATGTTCAGTCTAGAAACCCTAAATCATAAGTGAATATGACGTAAACTTACTTCTTTAATCTGGATTATCTGTGTGTGTCTGTAACAATGCTTTCTAGCATTTTGTTATTATCCTGGTAGGGTTCTAGTCTCTCTAGCACTTCACACAACTTCTTAAAGTCACTCGGGGTTATCATTCTAGTCAAGAGGATTTGACACCTAGATGGGTGTTCTCTCCATTTGAATTCCGTAGACTTTTCTAGTTGTTCCTAGATGTTTTCTAGTCATTCTCTTATTTGCACTTCACACAACTTCTTAAAGTCACTCGGGGTTATCATTCTAGTCAAGAGGATTTGACACCTAGATGGGTGTTCTCTCCATCTGAATTCCGTAGACTTTTCTAGTTGTTCCTAGATGTTTTCTAGTCATTCTCTTATTTGCAATCCTTAGTTTCTTTAAGAACCGTTCCTTTTACATCAGTTAGATATTCCCAAATGATTGATTATCAGGAGCCACTATGTCCTTAGGATTGATACTTGGTCCTTGTCAGTACTTTTTTACGTATACGATAGGTACACTTGCTAGTTATGTGTGTAGTTTGTTTTTAGTATTTTCCTTTTTTTATAAATTTAAAATATTTATATGTGTGTGTATGTATTTATATAGTTCGCACGTATCAGGAGCTATTGATCCAAATCTCAGAGCTCATCAAAGAGCTCTAGAGTCGCAACAAAAAATTCACTATGTCTTCTTAAAGAACTATTTTGACTCTCAACTATTAAAAGGTCAAAATTGCACTTAAGGATCAAAGTGCTTAGCTTGAACGTCTCTCTCCACCACCTCTGTGGTTTCATCTAAAAGATGATGATACCAAAAGGGGAGACTTTCGTGGATGTTGTTAAAAAAAGGCAGAAAATAGCATGATTCGTCTAAACAAAAGGCCAAAAGCACAAATAAAGAAGATTTTATAGAAAAATCAACAAGCCAAAGATGCAGCAGTAGCTATAGAGAATTCAGAAGCACATAACAGAAGAACTGGCTCAACATGCTTCTAAAAGATAGAAACAACAGCTTGGAGACATGAAAAAAGACAAGGTTGGAGGTAAAACAATTCAGTGAAAAGGTTGATGCATCAACAGTCGATGAGGAGCAAACAGTTATTGAGTTGTCGGACTAGGAAAACACTACCGGGTAAACAACTGATAGCACACCAAGAAGGGTATGCATAAGTTTTTCAAAACCCACAATTGTAAATGACAATATAGTGGTTTCTGAAACTCCTTCTAAGCCACTAGTTGTTTAAAAAACAATAGCTGATGAGCCTTTTACAAGGGTGTTCTATAACACTTACAAGAGAACCAAATGGAAGTTTGTGGTTTAAGAAGAAGAAGATTACGGTTAGAAGGCTCATTAACATGTAACAAAACCATCACCAAAGAGACCTACATCTCCTACAAAGCAACAAAATATCAGAGGCTAACAACTCAGAAGTGGTCATCAAATTAAGGGAGGCTGAAGCACATAAAAGAGTTGTCAAGCTAAGTGTTGGAGAAAAGGTACGTAGTAGAAAACTATAAGAGGCTTGAAGAGTTGAGAATTAAATCATGTCCCGAAAAGGTGCCACCACATATAGACATGTCTAAGGCTATCATTCCTCATAAAACCCATAGAATTTTTCGAATCATTCAATAGGAACAAGTATATGCAATCCAAAAATGATCAAGAGATATCAAGAAGTTAGAAAGCAAAATCAATTTCCTTGGGAAGTTGGTCTATGTGATGAAGGTGAAAAACGTATTCTCCCAAGTTCTTTTCCTGAAGATGTATATGTATTCAAGTTAAAGATAGAATGACAGAAATGGTCCTTGTGGTTTACCGTAAGTTTCACCTTAGAGTACTAAAGTTATTTAGTTTCAGGTTGAGGTTCCAAGGTATGTTTCTGTAACATCTTTAGGTATTAGCACTAACTGTCATTAAAAGATAACTGGATTCACCCTCACTTGCTACACACATGAGGGTATTTTGGTCAAATCACATTTGAAATTTTGTATAACTGTAGTCCATTCAGCATCATTGACGTTTATGCTTCTCTTCTTCTTCTTCTTGTTTACGATAAAAAAATTGGTGCCAAAATCGTTCAAGGATGTTTCTTGACCTCAACAGCCTCGGGATAACTTCAAAAGACCTACGACACATTGGGGGATCAACCCAAACAAAGTATTGACACCCAACTCCTACGTGAAATCACAAGATGTCAAAAGGGGGTGGAAATTAGGGTTTAAAATCTTACCATTTGGTGACAACAGTAAAACCGACATCTAGGGTTGAGGTCTGTCCACGACGTTCGAACTACAATCACAAGTCCATAGAAGCACTGATGATCCATTGATGTTTTGAACTATTGTAGGGGATGTGTGTTTGAACGAATGCGGGGACGTGTGTTTGAAAAATGGGTTGTTTATTATTATTAAATAATAGACATAAATGGGATTTGACAAAAGTACCCTTGCGTGCGTGGCACGTGAGGGTGAATCTGGTTATCTTTTAACGACAGTTCGTGCTAATAAGATGTTACAAAAACATACTTTAAAACCTCAACCTGAAACTAACAAACCTTAGTACTCTAAGGTGAAACTCAAGGTAAATCACAAGGATCATTTGTGTAGTTCTCTCCAAGAAAAATGAATTACCCTCTCTTGACTTGGTGAGGCAAAAGGCTTAGCAAGACTGCAAGAATCTACATATGTATACCTGCAACCAACAAAGCCAACACCTTCTGGTCTTTCTTTAATAACAACACAAAAGGTTGTTAACGCTCCATGAATCAAGATTGCCAAATGGAGGGTAAAGAAAGAAACATCCACAATCAATTTAGAAAGAGAAGATGGAAACACAAAGATTATAAACTAATGGAATGGTTTGTTGGGCTTCGAAATTGAAGATCAAAAGGATCTGATTGATCTGGAACAGATAAAACATCCACAAGATGCCTTGGTCTAGATTTTGCATTAGAATTCAAAGAATAAGTCAAAGAAAGGATCTTGAGAAATAAGTGAGGCAAAAGTAATAGGTTTTGGTATCATCAATTCTGGAGACATAGTTAAATTTGAAAAGAACTGACTGAGCAAAAATGGAACAAGTTATCAATATTTGTTGTTCCTCGTCAGCAATTAGAGATATGAATCATATGTGAAACAACTGCTCCCTTCAATGAAACGACAAATGAAGACATAGAATTGCTGGATCAAATGATTGTTGAAGACAAAGACAAAAAAGCTGCTCATGAGAACTGCTGTGAAGAGACAATTGTTATTCTAGATAACAAATTTTTAATGTTTTGTTAATTGTAACATACTTTGTATAGACCAATCATTTGTTAGAGCTCTCTTTAGGTTATGTCAGCTGATGTCAACAATTGTTTCTCTCGGTGCACAAATGATCATGTCATAGTCACGACCTATCAATATGTTGTTATTAGATTGAGGGAGTACAATTGAGTGATATCATGTTAAGGGGGAGCTTAAATCTGTAAACATTTGATTCAATAATATGAGAATTTATGTTGACTTATTGCTAGTATTGTGTGTTTGATTTTTCTTAATCCTGCCGCATAAATCTAACAACTACCAAAAGTTACTATTGCATTGATCAAAAAACACCCTTAGATCCCAAAAAGATGTGTATTAACTTGACTTGCCAAAGATCAAACGTATCTCGTCTTTATTAAATCTTCTGAATATGCTTTTTCTTTGTTTGCCAAAGATGCGTATATATGTCGAGCTAAAAAGATCCACCATTAGGGGCAATTGCAGACCCACAAAAAAAGCAATCGGAATGAAAGCTAATCCACATATTGGAGCAAGCATCCACCTTTTCTCATCACCAAATACAAGGAACACGGTTGCGCTAAAGGCTACCATCATTGCTGTTGTAGAAAGTAACAAGGAGAAAAGCCCGATAAACAATCTCCTTGGCAAACTGAGTAGAAAGTCTCTCTCAGCAAAACGTGCTCTTAGGATAGACAAGAACACTAGTAGTGCGGTGCTGGATGCAAATAATGAGATTGCATCAGATATAGCAAATATAATGAATGAAGCTTTCTTTTTAAACAACGGGGTTCCATTTTCTTGATGGCTTCCACCTGGTACAGTAATTGCTGCTGCAAATACAATTGTGGTAATAAGAGCAGCAGTGATGCTGCATGACTCGGCTGTGGTTTTTATCCATTGTTCTCCTTGCTTTACTAAATCCTTGTGTTCCCTTGTAAAAACCATATCAGGTGTCTCCTTGAAAATATTCTCTCGTGTAATATAGGTAGGAAAGACAAATTTCTTAACTTCCTATAAAATTAGTTTAATGGTTATTGTACTAGAACAGAGGTTAGCAATTCACTTATGATGTATTAATAATTTACATATTATGTACCTCACGCCATTAAAGCTCTCGTTGTAGTTGTAGGGCTGCACCTGTTCTCTGATTGAGTACACTTAGAGGTGCCAATTTTCCGGCAAAGTGCAAGATGTTGTTTTCAGAAGAATCTTTATACGTTCTATATTGATTCTTACGCTCCCCAATGTCATAGATAAGGTTGTAGATTTTCTCTGATTGGTTTATTATTGCTAACTGAATAATGTCATACCCATTTTTATTTGTACTCTGAATTGCTTCAGGTGACCTAAATAGAATCTCGTCAACAACTTTAAAAGCATTTTGACATGCAGCCTCAAGAATTGGTCGGGTATAATAGGGGTGATGTGTACCAGGGTAGTGCAACTTATCTTTGTCTATTTCATCACATACCACTCGTAGAAGATTTTTTTGCCTCATCCCATTCCTTCTTTTTGATGTCGATATGCTTGATGGGTGGAACTGCAATTCAGGAAGTTATCAACTAACTGAAATATATATTGTCAGATGTTTTATGAAGATAAATTTGGCAAGAGTGAATATACTCCATGCTCTTTTACCTATTATTAGGGCTGTAAACGAACCAAACGAACACGAACAAGGCTTTGTTCGTGTTTGTTTGTTAAGGTTTCTTGGACAAACGAACCGTTCACGAACTCACTAACGAACATAATTTTATGTTTGTGTTTGTTTGTTAAGAAATTCAGTTGTTTGCGAACTGTTCGTGAACACGAGTCTTGAGCACAAACAAACAAAAACAAACATTTAATATGTAACTAACTAAAAAAACATTGTTAATATTAGCCGTTAGACAAAGTACATCTACTAAACGATGTCGATAAGACAAATTGTACTAACTTAGACATAATTATCTAAAATTACTTAGGCATAGGCATGAATACATGATATTCCTAATTTAAAAGTTCATAATTATCCGGAGTTTTAACTAGTGATCGAATGTAAATAAACATACACAAACGGATATAAATAAACGAACGTCAACAAACACATTATCGAACGTTCACGAACGCAATCAAACGAACGAGACATTTGTTCGTGTTTGTTTGTTTAGTTAATCAAACAGAATTTTTTGTTCATGTTCGTTCATTTATTAAACAAACGCACACAAACGAACTTCCCGCCGAACGGTTTACGAACTGTTCACCGAACGTTTGGTTTGTTTACAGCCCTACCTATTATCCTAGCAACCTTCCACCACATCGAATAAAGTAAAAGGAATGGGAAATAAACGATCAGTATGAGAAGGTATATAACCAAAAAGACCAATGCTAGAAGCGCTAATGGTACTGCGCCAACACACAAAAGAGAACATTATTAAAAATACTATTCACTTTTAGATAAAATATATAGAATGAATCATTTGACACAATAATACCCGTTATTGCGATGTCTTTTCTCAATTCAGCCTCCCATGGAGATAGTATGAGGAATAAAAATATCAATAGTATATAGATTGCTTGTTCTTTCATTTCTTCCAAAATGCTACTCAGAGCTGAAATAGAAAACCAAATCAACAACCACTAATAACAGTAGGGGAAACGAATAAATAAAAAAGTATAGTAAGTGAAACCATTTATGAATAATGCACAAGACACATACAACGAGGATATAGAAGTCTTTCCGAATAGTCTAGTCCAGTCGGAAAGTTTTTTGCTATAGCCATGAGTACATCGTCGCTTTTCGATGCAGACTTCGAAAACTTGTGCACAAACTCTAATGCTAAGCCTACAAGCATGAACCATAAAATGTCACTTTTCAAAGCAATCTGCCATATTAAATGTTATATATTGCCTACTTACTATATTATTTTGCGGAAACAGCATGAATAAGAAGTTTGGTGGCTATTTTATCACTAGGGTATCTTATAGTATCTGGATGGCTCGTGGCGTCATTCTCTTTGACAGCTTTCAACAAATATCCAATGGTATCAAGATACATATTTTCGTAAGCTTTATGCAATGGTTCATCACCATTGCAGTCTTTAATTCGTAACAATTTCTTGTTCTTTGCAACTAGGAGATTTGTTGCATCCGTGTTACCAACAATGGCAGCAATGTGAAGTGCTGTGCTTCCATCAGACTCTCTTCGTTGAAGTACATCGTCTTCATCTAAATAGAAAAAAAAAGTTTTTTACGAAATCATTATGACCTATTCCAACAACAATGTGAAGTATGGTGCTGCCATCACCGCTGATTGCTTTTGTCGCTAAGCCTTCAACTTCTTTTAGTATGGGTTCTGCTTCTGACCAATCCCCCTTTATAGTAGCCGCACGTAATGTTTTCTTCTTTTGCTCTAAAGCTATGTCTTCATCAACTATTATTTCTATTGAATTTGTGCCTTCATCCTCTTCAAATTTTTCTGGGGTCTCTGAATAACATTTAAATTTCTTTTTAGTGATTACATTTACATATTCTAAAAAGTGTAAATGCACATAAGGCAATTTCTCATTTTTAGCTGTGAAAAAACTAAATATAGAGTGAATGTGTTTAGGACGGTTAGTATCGGGCGTTTCAATTTCATGTGTAGGGTGAAGTTTAAGGGGTCGGGAGGTACCTGGCCCCCACCGTTTTTTTCGGTAATGTAAATTTGCGCGTCTTTATCGGAAAATTTTATACGTATTGAGTTTGCCCCCTCCGTTTAAGGTCCCATGACTTCATATCAAGGTTCCAAGTGCCAAACAACAACTCCAGTCAAGACAACAACAACAACATCAGTTCTAAAACAACAACAATGACTTCCATTGCTGCTAGAACCGCAATCTTCATTGAGTCTATCTTAGTTGCGGCTTCTACAGCTCTTTCAAGTCAATCATCAACTTCTGTTGTCTATTGATGAAGAATTACAGAGAATGATAGTTGAGCTTGCATTTCCTCAAATTCAACAGTCACTTCGACAATCTAATGTTCCTTTCTTGTTATCAATATCTCGTGTGCCTGCAGTTGCAAGGGAATCTTTTTCTACAACCACAAATCAACAACCTGGTAAGTATGTGAAGGTTGAGGATATAACTTTTGAGGAATATCCTAAGTATTGTGTCAATGACAATACTAGGATCCCTAGTTTGATTGAAGAATATATTCAGAGATCAGAAAGGTTTATCCAAGCCAATACCAATCTGATTCCTGATGAGATCATGCAGAAAGCTCTTGAAAAGAAGGTGATGTTCGATAAATGCTTTCATGATTTAAAGAAATATGTTAAGGTCTCTCTCAACCTTAAGCTAAAACTTACAGGAAAGACACCATTTATGCTATATGAGGGTGTTTGGGATTGAGTTTGGAAATGCAAAGGTGCTTTTGGTCAGAAGTGCTTATATCGTGTGATTTGCTGGATGTACATTCCTAAACTGAATTGTATTGATGTGAAATTGGAGAAAAAGGGTATACAGAATTTCAGACAAATCATCTATATGAGGAGTTTGGTATTCTAGGATATCCAAGACATTTGCCATCTGGACATATCAATGCAGACAAGAACCTCCATCATCGTCATTTCGCACATCAACTCCCATTTGAGAGTCATTATGATTGGAAATACATGAAGCCTCAATACCCTCCGAGTTATCCTAAAAGAAGCTGCATCCAAGAATAAAGACTCTGATCTAGAAGATGAAGACCTTGCCACCAAAGACCTTGAAGGAGACACCAATGATGCCGATAGAACAAAATTTCTCTTAAAAATTCATGTTCAGGTATTACGACTTTAGGACGGGTGAAGTAGTGATTCAGTGATTGTGTTGAAGAATGAAGGTACGCTGTGCAGGAAGATATGGGTACTTTATCCTATGTGGATGATGAATTGCACTAAGATAGACAACAAGACGCTCGTGAATGAAATTCACTTCGATGTGCTGGACATCGTGCAAGCGGCTAGATTCTAGCAAGTGGTTCATTTTGTGTCATCAACAACATCCACTCTGGTGATTGGTTCAAGCTACCCAGGGTTAAGATGCAAAGCTGCGTTGCTGCTTTTGAATGTTGATTGTTGATTGTAAAAGTTGTTTGTTCGAGATTTTGAAGAATGTGTTTTGCGTTTGTCTAGCTAGGTCAAGGGGGAGTTTGTAAATGCCCATTCGGGTGTGTCCCTAGCTAGGTCTCTAGTCTACTAATATATTTTAGTTGATTGTTGTAGGATTTGGTGGCATTTCATGTAATTAACTTAACTTAACTTTTTGTTGGTTTTGGGTTATCAGGTGTAAAAATAGGCCCCTTAGCCATTCATTTTGTAACTTTTGCACCATTGTTGAATAGAAGTCGAAGTGTTGCTGAATTTTTGTGTGATTGTGTTTTCGCTTTGTTTATCATTTTCCAGTCCTTTACATGACTAACAACAACTCGATTTGTTGAATTTTGACTTCAGATCGAGCATACGCGAGTAATCTATCTTGTCATTGAAAAATCAGTCCTATAGGCTTTCATTGAACAAGCATCTTTCTCTCTATACTCACATCTATAAAATTAACCTAATTGTTCCACTTATAATGTTTCTAATTGATTTAATTTGATTGTTCAGATAGACCACAAAAGCGGCAAAATCTCTTTGCAAGGAAGCAGCGCGATCCGTTGATAATTATTGAGTCAAGCTCTTGTATCTAAGAAATCTAGTGACACTGAAAGACCAGCTTAAGTAGAAGAAGAAATCATAGTCAAAGAAGGGTCATTTTGTAGCTAACTTATACAAAGATGTCAGTTCGAATCTGGATAATGAAGTTAATGTAAACCCTAACCCTAGTTTAACTAGTGGTCAAGGCGTCGGCGCTCTTAATTAATAATATTGTATATATAATATTTTTATTTTATTTAACTATTTATTTGTGTTTTTTTATAGTATTGAGGGTAGTTTGGTTTTTTAATTTTAACATTGTTAGATGGTAAGGATAACCATAGTTACAAAATTATACAAAGAGGATCAATGTAGCTTCAGGGCATTTGTGAATGTGTACAAAGCACTGGAACCATTCGGGGACCATCCGAGTAGTTAATTAAGTTTTATATGAGAAAATTCTAGTGTTAACGTAGTCTAAGACTATGCACTATCTAAAACTATATCACCAATCGGTTGCTAGGTGGTAGAAAAAGACAAAAACAATCACAATATAAAAAATGAAAATAATGGCATCAGAGCCAGTCCTAAGAATTCAGATGCCTAGGACGAGCTTGAAAAAAGGCCCCAACTTATAAAATTATATAAATCATTTCTTTTTGTAAAACGATGATGAACCGTGAAGGACCTATGATTATTCTCATATGGGGTTATATTTGTTATACACTTGTTTTTATCAAACGTATAACTTAATTTTTCTGTCCAGTCGGGTAAATTAAAAAACATACTTTATCATAGGTGAAAATACATGAATTTTTTTAAACCTACAATAAGAACAAAATATCAATATATGTGGTTTGAAAAACATTATATTGGTTATAAAACCTTACCGGGGTTCACATGTATACTTATGAAAATAAGTTTTTCTATTTGTCTTGGTGAGTCAAAATATTAAGAAGAGTCGTAAAATTTACAAAGTAACCCGTAACTTTTATTGTTACTTTCATTTGTTTTATTTTATTATAGTAAACATTATAGAAATGAAAAGTAAACAATACTCAAGTACTATTATTAGTTAAGGTCACTATCTTTATTTGTTTTTTTCTCATCCAAACTATTTTGTTTCTACCGGTAGCAGAACTTGGAAATATAAATAAAGGATAAAAAAAATTAGACATAAAAAAGGAAATTCTAGTTGTATATTTATAAGAGCGCATAAAAAAAATTATATAAATCAATAAATTCGATTATTAATTGAAATAATAT
Organism: Ambrosia x helenae; assembly: GCA_030844895.1. Lineage (NCBI taxonomy): Eukaryota > Viridiplantae > Streptophyta > Magnoliopsida > Asterales > Asteraceae > Ambrosia > Ambrosia x helenae. The sequence continues at coordinate 21,589,979 of CM061234.1, read as the reverse complement.
ATAGTTATTCTGTAAGGCAATAACTTTGATTGGTTTATTTATTATGAAGTTAACGTATAGAAAAAATTTATGATAAATAAAAAATTAGGAAACAACCCAACAAATAAAATTGGAATATTAGTGGTTGAAAAAAGGGCGGAGTTAAAAATTGAAATACTAATGGTTGAAATAAAAAGGAGGTAAGTTTTGACGGTGGGTTACAAGTTTATTCTCAGATGACCCCTATTAAGTATTGATAATTAATATTTTTAGATCATTAGTTTCTTTTTTTTCTTTTTCCCTGCATCTACTTCTTCGACTAACTTTGATAGTCACTGGCCCTTAAAGAAACCAGATCATATACTCAAATCTTCAATGTTTCTCGGTTCCCTTTCACTTTGACAACCATTTAAGAGAGAATTTAACATATACATAATATGTTTCTGAAAAATTTTGGCCCCTAGAAAACACGTGCCTCGGCCGGGGGTGCGGTTCGCCCACCCCCAGGGCCGCCCCTGAATGGCATGTTGTGTTACGACATGGTTGGCCTAGCAACCACTAGTTGCAATCGGTTGGCATATATAATAATATATATATTTTTTGTTTTGGGTTATTTAAATTGTTTTTATATAAACTATTATTACTTTTTTATATTTAAAATATATAATTAGTTAGATTCGAAAGAAAACTAATTTATTATTTCTAATACTTTTTATATAATAAACAATAAGTATAAATTATATTTACTTAATAAAATATTGGTTTAGGTTGGGTTGAGAATCAAAGTGAAAAATTGAATCGAGTTGGGTTGGGTTATATAGGTCGGGAAGAGAGAGAAATTAAATTTTTAATAAAAGTTTGGGTTGAGTTGAATTGTGATAATGAATAGTTTAATGACTGAACCACGCAAGAATAACTAGTCCTGACTCCAATTGACTAAGAGACCAAACCGGTCCGGTTTTTACCCACAAACCCCCATTTTCAACAAATCCCAAAAATATAGAACTAACTAATATCAGTTTCGGTTTAAAAGAATGCACAATATCTTGGGCCAACAAATGTGGGATCCACGATGCAACGCATATTGTTAATTTGTTACTGCCGAACATCATTTGAGACTTCCAAACATGGTAGTTCTTGTTTCCTGAAAGTTTAACCGAAACAATGTTGGAGACATTAGTATTAGATGCATATAAGTACTCAAAATCATGTAATTGTGCTGGAGCACGTGCTGGAGCACTCGGAAGAGCCTTTGATGAGCTCTCCATTTCGATAGATGAGAATATGTTTGTAGATTTTTGAGGTGTATGAAAAGTGAGATATATATATATATATATATATATATATATATATATATATATATATATATATATATATATAAGGGAAAGGGATACCGGAAACCCTCTAAAACGAGTAAACTCGGTAAACTCTAACTTCCCAAGCTTTTTATCATCTAAAAAAATTAGGGTATGTAATATACATGATTTTAAGAGTTTTGAGCCAAAAAAATCAAAAAAGCGCCGAGTGGATATTTTTAAAAAAAATAAATAAGTTTTTTTTTGTGTTACGTATGTTATACAAAAACAGACATGTTACATATGTTATATATGTGTGGTAAAAAAACACACATAAGTACATAACCAATAATTGCTCCTCCTTCATTGGTAACTCCGGCGGTGGCTCTGTCACAGATAACTCTGTCACCTGACCTCCTCCACTTCATTGGTGGTGGCTCTGTCACAGATAACTCCGGCGGCCCTTAACCGCCGTTAACCTCCCGTTATCCCCTTCATCATCTTCACCGTGAACGTACACACCTCCATCGCCTTCGTAGACACTAACAACCACCACGCCGCCATCCTCACACCATCTTCATCATCATCGTACACCATCAACAACCTCAAAAACTCTGTTTCCTTCCTCCTCTGTCCTATTTTCTCCGGCCACCCCGTCTTCAACCTTTACCCTCCCCGTCTGATCCTCCTTTCGTCTATCATATCACCTTCTCCTCCGCCGCCCAATCTCCACCTCGTCCCTATCCTCTCAGTTCCTACCCTTCATCCTTCTTTTCCTTCCACCCTCCTAACGGTCCCTTTTCAAATTTTGGTTCCCCTTCGACCCCTGTCCCATCTCATCCGCACCCTTTGTTTTTCCTTCGCCCTCTATCTGATTTAACTACATCCCATTCGCCCTGTTCTCTTTCATTCGCCATTTTTTTTCTAGTTCGAACCTTGTTGATATTTGTGTCTTTCTTTGTTTATTATTATGTATTTTTCTTGGGCCCACTCCTGCCATTTATTTCCCTCTGTCTTTCTTTTCATTTGTTTATCTTTCCATCATGATATTATGTGTTAAAGTGTTGAGTTATGGTTGACTAAAGTGGGGTGATAATTATAATAATAATAATAATAATAATAATAATAATAATAATAATAATAATAATAATAATTATAATAATAAATATGGGGCCCCACCCATTTTTTTGGGTTTATTTCTTAACTTTAAAAACACCTTTATTACATATTTAAAAATATATATTTATATATATATATATAATTATTCCTTTAAAGGATCCATGAGCGACAGTGGTGGGGGACCTGGACCCAGTTCGACCACAGGGATATGGCGTTGCCCCTTTAAAAATTATCATTCTTGCAAGGATGGTACGCCGGGATACAAGGGATACTCGCGGTTACTTATGCATTTCCAACGAGATCATTTTAATAGGACAGAAAGGAGAGGTGAGTTAAAGGAGCATCTTGCTTCAAACTTTGACCTTTACAATGACGTTGTTGACACCTTGCGTGTGCTGAAGAATTGGCTATGTGGGGAGTGCATGACCCTGCATGCCTTGAATGGGCGGTGTCGGCACGGCAAAGAAGTGATTAAATGCACCTCGCGTGCAGGAGGCGAGATCGATTTTATAACGGGGATTCCTCAACCTCGTGATCCGCTAATGACGTATGTGAGTGATACGTCTGGGAAGATGGTGGTAGATGTCACTCTACTTGAGCGCATCCTCGCCTTGCCTGTTGCTACGGTCAAGAGTATCCCGCCTGCATGTCGCATGGCTTTTGCCCATGCTTTGTCAGGGGGTCTCCGTAAAGTGGTGGATGCCCCAGGGTCCATTGAGGCTTGGGTTAAACTTTTGTTGTTGCCTCGCTGCACCTTAAGGGTGGTCAAACCAGCCTCTCGGCAAGAACGAAGATCGGGTAACAGGAAATCGCTTCAATGTAGCTCTATTATGCGGGCATTGGCGGTTTGGAAAGATGGGGCAGGTTTAGAGGAATTAGTCTTGCCCCTCCTTGAACTCCCCGTGGCGTCGTTTTCGGGGAGGGTAGGGGACCAAGCTAAAGTAGATGGTGGGGGCAATATTAAGCAGTGCCTTCGGAAGGTAGCGGATGGCCATTATACTGCGGCCGTCAAGGTTCTGTGTTCATCTGGGGTTGCGCCTGCTGGGGAGGACACATTGAAAGCCCTGATAGATAAACACCCTGTTGTGGACCCCCCGACCATGCCCTCTGCCTTGCCTTTGGAGCCAGCCTTGCAGGTGGACGCTGAGTGCGTGTTGGAATGTATTAAAACGTTCCCGAAAGGGACATCTTGTGGGAGGGATGGTCTGCGGGCGCAACATATTTTAGACGCTTTCTGTGGCCAGGGGTCTCCAACTGCCTCCGGGCTCCTTAAAGCCATCACCGATGTTGTCAACTTGTGGCTTGGGGGGTTATGTCCTAAAGCTCTGGCGGAGTTCATTGCTTCGGCACCGTTGACCCCCCTTTTAAAGCCTGACAACGGGATTAGGCCCATTGCGGTGGGGGCCATTTGGAGAAGATTGGTGTCAAAAGTCGCTATGCGTAAAGTGGGTAAAGAGATGGCAACCTATCTGGGGGATTTTCAGTTTGGGGTTGGGGTCCCTAATGGGGCAGAAGCGGTGCTGCACAGTGCTAACAGGTTTCTGAGCGCGTTCCATTCTGACGGGTCCCTGGCTATGCTCACTGTTGATTTTTCTAACGCCTTTAACGAGGTGGACCGTACGACACTACTCAGGGAAGTTAGTTGCAGATGCCCATCTATCTTCCCGTGGGTCCAATTTTTATATGCGCAGCCAGCCAGATTATATGTGGGGGATACCCATATTGGGGCTACCACAGGGGTGCAGCAAGGGGACCCTCTCGGCCCCCTTCTCTTTGCGCTGGTTCTTCATCCGCTGATCCTCCGTGTGCAGGGTGCCTGCTCATTGCTCTTCCATGCCTGGTACTTGGACGATGGCACTATCATTGGTAAGGCAGAGGAAGTTTCTAGGGCGCTAGACATTATCCGTTCAGAGGGGGCATCTCTTGGGCTTAGGCTTAATATTCGGAAAACGGAGATTTTTTGGCCGTCATGCAATGGTGCGAAGAAAGTGCCGGGTTTATTCCCTAGCGAGATTAGCAGGCCCGTAGGGGGAGTTAAACTCCTCGGGGGGGGGGGGCGGTTAGTCGGGATGCAAGGTTTATTCAGTCTTTGGCATCTACACGAGCTCTTCGGGCGGTTGATCTTATGAAACGACTGTCGGACTTAAGGGACCCCCAAAGTGAGCTCCTTCTGTTGCGCTCGTGCATGGGGGTTGCGAAACTAGTGTTTGGGCTCCGGCTTGTCAACCAGAACATGTCAAAGAGGCTGTGTCTATTTTTGATGCAGGTCTGCGAGAGGCTGTTGAAGACATTGTTGTCAGCGGAGGACCGCATTTTGGGGACCTCCAGTGGAGGTTGGCTTCATTCCCTATGCGTTGCGGGGGCTTAGGGCTTATATCGGCGGAGGACGTCTCCGCATATGCTTTTGTAGCGTCCAGGGCCCAATCGTGGAAACTGCAGGACCACATCTTGCGAAGTGCTGGTGTTATGGGGGTGGATCCTGACTACTCCCTTGCGCTTGGTAATATTGGAACAACTCTCCCAGACCTTGATATAGGCGGTTTTACTGATAAGGAGACCGCCCCCAAGAAACCTCAACAAACTTTGGCGAGTGCTCTTTATGGTAAACACGCACAGGATATGGAGGAGCGGTTTGATATGACCCCGCGTCAAAAGGCAGTTTTGGCTTGTCTCAAGGGGGCTCATGCCCAAGATTTTTTGACTGTTGCGCCCATTGAAGGTCTTGGGCAACGGATGTCAGCAGTTGAATACAGAGCCATCCTTAAATACCGGCTCATGATTCCCCTTTTCCCGCCAGACGACTCTTGCCCCATTTGTATAAAAGCCTGTTTGGATAGATTTGGCGAGCATGCCCTTCACTGTAAGGAATTGCCGGGGTTCAAGTATCGTCATGACTGGGTTAGAGATGTTTTATGGGATGTGCTTAGGCGCGCCGGGATCTCAGCCAAGAAAGAAGCCCCTGTTAATTTTCTGACTGACCCACGAGAGGGAAGATCTACCATGCGTCCTGCGGACGTCCTTGTGTTTGGCTGGGCGGGGGGTAAGCACGCGTGTGTTGACCTCACTGGGGTGTCCCCACTGGTAGGGCTGAGAGATAGTGGTTTCGTTCCGGGACAGGCGGTTTTGAAGGCGGAAGCTAGGAAGGTTGCTAAGCACGAGGCAGCATGTCTAGAGAATCAACATGTGTTCATTCCGTTTGCCTTCGATACTTTTGGATCCTTAGCCCCTGAGGCAGTTCGTTTTTTGGAGCGGGTGCAGAAGGTGGTCCACAGTGATTCGCAAAGCCCGATGAACCAAAAGTTTGTATTTAGTGGAATAGGCTTTGCGATTCAAAAGGGGATAGCGGCGCAGCTTGTTGCTCGCTTACCCATTATCCAGATGTAACTTGGTTTATGACAAATATATTGGATCTAAAAAAATCTTTAAAGCCAAAAAAAATATCCACTCGGCGCTTTTTTGTTTTTTTTTGGCTCAAAACTCTTAAAAACATGTATATTACATACCCTAATTTTTTCAGATGATAAAAAGTTCGGGAAGTCAGAGTTTCCCGAGTTTACTCGTTTTGAGTGGGTTTTTATTTTAACCACCCCTATATATATATATATATATATATATATATATATATCATATAAGAGGGGGGGGGGGGTGGGGGGGGGGGTCATTTAGTCGAGTCCTTAATTTATAAATTTATCATATGTCAATTAGGCCATTACTTAATGTGTAGTTGTTAATCATTGTTGTGTAGTATGGAAATTTTGACGTTTATGAGTCTTCCTCAATGCTGAAATCACCCCACTTGTTGATAAGTAGTTTCCTGGAAGTTGACCTCGAAAGCTGCTACTTGATGTTAAAAAAGTATAAAATCAGATTTCTAAAATGACATTTGTAGAAATGTTTACTACAACGGGATTGGAAGACGTCACGTAATATACGGAAGAAGAGGCTGGGTTTGTTTCATATTTTTAATTTAGTATTCCTTTTTATTCTAATTATTAGGTCACTACTGACAGCTTGTAGTTTTTTTTTATATCAGGCCACCTCCTACTACCAGCTTGTAGTTGTTGCTTCTATTTTTATATCGCTAAGTACTGTGATTGAAGTTGAAGGGACTATTTGTTATATGTTAATATTAACTATACTACTCATAACACTAGCAAATTGCATAATCAACTCCAACAGCATCATGATTTTTCTAATGCTAAGATTCCATCAGCAACGACCTTAATTATTTCATTTTGATTGGATATGGTCCCGAACTCCTGTTCGGGTTCAGGCTAAACCCATATCTTAAAAGCCACAAAACAACCAACAAGCAAAACTGCGCCCGCATAATGCTCTGTGCGCAGTGGATACATTCCCGCGGACGGTGATGCGCTTATATGGATCATGCGTATGCCGCTAGGAGAAAAACAATATAAAAGCACGATCTTGTACGAACCAATCACATACAATGGATGTGTGGCCAGGTCATGTCTCCCCAACGGATGAGGTCGGAGGGCGTGCGTGACAATGACGTCTGACCAATCAGCGTCCGCCAAAAGTGATACCAGGTGTCTCCCTCTGTACTGAGGGGACATGAGATGTACATGATGTGTATAACTGAGATGTACATGATGTACATCAACGGATTCGTAGGGTTTACTTGTGCATGTAGTTACACTAGGTGTCACTTAAACGTTTTCACATTATTTAACGTCTTGGACAAACGAGTCTTGTGGTGTATTGTGTATACACATATACTCACGTGGTGGCACATATAATAGGGTGTCGGAAGCACGTCCTTATTACTTGCGGATTTTGGATTTAGCTTTTAGAACCTAAGGTGAGTTTCACTACTTTTTCTCAAAAGCGTGCGTCTTTGGTTGGAGACACACACATTAATTTCTAGTTGGGAATTACTCACTTTTCTTTACCAGTTGGGACTACCTTATATTCTGAATTAGGATACATTGATTCATTGCGGATTTTTACTAGTTCACATCTTTTGTCCTTGATGAACTAAACCACACACTATCATTGTGTGTAAGAGAGAGAGAGAAAGAGGGGGAGGAGAGAGGGGGAGAGAGGGAGAGAGAGAGAGAGGGGTGAGGAGAGAGGGGGGGGAGAGAGAGAGAGAGAGAGAGAGAGAGAGAGAGAGAGAGAGAGAGAGAGAGAGGGAGGGAGGCAGAGAGAGAGAGAGTTGGGAAGTGTGTAGGAGATTTTTCATTATATTTTTTACACATGGCAATCGGTTAGTGGTTAATCACTAAAGTCTCACGTAGACGTCTTAAAATCCGGGAATCGACTCTACAAAGTCACGGGAAGTGCCCATTTTGATGATTTGTCTTGGTCAATGACCAATTTGTTGGTTTTCCCTTTAAATTGTCTTCTTTATCTTCTTGATCCTTCTGCCCTTTTTCTTGATACACTTATAAATGAATGAAGGCTTATCATGATTGGAGAATGAAGGCTTATCATGATTGGAGAACAAAGTGTGATATATTATGACAATTTTCTTTTATTCAAATTTTGGTTAAATATTTGCCAAAATGTAGTTGTCTTTTTCGTTTCTACCATAAATGTTACAATACACTACAACTTGCAATACGGTCCTACGTCAAAACTAATGTCTACACATGTTTTTTTTTTTTTTTTCTTTTAAGAAGAATGCGATTTTTCTTTTTTTAATTCACAGATGAAGTAGCATCACGCTTTCTACTACGAAACTGGTCTGCAACAAGTGGACGGTTTAACCATCGAGGAAGACTCATAAAATTCATTCTTCCACACTACACAACAAGGAACCACGGTCCACAAGTCAACGATCCGCTAATTTAATGATACTACACATAAAGATAAATAAGGGGTGTCCATTTCAGAGCCGGCCCTAGGGTTAGGCGAGCCGCACCCCCGGCCGAGGCCCATTTTTCATGTGGGCCAAAGATTTTCTGTCAAGCTGCAGTTCTGGCGACGACTTTTCTGCTGTTTAGCGCGCATCTACTAAGGCGAAAAAGTTTACAAATTGAACAAAGCGTTGTACGGACTCCATAAGGCTCCGCGTGAATGGTACCAAATGCTTAGCAACTATCTGATATCTAACGGGTTCAAACGTGGACTCGTGGATTGCTCCTTGTTCACCAAGGAAAAGGGTGGTGACCGTCTTCTGGTACAGGTTTATGTTGATGATATTTTTTTGGGTCTACTAATGATGTCATGTGCAGGGACTTTGAAAAGCTTATGCAGGATAAATTTGAGATGAGCTCGATGGGGGAGATGCAATTCTTCCTCGGTCTACAAGTAGAACAACAAGAGTCGGGGTTCTTCATCCACCAGACAAAATACGTTGCTGACATCTTGAGCCGGTTCCAGATGGAAGACTCTACTCTAGTAGGCACACCGATTCAGACCAATCACAGGATTGGGCCTGACGAGAAAGGACAAACCGTTGATCCTTTTCTCTATCGAGCTATGATAGGCTCACTCATGTACCTCACTGCATCAAGACCTGATATAATGTTCGCGACATGCCTACTATCAAGATACCAGTCAAGGCCAAAACAGTCCCACCTGGTTGTTGTGAAGAGGATCTTACGTTATCTAAAGGGTTGTCCGACCAAAGGTCTATGGTACCCTAATGACGATAAGTTTGACCTCATCGCGTTTAGTGATGCTGACTATGGCGGATGCAAGACATACTTAAAATCCACATCGGCTGGATGCCAGTTTTTGGGACCAAGATTAGTCTCGTGGCAGTGCAAGAAGCAAGCCTCAGTAGCCTTATCCACCTGTGAGTCAGAATATGTAGCAGCATCGAGCTGCTGCTCCCAGGTTCTTTGGATACAGCAACAAATGAGAGACTACGGTTTGAAATTTCTTAACCATTCCAAGGCGAAACATATCTTGGTTAAGTATCATTTCATTCGCGATTGCTATGAAAAGAAACTTATCGATATGGTCAAAATCCACACGGATTACCAACGTGCCGATTTATTCACGAAATCTTTTGACGGTCCTCGGTTTGAGTACTTGTTAATATTAAACGGCATTAAAGTTAAGTAGGATTAGATCCTCATCGGTAATCGTTTTTGTAAATATTTTTCTTCAAAAATCAGAAAAATCCAAAAATATTGTCTTTTCGCAAATTTTTAGATTTTTAGGGGGAGAAAATTCAGAAAAATACAAAAACATCAGAAAATGCAAAAATTCAAAAAAAAAAAAAATGAGAATATCCCAAAATAAAAAAAATAAACTTGAAAAATGCAAAATGAGTTTCTTTGGTGAAAATGGGAAGATGATATTAACCAATCAGTCGGACTGTCTGGACTCTTATCATCTTAAAAATATTAGAACTGATAAGTAGCCTCTACAATGATGTGTCCGTAGGCTCAAAATCATTTCCAAGTTCGGCACGGTGATATAAACCTAAATCAACTGAAACATGTGTGGATCAACATGCGTTGGCATATGGTCTTGGTACCGAAATCTCGTTTGATAGCATGCCAAAATCCGAGGTTTCATGGTCTTTAAGAGGTTGGTACATCATGGGTGAACTGGACGTCTCTCAGAATAAATAGGAGTGGCACACGTGTCGTACGTTAGGTTCGCAGCCTACAACTGAGACACCTCTATGTCGTTTCCTGAAAAAAAAAACAAAACAAAAAAAAAGGAATAAATTCTGATCAGGAGACGTCCGGGAATCCTAAAAGAGCAAAAAGATTCATATATGCCAAAACCCTATTCTCAAAGAGAATTCGCTCTAAGGTAACAAATCATATACCTAAAGCATCGTACCGTGAAAAATCAAATATACGGTATTTGACTTGAACCCTGGTCTGGATCTCACTGGTCTCTCTGTTGCAGCGTTTCTGCAGACCTGATCACCACTGAGTCCATTCCTTGTAAAATACGGATGACAACAGCTTACTCACTGGTTACGAGGAAGCTTTGTGCATGACTTGATACGGGAATGTGTCGCGTGGCGGGGAACACCTTGTTCATCAGTCTTAATATTACCTTAACGTATCTAAAGTGCCTAGCGATAAAACTTGATTTTGAGTTTAGGTGGACAACAATATCGGCAGTTGTTGTAGGATGCTTATTGGTAATTTAAACTAAAAACTGAAAATATAAGGGTTCTAGTAAAGTCCGTACACTGATATGATTCCCTAACCGTTGAAACTCGCAAAAATATGATGTTGTACAGTTAGTTGATCTCCCGTTTTGTTTTATTTATGCTTAGTTAATCATTCTTGATTGCCGATGATGGAATCTTAATCCATTGTAATCTTACTTCTTCAAAAATAAAACGCCGAAAATCAACTAGTTGAAAATTGTGTTTTTGCCGGGTCAAAACCGTATTTTCTCTTAAGTACAGGGGTTGAAAATGAAAGATTTTCAAAGTCATGAGTCGTCATCAGTTTCATGTGTTGAAACGGGGTGAAAAACGTATGTTTTGAACCTTAACGGGTCAAAAATGTGAGTTTTGGTGCTGCAGGGGCAAAGTAGTAATTTGTGTGAAAATTATAGGCTTCTTGTGTTCTAATCGCTAGTAGTTTTGGGCGATTATAGCCTATTTCGTGCAAAAATAATGGTGATTACATCCTAATCGCTAATATTTAGAGGCGAATAGGGCATTTATCTTATATTATACACAAGAAACTTAGATAGCGAATATAACTTCTATTCGTGTCTCCTGTTTTGGCGAGTAGCTTCACTCGTGTACTGGTTCAAGCGATTAGGACGCCACTCGCATATAGGTCACACGATTAGGAGTCAAGTATAAGATTAGCCCTTAGTCACTTTGCTTTCATTATTTTCAAACATACCCACTGTTATATCATTCCCTCCTACCGGCTATCACCAAATCTTCCTGCCCGTATCATTTTGATCTTGGATATTTATTCTATACTATCAAGGTAATATCCATACACAATTTAAGATCATAATAACATGTTTCAAGGGGTTAAATCTGCTCTTTAAATGTCGAAACCCTAGGTTACAGTCTTTTAATCGGGTAGCATTATTGATTAATCTAGTGTGGATAAATCTGTAGCACAAGAAGGGTCAAGAGAGTTGGTAAGGTAGGGTGTAACCACAAACCTTCCAAAGATTGATAATAAGATAGTAAGATAGAAACTTGAAAGTATATGTTTATATTATTATATAGTATATCTAAGAAGTTTAAGTAAAGTTTGGGGACTGATTTGGATGAGTCTTGACTCTCCTTTGTCACCCAATACCATAGCACAAATCTCTCTAACATTAGATTGTTAGTAGACTTGGTTGGTTCCTTCACAACAAACATTCTTAGAACATAAAAACAATTCAGAACACAAACACCTTTGAGAGCTCTTTTAGGTGCTCTTTCCTTATCACACTTCTGTGAATAAATATGGGGAAGATCCTAGAGGTTTCTCCAAGGAATTTTAAGAAGAAAAGCAGTAGAAAAATAGGATGAAAGTTAAAGTTTTAAGCCAAGAAACTCACTGATATAAAACAGGAAGTTGGCTTGAAAACTTGAGGATTTGAGAGAGATTTAGAGTGAGCAAAGAGTTAAATGGTGAGGAGGAGGTGTATTTATAGATGGGGTAAGTTGGTTGGGTAATTAAGGGAGTAATTAGGGTAGTTGGGAGGAGATTAGGTGATGGTTAAGTTTGATATTTATAGGGTGTCATAATTTTGTAGTTAGCCCAAACTATCATTCCATTAGATAATGTGAAAGTTAGCCCTCAACTCCATTTTATTGAGGAACAATAGAGATTATGGCTCGACAAGAAAGAAAAATGAGAAGAGGAAAAATTCCAATTGTACAAGTGAAATGGAATGCTAGATTGGGGCCTGAAATTACTTTCGAAAGAGAAGACGTGATGAAAGCTAAATACCCCCACCTATTTGAGAATCAGGTATTATAATTAAAAATTTCGGGGACGAAATTTCCTAAGGGGGGGAGAATGTAACATCCCGAAAATTATGACGTCATTATTAACACAATTAGATTAATTAATAAGGATTAATTAGAATTAAGATAAGATTGGGCCACATGAGGGATAGCCCAATAACTTAATCGGAGCATAAGCCCGGCCCAATAACCCGCCTTGAATGGGCCGAATAATATTAAAGCCCGATTTAATAATTGGGCCTATTTGATGGGCCCGATAGCTCGATAGGAGGGCCGAATATTTTTAAGAACCCGACTAAACTTTTGGGCCTATAATGGGCTTCCATATTTGATAGGTATGGGCCGATAACTTGAGGTGATAGTCTATAATTAATTACTATGATTAAGGACCATTGTTATATGTAAGCCCAATTGTAAAGCCTAGGAGTCAAGCCCAATACCCTTAATGTTAATACTCGGCCCATCCTTGGAACAAATAACCGCCACTTTGTCAAGAATCTTACACCTCATTCATTTGAATACTACTCTAACACTCAGAGCTTTATAACTTCCACCTCATGACCTAGAAGTCTACTACATCATATCAAATGCATGCAATGAATCTTGTTATAAAGGAAAACAATCGGACACTTTTATAAGGGTTTAAACCACTCTCCCAAAGCTTACAAAAACCACTCTCTCCCTAACATGCAAACCACCCCTTGAAGCTCTACACCAATCGGCAATCATGAACACCCTTCAACCCATCTTATTAACCATCTAAACTTGCTCCTTTAAGCCTAATATACCTTCTATTCCAAAGAAAAACCCAACCTAACCAAACCTAAAAACAATCGGCTCATATATTACATAACCAAGCAAGTGTGGATCGAGTTGTTCTTTGAGTAAGTTGAGTCTAGAGTCCCTTAGGGTCGTGTGCCAAGCTGTAATGGCCAGCTTTTAGTTTAGATCTTACGCCTAAGCTGTAACGGCCAGCTATACGTATAATTATTTATATATATATGTACAATAACTTGATTTGTGTTGTAACAGGAACTCGTGGAACATAGAAATCTCGCTTATAGTGAAAACATAGACTCAGAAATAACCAACGTGAGTGCATGTACCCCATATGTTTAAATGATTTCGGGGTGAATGCATGTTAGTTTTTACGTGTGATTTGATAAAATATTGATTCATGATCATGAAAGAGTTAATAAAATCGGTCGAATAGAAATCACGTAGAATGGATCCATTCGGTATCACTGGGATGTATTTTTCTAAACCAAGTAGAGGTTTGGAACCACATTAAGCATTTGTATGGTGCTCCATCGTTTAAATATGTTCCACCTTAGAATGACCGAACCATATGAGAATTGTTGTTATTATATTATAAACGAGTCTAAATCTGGCATCACTCACTAGCTTTGTGGCTAACGTATTTTTAACGTGCATTTCAGGTTGATTAGATAATGGGGAACCCGAGCTCGATAATGTGAGAGTCAAGTTAAAAAGAATGGAAATAAAACCGGCCCTTGGGCCGGCCTAGAAATAAAATGGGCTTCGGCCCTAGAGTGGGAGTCCAAATGGTTATGTAAAAATGTTGTGTTTTAGTCTTAATGGGCTTCGGACCGATGGTTAAAAACTCGGAACATGGCAAGGTGAATGTAACGGGCTTGGCCCGGTTGGTAACAATGTTAAATGGGCTCGGCCCAGTTGTATGTTTTGAATGGGCTTGGCCCAATGAGAAATAAATAAAGAAGGTGTTTGTTTAATAAAAAGAATTGTTAGAATTAAATAAATTGGTAATTGATAATATGTGTCACGATTACCAATCCGTAATGACTCGTTAATTTTCGGGTCGTTACAGGTTGGTATCAAAGCTCGGGTTCGGGTATAGTGGGGAGTTTATAGAACTAACTTGATAATATTTGTTGTGATGATTATTTGTAATAGAATGACTCGTGGGGAAGAACGAAATCAAGAAGGACAAGATGCCCGGGGAAAGGCCCCAATGGAGTACGAGGAGGGAGAAATAAGAAGTGAAGAAGTAGTGGAAGACAACGAAAATTTACGCTTCCCCGACATAGAAGCTCTCGTAAATGAGATCCCGAGTTTAACATGGGGAAACAATGGGGTGGAGCTAAATCTAGGGGAGGTAGGCGTAATCGGTCCTCTCCCTGAGCCTATCCTCACCAACTCCGAACCCAATCCATTTATACCCGAGATGCCATTTTACGGGCCATCTCCTTACTACTACTCGAACTCGCCATTTCAAGACTTTACGAGTGCATCGAGTAATTTATCTATGGAAGGGTCGAGTAATTTGAGCCCATACCTCTCGCCATTTGTGGGTCCATATCCCACGGCCCATATCCAATGGCTCAATCTACACCCGTGGTAGACCCCTATTATGAAGCCGTCATGTTTAACCATAATAATATTCCATTTCCACCCAACGATTTCGTGCCAAGGAAAGACAATTTAGAGCTTGTGGAAAATTATTATCGTATGAAAACGCAAAGAGACCAAGCACTAAACACGGCGGAGGATTTAAGGAGGTTGATCAAACGATTCGGATATCAATCCGACAATTGATCGACGAGTCGAAGTATCCACTTCCTTAGAAGGGGTCGAAGGGTGGTAAGGTAGGGGTGGGGCAAGAGAAGTGGCGGGAGTTGAATAAATGGGTTAGGCGTGTATGTGTGTATGTGTTAACTTGAGTCTTCGTGGTAGTAGTATGTATGGTAATTTAAGTATGTGGTCGTGATGGTAGTGTGTTTGTATGATGTGGTGATTGGTATGATAACATGTAACATCCAAAAGTTTTGCTATGAAATAGTTATATTTGGATGTAAAAATTGTGTACTAAATTAAATATAAGATTGGTGTAAAAATCATGAAATATTATGGAACATGACTATAAAAATTTTGACGATAAGTGATGAACTAAATATATATATGAAGTAATAGGCAATAATTATAAAAGATTCGATCTAATAAAGAGTAGCAATTTGTTATAATAATAATACTAATCTAAGTAAAATGTATTATTATAGAAAATGCCGCGAAGATCTGAGAGAGGCAAAGAAAAAGAACCAGTGACCCCAAAAAGAAATAACGCTTCTTCGTCCAAACAACCCACGGCCGAGGAACCCTTGACCGAAGAAACCCCGGTAACCCGGAAACTAGTGAGCTAGAAGAGAAAATGAGAAAGTTAGTTCTAGAAAGTTTGCAAGACTCAATTCCTACCCTCATAAGTATGATAGAAAAGTCACCCGGTTCAAGAACTTTAGAGAAAAACCCGGAAAACGTTGTAGTAAATGTCGAGGATGAACAGTCAAGGCCTCGATGCTGTGATTACAAAACCTTTATGGCTTGTAAGCCAGAATCTTTTGACGGTAGCACGGGAGCTGCCGGAGCCACCCGTTGGCTAGAAGAAATGGAGGCTATCTTAGAAATAAGCAATTGTGCCCCTAGAGATCAGGTGAAGTTTGCTACTCACTCTTTACGAGCTGAGGCGTTAAACTGGTGGAATATGATTCGACAAGTAAGAGGTAGAGAAGTAGTAGCCACTATGACTTGGATAGAATTCCGAACCCTCATGACCGAAAAATACTGTCCTATGAACGAAATCGAAAAGATTGAAATGGAATTTCTAGGACTCGAAATGAGGAGTTTAGACTGTGTAGGCTACATAAATCGTTTTAATCAACTTGCTCGATTAGTACCCCACCAGGTTACCCTGAACCAAAAAGAATTAGGAGGTTTATTTGGGGATTAATCCCTCAAATTCAAGGAATAGTTAGGGGAGCTAAACCGACCAGGTATGATACTGCTTGTGAATTAGCTTTAAGCTTGACAGATGATATAGTCAGACACAGGGAAAGGGATAAAGTGTCGGTAGGCAGTAAAAGGGGATGGAATGAAATCTTTAGGTCTACAAATTATAATACCTCAGGAAAGAGCCAAGAAAACCCTAGGGAACAGGGAAATCCTGAGAAAAGACCCTACCGAGGAAATAATCCCTATTGTTCCAAGTGTAAGTACTATCATACTGGAGAATGCAAGCAGAAATGTAATACTTGTGGTCGGTACCATTTTGGTGAATGTAGGGGATCCCATTGTAAAAAATGCAAGAAGGTAGGACATCCCACTGCAGAATGTCGATACAATCCAGACCGTCCTCGAGTCTGTTATGAGTGCAAGGAACCGGGGCATTACAAGAATGAATGCCCAAAACTCAAAAGTCAACCCAAGGGAGACCAAGCAAGGGGAAGAGCGTTTATAATCAATGCAGCAGAAGCACGTGACGAACCTGATCTAGTCACGGGTATGTTCTATATCAATCAATTACCTGTTTATGTTTTGTTCGATACAGGTGCAAACCTTAGCTTTATCTCTAAAAGGTTAGTCGAAAAGATAAATGTCCTTCCCGAACCTATGACACAAACCTATGAAATAGAGATAGCTGATGGTAAGATTTTGCAAGCTAATGAAGTTTTTAAAAATCTGATTTTAATCATGGAAGAACAAGAGTTTAAAATAAATTTAATACCTATGAGTCTAGGAGAATTTGATGTGATTATAGGGATGGATTGGTTAGCTACAAACCAAGCAGAGATAGTCTGTAAGGAAAAGCTTGTAAAAATTCCCTTAACCAATCAAGAAACCTTGGTAGTTCATGGAGAAAAACCAAGAGGTATCTTAAGTTTAATCTCTAGCGCAAAAATGATGAAGTATTTAAGAAAGGGACATCAACTCTTCTTAATCCATGTGAATTTAGGAAATGAAAGAAAAAGAAGTAGAGATTATGAAATTAAGGTAGTATCGGAATACAAAGATGTATTTCCAAACGAACTCCCAGGTTTACCACCATCCCGACAGGTGGAATTTGAAATTAACCTAGTTCCTGGAGCCGCACCCGTTGCTAGAGCCCCATATAGGCTAGCCACCACAGAAATGAAAAGAACTCACAAATCAGTTAGAAGAATTGATAGAAAGAGGTTTTATAAGGCCAAGTACCTCCCCTTGGGGAGCACCAGTGCTGTTTGTCAAAAAGAAAGATGGTTCTATGAGGATGTGTATAGATTACAGGGAATTGAATAAGTTGACAATCAAAAATAGGTACCCGTTACCTAGAATAGATGACCTTTTTGATCAGTTAAACGGAGCGAAATATTTTTCAAAAATCGATCTTAGGTCTGGGTATCATCAATTGAAGATAAGAGATGAGGATGTTCTAAAAACCGCCTTTAGAACTAGGTATGGACACTATGAATTCCTAGTTATTCCATTTGGTTTAACCAATGCTCCTGCCGTTTTCATGGATTTAATGAATAGGATTTGTCGACCTTATTTGGATAAGTGTGTGATTGTATTTTTAGATGATATCCTGATTTACTCAAAAACCGAAAGTGAGCATGAAAAGCATCTAAGAGAAATCCTAGAAACTTTAAAGAAACGAAAAACTGTATGCCAAGTTTTCAAAATGTGAATTTTGGGTAAGAGAAATTAAGTTTTTAGGACATGTGATCAACGATCAAGGAATTCAAGTAGACCCAACCAAGATAGAAGCAATGCAGATGTGGGAAGCTCCTAAAAACCCAAGTGAGATCCGACAATTTTTAGGGCTAGCTGGATACTATAGGCGATTTATAGAAAACTTTGCTAGACTAGCCCTACCACTCACCACTTTGACCAGGAAAAATTCTAAGTATGAGTGGAAAGAAAAACAAGAAAAAGCCTTTCAAGAACTTAAGGAAAGATTATGTAAAGCCCCAGTGTTAACATTACCAGTAGAAGGAAAAGCTTTTACTGTGTATTGTGACGCATCTCAACAAGGATTAGGATGTGTATTAATGCAGGAAGATCAGGTTATAGCATACGCTTCCCGACAGTTGAAAAGACATGAACAGAACTATGTTACGCATGATTTAGAGTTAGGAGCTATTATATTTGCTTTAAAAATTTGGAGACACTATTTATATGGAACCAAGTGTACTGTCTACACTGACCATAAGGGTCTTCAACATATTTTTGATCAAATGCTTCTAAACATGCGTCAGAGGAGATGGATAGAAGTTCTAAGTGATTACGACTGTGATATTAAATATCACCGGGAAAGGCCAATATTGTAGCAGATGCCTTGAGTCGAAAAGAAAGACCCCTAAGAGATAGAGCATTTAAGGTCACTTTGATTAACGAATTTCTAAAACCAACTCCGGGAATGTCAAAGGAGAGCATTAGAACCTACCCAATTAAGTGGAGAACTTTTGAATGGAGAAGAAACAAGATTGGAGGAAGGAACGGATGGAATCTTTAGGTACAACCGAAGAATCTGGATACCTAGATATGGTGAACAAAGAGGGATAGTTTTGAGAGAAACCCATAACTCTAAGTATTCCATTCACCCAGGAAACCATAAGATGTATAAAGATTTGAGGAAAAACTTCTGGTGGCCTGGTATGAAAAAGAGTGTGGGAGAATTTATAGCTCAGTGTGTTACTTGCTCGAAAGTGAAAGCCGAACACCAAAAACCCAGTGGGTTATTGAAACACCCTAAACCTTTTTAACCGAACATACGCAGCGGAAATACGAACCATAAAATTTCTTGCTTTATAAAAACATTATCGTATGTTTGGAACCCATAGCTACGAGATATTATAGGTGTTTCATATTTTATTGTTTCTTATTACATCAACTACAACTCATCTTTATTAGTTTACGTGACCGCGACCCCGTACAATCCGCATCCTCACTTGACCTCCAACCATTTCTTGCTTTGTGAGCTTGACTTGACAACCTGCAACTACCACATAACCATTTCGTTAGTTCATTAAGTGACTTCATGCAAATATTCACAATATGGAAATAACATCAACAATACTCAATTGTCATAACCAAACGCCTTTTGTAAGTTCGGATCCGGTCTCCTGATCCTATCCTCCAATTTCCATGCATTCATACTTACATACCTGCATTTTTTATTACCATCCTCATAACAAAAGATTAATGACATTACAATACACACGCACGTACAAATCCCATGTACAAGTTATCTTAAGCCGTCATACTACTCTTCCTTCATGTATTCTCAAGGACAAACATGACGTTTTCGAACTTATACTCAACCTACACATAACGACCAACCTTTACATACATAACACTTTCACACATTACCGGGCATAAGCAACTATGCACACATTTTATTACACTAGCATCCAATGTGAGAAACCTCCACTTACTAAGCGGTTTACCATTTGTGTGACCTTGCATAACTATACAATTCAATCTAAATAGTTACACCCATGATTTAATGTACCCATCTATATATATACACTCATATCAATCCGTACATTTTACCATTCATTCTTATGCCATATTTGTTAATATTGGTTTATTTCATGCTTAATTACCCTCAATTCATTTATCTTTGTTGCTCATTTATTCCAACTACTTTCCTTGTTGTATGGTGAACTATACCCATTTACCAACAACATCAATTCGCTTACCTTATTATAAATTACCTTTTCATACGTGTTCCCATTCTCTATTTATACATGAACATACAATTACTAAACCAAGAGTTTGCATCATATGTCACTTACCTTTGCCCGTAGGAGTGTTTTCGCCTTATATGCGTTTGACTTGTAGTCCCAAGCTTTTCACCTAGCTCGAGATCGTATCCACTTGACCCGTTGACTTTTAAGCTTCTTGTACCTAGCTTACTTTCAAGTCAACATGCCGTGTTAGAATACTAATTTGGAACTTACCTATTCAAACATTAGTATTCATTCTACATCATTCAAACATGCCATCAATACATTCAACAACTAGTTCTATTCAATAAGTCTTTCCATATACTACCCGTTTGACCCGTTAGTGAAAATAGTTGCATGAACTAGTAGTAAGTGTTCTTAGACACTTTTTGAAGGCCACATAACACGCTATTCTTTCCCTACAATCCGTACTCCAAGACTACTACAAGGGTGTGCATTCTTACACCTTTTCTTATTAAATATTACATTATAAATGTGCAGCGATTTTCTGCGCAGCTGCTGTTCAAGGGCGATTTTTTCCTTCTAAACCTCGGAATCAGATCTTGACTATCAAATACAAAATGTGCGTCATTCAAAGACCTTTCCAAGCATATAAAGAACACCTCCTAACGATTTTTCTATGATTTTATATGAATATTTTTAGATCAGGTCAGAAACATAATTTTGACCAAACAGCTTTGCTGTCAAAACTGAAATGCTAACTTTAGATGCTGTTTTGACCCACTACAACTCAGAATCAGCTTCTTATGACTAAATATGAAATGTAATATGTGCAACAAGCTTTTCAAAGATATAAGGCTCGTCTTCTAACTCCTAATAACGAATGAGATATGCCCTTTACAAGATGACTATCTAGGGCTGTCAAAAGTGACGAATTTCATACAATTTTACACCATTTGACCCAATTCAAGTTTCATGTAAGCATTGTATCAAACACTTCATGTGCACCCTTTTTGCAAGTGAATTCTAAGCCTTATGGACTTCTCAAACTTTGCCATTTAACTAGCTAATCATCAACAACATCATTCTAACCATCATGCTTAGCTATTTTCAATTTCAACTTGTAATTTTACCAACACATAAGATTCATGCAAGACATATGGAATACAATTCCTCTACAATCTATGCCTAAAACATAGATTTCCTACTATTTTAATAACATCAAAGCTACCGATCAAAACCAAAATCATCATCTTTGAACACAAGTAACCTATAGTGAATAGCTCATCTCTAAACTATTAGAGATGATCAATATCACATAAAATCAAGCAATAATATGAATTTAACATGTTTTGCTCAAAACCCACATGTGGGGTTCGAATCCTACACGAATTTGGGGTTAGGGTTCTTACCAAAGCTTAATCCTTGAAGATTAGCCCTCTAGAACCAACCATTAATCTCTTACATCAACCTCTTGCATCAATTCTTCATCTTTAGGGACTTAGGGTTTGGTTTAAGCTCAAGAATACCCTCTTGAGGGCTGAATTCGTTTGCCCACAAATGGGGTGTGTTTGGATCATTTGTTTTGTTCCATATTTACACTACAAGTCCCTCAAGTTTACCCCAAAGCCTTTTGTTATCAAAACCTTAACTATGCAAGTTTCTTTCTAGTGTTATTTCTCTATTATAAAGATAATAACTTCCACTAGAAATTTTCATAATAGAACATAATCCCACACTCGTATCATCCCATTTTACTATCCATAAAAAAAGGCTCATTCTACTATTTAATTCGTTTTGTCATTTCTTATTCACGCCTAATAGCGTAATTAAGCGAAATGGATTTTCGGGATGTTACAAGTCTACCCTCCTTAAAGAAGGTTTCGTCCCCGAAACCTCCTTCATTACTACCATACTAGGAATTCTCTACTTACTTATTTACTCATTCATTTCATTCAAAGTTTCATGCCATGTTGGAAGCCACATATAGACTATACAATTAACTTTACTCGTGGCAAAACATATTGGTATGTTTTGTTCTTATGCCCCTATATTACAAGAGGCCTATCACACTTATTAAACATAATAAATCGATTAGTTACATATTTAACTCATAAATCCTACTTAGTTGTTCACTCCTGTATTAGTCACAAGGCATCCATCACGGGGTTACTACAATTTTCAACTATTAGCATTCCTTTTAAGTCCTTTCAACCATGTAGTAGTTAGACTATATACATACGTATATCCCAAATCTTAAATCATGGTTATCACTTTTACAACGTACCTACTAATTCATTCCCCATTCATTCTCACTTAACTTGAAGGTTAGACATAATTCCATAGACACTACTGAATCGTTACATCTACCATATACACCTCAGCCCTTTTGGTAAATTTCAGAGCCATTCTATTCATGCCTATTTGTTTATTAGTTCACTTCATGCACTACTTACTGTAGACACATATGTCCATCGCTTAACAACTCCGAGTCTAACTAATATTCATTCATCTTTTGACCTTTAAAAGTCTACTTTCCAACTACATCATGCTTGAACTACCCTTCATTCATACGTGGGTACTATTCAACATATATAAGTTTTCTATTTAACAATCACAAAAAAATATCTAAGTTTACTAACCTTCCTTTTACAACGTTATCCAACCATCCATATGTCGGCTTAACATGCTCCTTGACAAGTCCACGCCATACTTAGCTTGCTTCAGTTCATTCACAAGGAGTTCCAACTCGCTAGCTTCATATCACCTATCTTGTAGATTTCATCATATTCATAAATTCGATCATTCGTATCTACAAAATCATTGGTTAGACATATACCTTACATTCATGAAAATTGACCTTCATTGGTCCATGCAAGTTTCCTTTCACTTGTAATGTCTAATTATATACATTTCCTTCCTGATCTCCCGTTTACGTGCTTTACTACATTACTTATTGCATTTTCCTATGCAAGATCCTTACGTATTATTCATTATCTTGCAAATTTTCTACAATTCGACTTTTCAAGGTAATTGCGTCATATTCTACTACTTTGTAATAATTCCTACATCACATTCTTGCATCTTACAACATCATTCATTTTCTGCATATAGAGGTACGAATCTTCCAAAAGATCAACCGTTCATTCGTTTTCCATAGGTTTTTTTTTTTTTTTTAAATGACTCACATTAATACCATGCCTTACCATCTTCCACTACATATATATATATGCATTTTACATGCCACATAACATGCATATCTAAATTAAGTTATTAACTTGTGCTTATCTTGGTTGGAGAAAATAATGTATTCTCTCCTTCATTCCTACCCAAATGACCCGCTTCGTAGTCTATTCTATATTTCTACAACAATTCCAACTAATCTGACCCAGTATCTGGGTAATTCTATGTTTTTACATTTCCACTATTTGATCGTTCAGGGTCATTTCTACAATTCCCCCCATTTGACCCATTAGGGTCAGTCATTTCATTTCCACCCTTTACTCATATAAGTTTAATCCGTGCGTACCTAGGGATTTTTTTATTTTATTTTTTTTTTTTCATTTCAACCTTTCATTCCTATAGGTATGATCTGTGCTTACTTATGGATTTAAATCTTTCATTCCTACCTTTCATTCATGTAGGTTTGGTCCGTGCTTACCTACGGACTCAAACCTTTCATTCCTACCTTTCATTCGTATAGGTTTGATCCGTACTTGCCTACGGACTCAAACCTTTCATTCCAACCTTTCATTCCTACCTTTCATTCATGTAGGTTTGATCCGTGCTTACCTACAGACTCAAACCTTTCATTCCTACCTTTCATTCATATAGGTTTGATCCGTACTTACCTACGGACTCAAACCTTTCATTCCACCTTTCATTCATATAGGTTTGATCCGTACTTACCTACGGACTCAAACTTTTTATTCATATAGACTACTCTCTATCACTTGAGGGTCGTCTACTTTACCCACAACTGACGTCTAGTTACTTATTCATTCATTGCTATAATTAATTTATAGGCACAATATACATACGTTTAGTTTGATATCTTCTAAGAGAAATCCCCCTTCACATTCACACTTTTATAGAAGTTTCATTCCACCCATTCACCCACACGACCACTTACTTTCCAATTTTACCAGGCATACCTGTGATGATTCTCATGGTCTCACGTGCATCGCATGCTTCTTGTGCACTGGCCAGGCGCACAGTCCACATGCTATCCACGTGCCTTCATGTAATCATTACCTTATGCCTGGGGACTGGTTTTCAGCCTCGTGCTACATTTTCAATCTCCTTTCCTAACAACATGGTTGTTTTTCCATCTACTTTTTACCATCCCAAAGAATTCTCTCCCACCGGTACCAAGGTATTAATACTACGTACCTGCGAGCATTCTATCCATTCCACAATTTCCGATATCTATCTTGGATCATGTCCTAGAGACCTCTTCATCATCACCACAAAAGCTCACCTTAACATAAACACCACAATTAGTTGTTAACATCTCATGTGAGTTAATATTAAATTCTACCTTTGGGCCTTGATCGAGTCTTGGATTTTACGGGTCACTAATTTCAAGAGCTCATAGGTTTGAGTTCAAGTACTTACTTCCATGTACAAGATTTCACTCAAACCAGGGCTCTGATACCAACTTGAAACACCCTAAACCTTTTTAACCGAACATACGCAGCGGAAATACGAACCATAAAATTTCTTGCTTTATAAAAACATTATCGTATGTTTGGAACCCATAGCTACGAGATATTATAGGTGTTTCATATTTTATTGTTTCTTATTACATCAACTACAACTCATCTTTATTAGTTTACGTGACCGCGACCCCGTACAATCCGCATCCTCACTCGACCTCCAACCATTTCTTGCTTTGTGAGCTTGACTTGACAACCTGCAACTACCACATAACCATTTCGTTAATTCATTAAGTGACTTCATCTAAATATTCACAATATGGAAATAACATCAACAATACTCAATTGTCATAACCAAACGCCTTTTTGTAAGTTCGGATCCGGTCTCCTGATCCTATCCTCCAATTTCCATGCATTCATACTTACATACCTGCATTTTTTTATTACCATCCTCATAACAAAAGATTAATGACATTACAATACACACGCACGTACAAATCCCATGTACAAGTTATCTTAAGCCGTCATACTACTCTTCCTTCATGTATTCTCAAGGACAAACATGACGTTTTCGAACTTATACTCAACCTACACATAACGACCAACCTTTACATACATAACACTTTCACACATTACCGGGCATAAGCAACTATGCACACATTTTATTACACTAGCATCCAATGTGAGAAACCTCCACTTACTAAGCGGTTTACCATTTGTGTGACCTTGCATAACTATACAATTCAATCTAAATAGTTACACCCATGATTTAATGTACCCATCTATATATATACACTCATATCAATCCGTACATTTTACCATTCATTCTTATGCCATATTTGTTAATATTGGTTTATTTCATGCTTAATTACCCTCAATTCATTTATCTTTGTTGCTCATTTATTCCAACTACTTTCCTTGTTGTATGGTGAACTATACCCATTTACCAACAACATCAATTCGCTTACCTTATTATAAATTACCTTTTCATACGTGTTCCCATTCTCTATTTATATGTTGATGCATTTGCGACTAAGGATTGGATATGATATTATTAACATATGTTTATGGGTAGCCGAAGGTACTTTTGGATGGGGCGAATGTAGATCAGAAAGGGCGAAGGTAAAGATAAACTGGGCGAAGGAAGAACCTGTATGGACGAATGAAGAATGATCTTGGACAGAAGACCACATTCGACCACTGCAAGTGGGCGAATGTGGATTTTGCTCACATTCGACCTATAGAAAGGGGCGAATGTGCAGACACTATATATAGGTTTTGAGTTTTTGATTATGTAAGAGTGTTATCATTTGTGTCCAGGTTCTGTGCAGGGTCAGTAGTGTTTTTGTGAAAGTGTCTTTGTGATTCTAGATTAACATAAACGTTGTAATTGCTTATTAATTGAAAGTTAATCTATGAAAATGAAGTTGAAAATGATCTTGATTGTGTCGTGATTAGCATCTTATCAATTTGTTCAGATCTAGGGTTTCCGCACCTAGATTTGTGACTTGTATGATCATAATATCCTGTTTTAGATAAAATCCAACGCTCACAAAGTGGTATCAGAGCATAGAGGATCATACAACAACAAGTTTGATAAGATCAGAGTTGATTTGGACATGTTTTAGACAAATTATCATCTGTTTTTACAAAAACTTTTATAAAACATAGTTTTTGATCGATTTAAAGGTGATTTTGTGGTCAAATTCAAGTTTTCCAAGACTTAAAGTTGGTCCAAATCAAATCCGAAACATAACCTGATTGAGATCATTGAAATCCATGAACTTTTGAAAATCTCAGATCAAAATAACCGTTTTTCAAACAATAACCGTTTTTCAAAAGTGAAATCTGCTGATATGGGGCGAACCTGGAACCTGGATTGAGTTTGTGGGCGAACCTGACTTAAAAGTGGGCGAACCTGAGAGTTTGAGTGGTCGAACCTGATAACCTGTTTGAAACTTTCACATTCGGGTAGTATATTCCACCTTCGACCGTTTTGTGTTGGACGAAAGTGGAAATTGTGCTGATTTGTTTTACATTCTGGTCATTCTCACCTTCGGTTATCACTGTTTGGACGAAAGTACTATCAGTTTGGACGAAAGTGAGAAATAGTGGACGAATTTAGAACATTTTGGACGAACCAAGCAATTTTGGGCGAACCTAAGACTTTTTGCTGAAAAATTTTTCTAAGTGTTGTGATTTTCAGATTTTCATCATGTGGCGTTTTCAGACTACTTCGGGATCAGCACCAACACAACCACAACAGCAGACAATGGACCCATGGACTGTGGCAGCTCAAAAGACGAACACGCAGTCCTCACAACCACTGAACTACATGACAACATCGAGCACGATGCCTCAGAATGTAGCACATCCGGCTTTACAATCAGATTATTGGGGAGTAGCTGCAGCGGCGGTAAATACTCAAACCACTAACGCTATCTCTACCTTGATTAAGGATTTGTCTACAGGTAGTGGAACTCGGCCACCTAAGCTCATGGATATGCAAGAGTACAACCAGTGGCACACCATGTTCAAGATTCATCTGGAGGGCATGGGAGTTGAAGGAGCTGAGGCGTGGAGCATGATCGTCAAAGGATACACAGCACCGATTTTGGAGAATACCGGTGAGTTGATTCCTCTGGAGAGCTTTGCAGAGGATGAAAAGAAGAAATACGTGGTGGAGAAGAAGGCGTTCTCTCAACTGACACAGGCGATCACAAGTGACCTGTTGCATCAGTTTGGGACATGTACAACGTCGAAGCAGCTTTGGGATAAGCTGAAGAGGAAGCATGATGGTAACGAAAAGACCAGGAGTTTGAGAATGGAGGAGTTGGTTAAGGAGTTTGATAATTTTTCGTTTATTAATAATGAAACTTTGAAAGAACTAGCACCAAGATATATGCATTTATTGTCTGGATTGTCTAGCTATGGTGTACAGATTCCCATGACAAAGCAGGTGGATAAGTTTGCAGATGCTTTGCCACCACAGTGGGATCAGCATGTGGAGGTACTTAGAGAGAAGGATGCTTATCAATTCTGGACCATTTCAGAGTTTATTGAGAAGTTGGAGAACAAAGAGCTGGAGGATAGGAGGAAAGCTAGGAGGTCGCAGATTCCTCAGAATCCAAGTCTGTATTTTGGAGGTACTTCAGTTTCAGCTGGAAATTCGAGCTCTGGAAGTGTTGCACCACATGTTGCATGCATTTCCAATGTCATGGATTCATCAAAACCAACCACCAACTATACACCACCACAATACAATTCCTACACACAACAACCATCATACACACCACCACAATATACTTCCTACATTTCACCAGTCTCTCCTATGCAACAAGCTAGTTTTTACACCGCTAACCAAACACAACAACCATCAAACCAAATTACTCAACATAAACAACCGGTGGTTTTGGATACATCCAACTTAGGGAACGTGACTGTGGAGGTTGCTCAGCAACACATTGCATTAGTCTCTGCTATGGTTTCATCCTACAATGGATTGGTTGCTAGTCAGATTGGTAACAACAACTTGACCAACGAAGACTACGCACAGATCGATAAAGAAGAGATGGAACTCATAGACATTCAATGGGCTTTTGCGAGTATAATGAGGAGAGCAACAGAGTTCATAGAGAAAACTGGAAGGACTGACTTGGCAACTTCTCCCAACACAACCTATGGTTTCAATAAGGAGAAGGTTACATGCTTTAATTGTGGAGAGAAAGGACACTTCAAACGGGAATGCACCCAGCCACCTAAACAAGGTAACCGAAACCCTTTCAATGCAAACTACCAGAACCGTCAACAAAACCAAGTTTCTTACCAAACCAACAACAACTACCAAAACCGAAACTTTAACAACCAAAACAGACAACCAAACACTCAAAACCAGATTCAAAACCAATCTCCTAATCACCCAAACCGAACAGTTGTACCTATCACTACACCTACTGAGACTCAACAGAATGCGGGTCAAAACCAAGCTTTGGTTACTCAGCAGGATGAGAGGTTTGACTGGTCGGGTATGCAAATAGGGGTTGAAGAAGTAACTACTGGTGGGAATGTTGCTTGTGTTGCCTATCAGGTTGATTTGGAAGAATCAGTGGTAGTTGATGAGAAGAAAGAAACTGAGGAGAGTGAGAGTGATGATTCTGAGACTGAGATGGAAGTGGAGAGTGAACCTGTTGAGGTTAAGGCTGAGGAGAAGAGTTCTGGGATGGTAATTGATTCAGTCTCTGATGTTCCCGAGGAGTGTAAATCAGTCTATTCAGATTGTGAGAGCGAATCAGACACAGAGGGAAGTGTTGATTCTTTGGATGATGATATTGACCAGTTGCTGGCAGAAGCTGATTTCTTGATGACGAGGAAGTCGTGCATAGCTGATGATGCTTTCACCAAGATCGACTACTCAAAGTTTTTCACTGGAAAGGAAGCTCATTTTGCTTTGATGGCCATGACCGAACCGCCAAAACCTGTAAGTTCTGAATCTAGCACTGATGTCATGAGTAATAAATACTGTGGGACTTGTGATAGGTTGACAGAGGAGAATAAACAACTCCGAATTTCACGTGATAGTGCTATTCAAAACTGTCAATCTACTCGCAAAGAGTTAAATGCTTTTAACAAAGTATTAGATGGCTATAAAAAGGACATTTCTGACTTGAAAACCACTTTGTCATTAAAACAATTGGCCATAAATAACTACATCAATGAAATTGAAAACACCAAGTTAGAAATGGCTGCCATTAAATGCTTTGCTGAAAAGGTTAACAAGAAGCTAGAAAGCTATAAGAATGTTGCTTATGTCGTGGATCATATAATTGATGATAACACCACCAATTATAAGTCTGTACCATCTCCGGTTCTTTTTGAGAACCATAACTATCATCAAGTTATACCGGAGAGTTCGGTGAAATCAGACTCATCATCAGATATGGAATCTAATACCTCGAGTATTGGTGAACCATACCCTGAAGATGTGAGACCGATTTTGGGCTTGAACAATGAGGGTGTTTATGCTGAGAGTGATAGTTCGGATTCAGATAATGATGATACTGGTAGTGATAAATCTGATAATGAATGTGAGATTCCAAAAGAAAATCACATCATTACTACCGAACCAGTATCACCATCTGATCATATTCATCCGATGGCAAAAGCTATTCATGACAAGAAGTCTAAAAAGCTTGATGTTAAGAAAAAGAATGATGTTAAGAATGATGTTAAGAATGTGATTGAAAAGAATGAGCTGAATGAAACCAGTGACAAACCTGTAAAGGTGTTTTATCGGATGGAAGGATCCGATAAAATCATTGCTGATGAGGAATTTCCAATTAAAAATGTTAACTATTCTAAACTTGATAAAATCTGGCAAGAAAGCACAATTTGGTTTCCAAAACATGAAAGAACCAATGAAATTCCACCAGAAATCTTAAAGAAACTGTTTTCAGAAACTCCTCAAGAGCCAAAAATACATGTCACTGAGTTCATTCGACCTGATGATAAAGCAAATGGTTTTCATGAACCTTCTTACTCGAAAGGACCACTTCCTGAGAGTTTAAGAAATCAACAATATAATGATCAATTTCCTGTAAAAACATTTGCTTCACCAAATGCTCATTATGTGTTTGAGGAATATAGAAAGTGCTTTAAATGTGGAGAACGCGGGCATTTACTTGCTCAGTGTCCATATGTAAGGCACAAGAGACATGAAGTTGAGGTTAAGAATTCCATGAAAAAGCCGATTGATCATTATATTCCACCGCATAGACGGACTGTTCCTCAACAACAACATTTTCAAAATCAAAACAATTTTCAAATGAGGAACAACCGTCCATTTCATTATGATCGGAGGAATCGGATTGCAATGGAACAATCTTGGAGAAAACCAGTGGTGAACACAACAGCTGATAGACAAAAGGTTCCACAAAAACCAATTGTCAAGTCAAATGTTGGACCTAAGTCTGTTCAATCAGATAAGGTTGCTAAGAAAGTTACTTTCAGTAACAATGTTCAGAAACCTATTGAGAAACCAAAATCTCAAATCCGTATTCTCAAAAGGTCTGAACAATCTTGGACACCTAATGGTTCTCCAGGAGCTTCTACGTCAAAGGTGAGTGATAAGAATGAATCTGTTTTGAAAAATCAGAAAACGGTTGATTCAAAACAGAAAGTTGTTGAGAAAGTCATTGAGAATGATTCTTTGAAAGCAAAAGTTCAAAGGCCCAAGACTCAGGCTTGGGTCCCCCGAAAGAACTAATTGTTTACTTTTTGTGTGCAGGGAGCTTCAGTTGGCCCTATTAGCAGTCTCTGGATTGTTGATAGTGGAGCTTCAGGCCACATGACGGGGGATTTGGCGTTGCTGTTTGATGTGAAGAATATTAATGGTGGATATGTTGCATTCGCGGGAAATAAAGGAGGATATATAACGATGGAAGGGAGCGTGAGTAATGGAGTTGTGACTTTCGAGCGGATATCTTATGTCAAACAGATAGACTATAATCTGTTGAGCGTCAGTCAAATATGCGACAAACAATTTTCTGTGCATTTTGATGACAAATCCTGCTACATCCTCAAACCGGGCTTCAAGATTCCAAAGGAGTGGGTTATGTTGATGGCACCTCGAGTCAACAATCTTTACATTCTTGATATGTCTAAGGCAATGACACCACAGGGACAGATAACATGCTTTCTTTCCAAGGCGACCGAAAAAGAATCAATAATGTGGCACCGCAGGATGGGGCACATTCATTTGAGAAAGATGAATCAGTTAGTGAGAAATGGACTTGTCGATGGAGTAAACGTGAAACATTTCCATCTGAACGACAAGTGTGTGAGCTGCATGAAAGGAAAACAACACAGACAATCCCATAAAGTGAAGAAGGTTAACTCTGTTGAGATGCCGCTTGAGCGATTGCACATGGACCTTTTTGGACCGGTCAAGCGCAAAAGTCATCTCGGAGAACTTTATTGTTTAGTTGTCACTGATGACTATTCACGTTTTTCATGGGTGATGTGTTTGAAGAACAAAAGCGACACCTTTACCAACTTACAAGTTCTGTTCACTCGGCTGGAGAATATCTACAACTTGAAGATCAAAAGGATCAGGAGTGACAACGGGACGGAGTTTAAAAATGCAAAGATGGATGAACTTTGTGAAAGCAAAGGAATTCATCATGAATATTCAGCTCCGTATACCCCGCAACAGAACGGTGTTGCTGAGAGAAAGAATAGGACTCTGATTGAGGCTGCAAGAACAATGCTCGCTGACTCACATCTTCCAGTAATGTTCTGGAATGAGGCGATTTATGCAGCAAACTACACATTAAATCGGGTTTTGACAGTAAAGAAGTTTGGAAAAACATCTTATGAGCTGTTACACCGACGAAAGCCCAATTTAGAGTATCTAGAACCATTTGGGGCGCCATGTACGATGTTGAATCCAAGCGAGAAGTTTAGTCCTAAAGCTGAAGAGGGATATTTTGTTGGATATGCAACCCCGCTCAAACGGGTATTCAACAAGCGAACTCGTCAAGTGGAGGATTGGGCTAATGTGGAAGTTCAACGTTACACACAAAATCTACAAGGCACGGGCCCTGATTGGATGTTTGATTACAAAGATTTCTTTGAATCATTCAACCTAGATAGCCTGGTTGAAGAAGCTGTGATCAGATTACTTTACGAATGTGAAAACGCGGCAACTTCACCGTTGATGCGTCCAATTACCGTAAACCCCCCACCAGCTTCTAGTGATACCAGTGCTCCTACACAAGAAGAAGAGTTGTTTCAAGAAGCTTCAACTTCATTAGACACTTCAGAATCTGAAGATGAACAATTTGAAGAAGCTGTTCTTGAAAATGCTGAAGACTTAGAAGAGCAAACTGTGAACCCAACTCCAAATCCAGATGTTGCTTCATCATCTAACACGGGTAATGATCAGGATGCTGTAGAGAACTTGACTGCTCAGACGGGAGTGATTGTACCTGTTAATCCGGAATCTCGGATTCATCGTATTCACCCGCTGGAGCAAGTAATCGGTGATCCTGGTAGTGGAGTGATGACCAGAGGGCAGCTTAAAAGCGTTAATACGCTAGAGAGTTTTGGTGCTTTAGCTTTGTATGCCAAAATTCAGAAATCTGGTGACCAAAATGATTGGTCGTTTGCATGTTACGTGTCCCAAGTAGAGCCAAGGACATACAAAGACGCTTTGCAAGAAGATGCCTGGGTTGAGGCAATGCAGGAAGAATTATTGCAATTCCAGAAATTGGGAGTCTGGACGCTCACAGATTTGCCGCAGGGACGAAAGAAAATTGGCACTAAGTGGGTGTTTAAGTGCAAGAAGGATGACCGTGGGGTTATTGTAAGGAACAAAGCCAGATTGGTTGTGCAGGGTTTCCATCAAATTGAAGGAATTGATTACAACGAAATCTATGCACCAGTAGCACGAATGGAAGCTATTCGGATGTTCCTTGCGTTTGCTTCGTATAAGAAATTCAAAGTCTATCAAATGGACGTCAAGAGCGCATTTCTGTATGGTAAAGTCAAGGAGGAGGTTTATGTCGGACAACCACCGGGCTTTGAGGACCCAATCCACCGGGACAAGGTCTACGTGCTGAACAAAGCTTTATATGGTTTGCACCAGGCTCCAAGACAGTGGTACGAGGAGCTAAGCACATACCTCATCTCCAAAGGATTCAAGCGCGACCTCGTCGATTGTACCCTCTTTACGAAGAAGACGGGAGATGACTTGCTTCTAGTACAGATTTACGTTGATGATATTATATTTGGTTCAACTAACGAATTCTTGTGCAGGGAATTTGAAACTGTTATGCAGGAGAAGTTCGAAATGAGCGCTATGGGAGAAATGCAGTTTTTCCTCGGCTTACAGGTGGATCAAAGACCCGACGGGATCTTCATTCACCAGACGAAATATGTTGCCGACATCTTGAGCCGATTCCAGATGGAGGACTCTAAGCCGATGGATACCCCGATACAACCCAATCACGGGATTGGAGTCGACGCTAAGGGGGAGCTGACAGATCCATTTACATACAGAGCAATCATCGGATCTCTGATGTATTTGACAGCGTCTCGACCAGATATTATGTATGCAACGTGTCTCTGTGCGCGTTACCAATCGAAGCCGAAACAAAGTCATCTGACGGCGGTCAAGCGTATCCTTCGATATCTGAAGGGTTGTCCATCAAAAGGACTTTGGTACCCTAATGATGATGATTTTGATTTTATTGCTTTTAGTGATGCAGATTGGGGCGGCTGTGACAAAGACAGCAAATCAACAACAGCCGGTTGCCAGTTTTTAGGGAGCAGGTTAATTACCTGGCAATGCAAGAAACAGACTTCCGTCGCTCTGTCTACATGTGAAGCTGAGTACATTTCAGCCTCGAGTTGCTGTTCGCAAGTGCTCTGGATTCAACAACAGATGGTCGATTACGGTTTGCAGTTTCTTAAAACCCCTATTCACTGTGACAACGAAGCCGCAATTGCTTTAACTAAAAATACTGAAAATCATTCTAAAGCTAAACATATCCGGATTAAATATCATTTTATCCGTGACTGTTATGCTAAGGAATTGATTGACATGGTCAAAATCCATACTGACTACCAACGTGCAGATTTGTTTACAAAAGCTTTTGACAGATCCCGCTTTGAATATCTTTTGAAAGTAAACAATATAAAGGAAAAACAGGACTAATCGGCTCCTCGGTATATCATTTTTCATTTTTAGTTTTAGATTTAAATTTTTGCTAATTGGGAATTTCTCTTTGCTAATTGGGAATTTCTCTTTACTATCATAATCCTCAAAGAAGTTGATGCTTTCGAGGGGGTTGTTTAATCCTCAAAGAAGTTGATGCTTTCAAGTGGATTGTTTTCTTTCAAATTTTTGTTTTGTTTTGCTTTTCAAAAAAAAAAAAAAAAAAAAAAATTATAAACCCAAAAATATGTTCTTTATTTTAGGGGGAGTCATTTTATCAGAAAAACCAAAAACATTGAAAAATTTTCAAAATACCTAAAAATTAGAAAAACCCAAAATGATTTCCTGGATAAAAAGAGGAAATGATAGTACATCAGTGGGGATCTGACACAGGCTAAAGAATTGTATAGTTTTAATGAGACGTACGTTGATTACGTGTGATTTGCTGATAGGCTTCGTAGACTTTATATTGCGTGCATTAGTGATACAAACATAACAAACTACGCGTTTGTGGATGAACACCTCATGGGCATATGGTCTTAGTACCGTAATTTCGTCTGATAGGGTGTTTGTACAAAACTCGGAGGTTTAGGGTCGTTATGTTATTAGTTGTCTGGGGATAGCCTATCTGATCTTCTGCTGTAAGTCATTACGGACCTAGATCAGACAGGATGTCTTTATAAAAGAGCTTTATGCCAAAACCTAAAGTTACCGAATTGAGGAACTTTCCATGTTATATGATGATCAAAGATTATCTATAATATCGTATTGATCGTTGATGCAAATCATGATTAATATCAGTCCTCAACCTGGTATGGTGCATATGTTACTTTGCTGCATTAATTTGCTGACCTGTATACCTCTATGCATTATATCTTGAACAATTACAGACGACGAAAGCATAATCACGCTTTACAATGAGTCTTTGTGCAGATTACTTCTTGATACGGGAGTATGTCGTGTGTGTGGGAACCACAATGTGTTAGTCTAATACATCTAATTCGTATCATTTTAAAGCATTGCGTAATTGTCTGCATGTGAGCTTATGTGGACAACAATATCAGCAATTGCCGTGTCACATATTGTTTCTAATGATAATATTGAACCAGATCAACGCTGTGTTCAGATTTCTCAGAAAACTGATATGATCCTCTTACCGGAAATCACAAAATGTTTCCTGCTTTCATTTACTTTGATGCATTTTATTTTGTTGCAGTTTATTTTTAATGTCAAAAAGTTACAAAATCCAAAAAGATTTTAGGTGTGTTTTGATATAAATTTCAGAAAATCCAAAAGATTTTGCATTTCTGCTTTATTTTTGATATCCGGGGATGCTTGATGGTCGATTTCTGAGATTTGATAACACCATCTGGTCTTTGTAACATTCAAAAAGTGAAAATTTGAGTTTTGGAAGCTTAACGGATTGAAAAATGTTGAACGGGATTCGAATTCGTGATTTGGCGAAATTTTCAGTTTTTCCATTTCACATTCGCCCCTTAATTGGGTCGAATGTGGAAAAACTATCAAGTTCGACCGTTTTTGATTTGGGCGAAGGTGGATTTTTCACTTCCGGGTGTGCTTTCCACTTCCGGGTATAAGGTTTCACCTTCGGGTCTGAAAAAGGGGCGAAGGTGTCCTGTTTCCACTTTCGTGTCTTTAATTAGGGGCGAATGTGGATTTATCCTTCTTTCGTCCATTTCAACCGGGCGAATGTGGCATCCTATATAAATACCAGTCACCTTCGATTCCTCATTCTGAAATTTTTTTTCAAAAAAAATTCTTTCATAACAAGACCTTGTTGCTTGTGTTTTTTCTTGACTTACTGATTTGTTCTCTTGTGATTGCTGATCATTTTAACCCTACTTTTACAGGTATTGGACAACAAACCAGATCAGATTTAATTGTTTAAGGACCGGGACCTAGGGTTTCATAACTGGGAATTTTTGATGTTTATTGATGCATGATTTTGTTTGCCGATCATTATACATAGGTTTTAGGGGGAGAGTGTGAAAGGAATTAGGTTTATAACGTGTTTAGATGACAGATTTGATTGATTGAACACGACGAACCCTAATTTCAATTGAAAACCCATGTAAAATGATGTGTTGATAAAATTGGTTATTAACAAGTGTTAGTCGGACATATTAGTACACATTAGAATAAAAAATACAGGTTTAAACTAACAATGGCAAATTTTCAAAATTTTGGGGTAAAACAGATTCCACCTTCGGTTCATAAACCGGGCGAAGGTGAGAAGGTTTGGACGAATGTACTTAAAAACGGACGAATGTACTTAAAAACGGACGAATGTGACATTTTATCAAGATCTTATTCACGTTCGTCCATATATGTTCATATTCGACCAATAATTTCCACATTCGGCCAATCCAAAGAGGGGCGAATGTGCAGATGTGTTTTGACCAAAATTTTTATATTTTTGTCGTTTTTGTGTTTTGACGCGTTTTATTGATTTTTATGTGCAGATGGCTGAACAACCAGAGAATATTGACACTCCAGCAGTGAATATTGAGACTCCAGCAGAGATAGCTGTTCAAGATCCAGTCCCCGCAGCTGAAACATCTACACCGAGCAGTTGGCCTTTCGAAAGATCGCACAACTGTTGCGCGTATCTAGGAGACGTGGAGAAGAACACAGAGTTCACTGGCATTATTGAGTTTCTGAAGAGGAGCAGGATTGTACATGCTCTAGCCACACCAACTATCATCTACAAAGACATAATAGAAGATTTCTACCAGAACGCTAAGTATGATTACTGGGATAATCAAACTATCATCAAGAGCAAGATTCAGGAGATTGATATGTTCTTGACTGAAGCCGACATCCGGGAAGCTTTACAGATTAAGTTCGAAGATAGAGAAGATCCCAGGGAACTGTCTTGGACATAACAGAAGGCGTGTTTCTTAAGGATGAAATACAAAGGTCCTATCACTGACGGATCGATGTATAAAGGGAAGCTGGGAGTGCAGTACAAGTACTTTGCACACGTTCTGATCCATGTCTTTGGATGTGTTAGTGGTGGTTATGACGTGATGAGGAAGAGTTTGAGTTCATTAATGGTTGCGTTGACACTCAACAAACCATTTAATGTTTCGGGGATGATACTTGACCACATGTTGGAGATGCTGAGGGGTATAAAGTTTAAGAAGTTCATGTTGTATCCAAGGTTTCTAATGATGATCTTTGACCACAAGTATCCAATGCTGAAGAAGGATCCGACAATGATTCTAGGGCAAGATCACATGAATATTAGAACCTTGATGAGGATGAAAGGATACAAGGGTGTAGCTGATAATGAGAAACCACCCAACAGGAGATTGTTTGGAGCTTTGGCTCGTCCGGATTACACTGATCCAGGCAAGAACAAAGCTAGACATGATGATAGTGACTCAGATAACGACGATCCCTTAGTGTATGCTGATTCAAGCACTAAGCGGAAGCGTCAAGTAGTCAATCCTGGAGCCAAAGGGAAGGGCAAAGGAAAGGCTATTGATCAGGGAAGCACAAAGCAACAGGCTGCTAGAAAGAAATCGACTGCGAAGAAAGGATCGAGTTTGGTGGATGAAGAGTCTGTGGATTCGGAAGAGACTGAGGTTGATGAACAGTGGGATTCTGATGACGAGAACGTAAGGACCACCAAACGTAAGGCCACTATGGTTGGTGAGTCTGAATTATTGAATCAGTCGATTGAAGAGTCTGAGAGGAGAAGGAAATCAGTTGAAGATGAAGGTTTGGGAGTTGATTTAGCTGAATTGAGTGTTGGTGACACTGTAGTTGTGAATTTGCCTAAGAAGTCAAAGAAACAAAAGACGATGGCAAAGAAATCTAGTGTGAAAGAACTGAGAGAGAAAGAATTGGCTCAGTTGTTGAAGGGTAAGAGATTGCCTGATGCTGGAACACCTTCCAAGTTATCTTCACCAGTTGCTAAGAAGCAGAAGAAAGGAAAGGAGGCAGAGACTTTACCAATCGATCAGTTTAATATCGATATGGATAAAGTGCTCGAGATGTTTAAGAAGCCTCAAAAGGAGAAAGCTGTTGAAGTTGAGCCCTCCAGATCAAAGTCAAAGAAAATGACTGTTGATGATGATGTGATGAAACAGGTCAATAAGAAGATGGAGGATATGATGAAAATGCTGATTGCTCAACAAGCTGAAATCACAAAATTCAAGCAGAATGAGGAGAAGATGCTCCAGATTGTAGTTGCTTCAAAAGCGAATCAGGATGATATTAATGAAAAGATTCAGTTGTTAGAAGCTAAGAATGAGAAGCTTGAGAGGAGATGTGATAGAAACAAGAACAAGATCAAACTGATCAAGGCGGATAACAAAGAGTTGAAGAAGGAAAACAAACGCTTGTGTGGTTTGATTGAAGAGTTATATAGCAGAGCACCCCAATTGAAAGAGGGTGAAGAAGATGAAGAAGAAGATGAGCAGAAAGTTGACTATGAGTATTCTGAATCAGAGAAAGAAGATGATGATGATGAAGAGGATGATGATGGTTCGGATAAAAGTGATGATGACAACAATGATGATGATGATGACAATGATGATGATGATGATGGTGCTGAGGGTACAGGACAGAAGAAAGGTGATGAGTTTAGCAGTGGAAGTGATCATGAAGGAGGAGATGATACTTCTAAGTTTACTTATGAGAAGAGAACATCACAGAAGAAGAAAGATACTGGAGAATCTA
The DNA here is from genome assembly GCA_030844895.1 of Ambrosia x helenae. Lineage (NCBI taxonomy): Eukaryota > Viridiplantae > Streptophyta > Magnoliopsida > Asterales > Asteraceae > Ambrosia > Ambrosia x helenae. Next base: position 21,551,145 of record CM061234.1, on the reverse strand, counting down.
GTTCTAAGAAGAAAGGAGGTAATGTAGATTCGGATGAAAGTATCTTTTGGAACGAAAAGGTGAGATCTCTTTCTGATGATGCTAAACTGATATACAAGAACATGTTGGAGAAGAGGGAGTGGACCATTGAGTTCACTGGATGCTTCGCTGAAATATTCCAGACTGATGATCTGAGATACGAGCTGGAATATGAAGATCCAGATCTTGAAGAAGGGGAACTACCTGCATCTGTGGCGAAAGAAATTTTAGATGGTCTTGCACAGAGGGTAGGTAAGACGTTTGAGGAGTTCATGATGGATGAATCGATTCCTGATATTCCTGAAAAGGATATGGGAAATCATTCTGATGATGTGCAAACTCCAGAAAACAATGAGGTTGAGATAGAAGATATTACTCATGAGGAGTTTCCCCAGTATTTTAGAAAAGAAGATGAAAACGAAGTATTTCCTGACTTCACAGAGATACCAAACAAGTCAGCGAAACAGAAAGCGAAGAAAAGAAGCGAAGAGTTTGTTGAGAAGGTGTTTGGAGATGAAAAGAAAGATTCTTCCAACCAGTCTGATGAGTTGAAGAATTATCTGAAGAAGTTGAAGGAGATGGATGAGAACCGACCTAAACCTGAAGCTCAAGGTAACTTCTATCGTTTTCATAATGCCAAGTTCAAAGGCAGAGCTCTCGGGTGGACTTATCTTGGCAGACTGAAGTGTATAGCAGCGAAATGGGAAACCGGAATTCTGTACTTTAACAGATTCTGTGATTTGCTTACTCTACCGTACTGGGCGGTGAGAGATTTATGCAGGTTTCCGATGTCAGGTGCCGAGGTAAATGGTTCGCATGTCGGTTGGTGCGCGGACAAATTGGTTTGGGAGAGTCGTACACGATGGAAGAGATTTCAGCCTCAATATCCCAGAAGAAAACAGCATAGGGATATTGATCCTCAAACCAACATGAAGCGTGTGACTTTGATATATAAAGCACCAAATGTGATGAGAAAGATACCATTGATGCCAATGCCACAGCATTTTAGTGCTGATTTCATATTCTGGTATTACGATTGGAGGAAGGCAGAAGCAGTGATTGTATTGAGGGATGGAAAGGACAAATACAAGCATGTACATGTATTTGATCCTATGTGGCTGATAAACTGCACCTTCGAAGACATCATCATGTTGTTTTATAATCCGATCTATTATGAACCAAATGATTTTGCTCAGGCGAGGAAGTACACTCAAGTTGTGGGAGTTTGTTTTGCGTATGACATAAACGCTGGAAGCAACTTGGAGGGTAAACTTGGCAAAACTGTGAAGATCGCAAATGTTTCAAAGCCTGTGAAGAAAACATTCGAGCCGCCAATGACTGATGAACAAAAGAAGCAGCTCAGAATCAAGCTGATGAACAGGACGATGGACTATCAGAGAAAACTATCCAATCAATAGTCGAGGGGGAGTTTGTTGATGCATTTGCGACTAAGGATTGGATATGATATTATTAACATATGTTTATGGGTAGCCGAAGGTACTTTTGGATGGGGCGAATGTAGATCAGAAAGGGCGAAGGTAAAGATAAACTGGGCGAAGGAAGAACCTGTATGGACGAATGAAGAATGATCTTGGACAGAAGACCACATTCGACCACTGCAAGTGGGCGAATGTGGATTTTGCTCACATTCGACCTATAGAAAGGGGCGAATGTGCAGACACTATATATAGGTTTTGAGTTTTTGATTATGTAAGAGTGTTATCATTTGTGTCCAGGTTCTGTGCAGGGTCAGTAGTGTTTTTGTGAAAGTGTCTTTGTGATTCTAGATTAACATAAACGTTGTAATTGCTTATTAATTGAAAGTTAATCTATGAAAATGAAGTTGAAAATGATCTTGATTGTGTCGTGATTAGCATCTTATCAATTTGTTCAGATCTAGGGTTTCCGCACCTAGATTTGTGACTTGTATGATCATAATATCCTGTTTTAGATAAAATCCAACGCTCACATTATACATTAACATACAATTACTAAACCAAGAGTTTGCATCATAAGTCACTTACCTTTGCCCGTAGGAGTGTTTTCGCCTTATATGCGTTTGACTTGTAGTCCCAAGCTTTTCACCTAGCTCGAGATCGTATCCACTTGACCCGTTGACTTTTAAGCTTCTTGTACCTAGCTTACTTTCAAGTCAACATGCCGTGTTAGAATACTAATTTGGAACTTACCTATTCAAACATTAGTATTCATTCTACATCATTCAAACATGCCATCAATACATTCAACAACTAGTTCTATTCAATAAGTCTTTCCATATACTACCCGTTTGACCCGTTAGTGAAAATAGTTGCATGAACTAGTAGTAAGTGTTCTTAGACACTTTTTGAAGGCCACATAACACGCTATTCTTTCCCTACAATCCGTACTCCAAGACTACTACAAGGGTGTGCATTCTTACACCTTTTCTTATTAAATATTACATTATAAATGTGCAGCGATTTTCTGCGCAGCTGCTGTTCAAGGGCGATTTTCCCCTTCTAAACCTCGGAATCAGATCTTGACTATCAAATACAAAATGTGCGTCATTCAAAGACCTTTCCAAGCATATAAAGAACACCTCCTAACGATTTTTCTATGATTTTATATGAATATTTTTAGATCAGGTCAGAAACATAATTTTGACCAAACAGCTTTGCTGTCAAAACTGAAATGCTAACTTTAGATGCTGTTTTGACCCACTACAACTCAGAATCAGCTTCTTATGACTAAATATGAAATGTAATATGTGCAACAAGCTTTTCAAAGATATAAGGCTCGTCTTCTAACTCCTAATAACGAATGAGATATGCCCTTTACAAGATGACTATCTAGGGCTGTCAAAAGTGACGAATTTCATACAATTTTACACCATTTGACCCAATTCAAGTTTCATGTAAGCATTGTATCAAACACTTCATGTGCACCCTTTTTGCAAGTGAATTCTAAGCCTTATGGACTTCTCAAACTTTGCCATTTAACTAGCTAATCATCAACAACATCATTCTAACCATCATGCTTAGCTATTTTCAATTTCAACTTGTAATTTTACCAACACATAAGATTCATGCAAGACATATGGAATACAATTCCTCTACAATCTATGCCTAAAACATAGATTTCCTACTATTTTAATAACATCAAAGCTACCGATCAAAACCAAAATCATCATCTTTGAACACAAGTAACCTATAGTGAATAGCTCATCTCTAAACTATTAGAGATGATCAATATCACATAAAATCAAGCAATAATATGAATTTAACATGTTTTGCTCAAAACCCACATGTGGGGTTCGAATCCTACATGAATTTGGGGTTAGGGTTCTTACCAAAGCTTAATCCTTGAAGATTAGCCCTCTAGAACCAACCATTAATCTCTTACATCAACCTCTTGCATCAATTCTTCATCTTTAGGGACTTAGGGTTTGGTTTAAGCTCAAGAATACCCTCTTGAGGGCTGAATTCGTTTGCCCACAAATGGGGTGTGTTTGGATCATTTGTTTTGTTCCATATTTACACTACAAGTCCCTCAAGTTTACCCCAAAGCCTTTTGTTATCAAAACCTTAACTATGCAAGTTTCTTTCTAGTGTTATTTCCCTATTATAAAGATAATAACTTCCACTAGAAATTTTCATAATAGAACATAATCCCACACTCGTATCATCCCATTTTACTATCCATAAAAAAGGCTCATTCTACTATTTAATTCGTTTTGTCATTTCTTATTCACGCCTAATAGCGTAATTAAGCGAAATGGATTTTCGGGATGTTACAAGTCTACCCCCTTTAAAGAAGGTTTCGTCCCCGAAACCTCCTTCATTACTACCATACTAGGAATTCTCTACTTACTTATTTACTCATTCATTTCATTCAAAGTTTCATGCCATGTTGGAAGCCCACATATAGACTATACAATTAACTTTACTCGTGGCAAAACATATTGGTATGTTTTGTTCTTATGCCCCTATATTACAAGAGGCCTATCACACTTATTAAACATAATAAATCGATTAGTTACATATTTAACCCATAAATCCTACTTAGTTGTTCACTCCTGTATTAGTCACAAGGCATCCATCACGGGGTTACTACAATTTTCAACTATTAGCATTCCTTTTAAGTCCTTTCAACCATGTAGTAGTTAGACTATATACATACGTATATCCCAAATCTTAAATCATGGTTATCACTTTTACAACGTACCTACTAATTCATTCCCCATTCATTCTCACTTAACTTGAAGGTTAGACATAATTCCATAGACACTACTGAATCGTTACATCTACCATATACACCTCAGCCCTTTTGGTAAATTTCAGAGCCATTCTATTCATGCCTATTTGTTTATTAGTTCACTTCATGCACTACTTACTGTAGACACATATGTCCATCGCTTAACAACTCCGAGTCTAACTAATATTCATTCATCTTTTGACCTTTAAAAGTCTACTTTCCAACTACATCATGCTTGAACTACCCTTCATTCATACGTGGGTACTATTCAACATATATAAGTTTTCTATTTAACAATCACAAAAAAATATCTAAGTTTACTAACCTTCCTTTTACAACGTTATCCAACCATCCATATGTCGGCTTAACATGCTCCTTGACAAGTCCACGCCATACTTAGCTTGCTTCAGTTCATTCACAAGGAGTTCCAACTCGCTAGCTTCATATCACCTATCTTGTAGATTTCATCATATTCATAAATTCGATCATTCGTATCTACAAAATCATTGGTTAGACATATACCTTACATTCATGAAAATTGACCTTCATTGGTCCATGCAAGTTTCCTTTCACTTGTAATGTCTAATTATATACATTTCCTTCCTGATCTCCCGTTTACGTGCTTTACTACATTACTTATTGCATTTTCCTATGCAAGATCCTTACGTATTATTCATTATCTTGCAAATTTTCTACAATTCGACTTTTCAAGGTAATTGCGTCATATTCTACTACTTTGTAATAATTCCTACATCACATTCTTGCATCTTACAACATCATTCATTTTCTGCATATAGAGGTACGAATCTTCCAAAAGATCAACCGTTCATTCGTTTTCCATAGGTTTTTTTTTTTTTTTTTTTAAATGACTCACATTAATACCATGCCTTACCATCTTCCACTACATATATATATATGCATTTTACATGCCACATAACATGCATATCTAAATTAAGTTATTAACTTGTGCTTATCTTGGTTGGAGAAAATAATGTATTCTCTCCTTCATTCCTACCCAAATGACCCGCTTCGTAGTCTATTCTATATTTCTACAACAATTCCAACTAATCTGACCCAGTATCTGGGTAATTCTATGTTTTTACATTTCCACTATTTGATCGTTCAGGGTCATTTCTACAATTCCCCCCATTTGACCCATTAGGGTCAGTCATTTCATTTCCACCCTTTACTCATATAAGTTTAATCCGTGCGTACCTAGGGATTTTTTTATTTTATTTTTTTTTTCATTTCAACCTTTCATTCCTATAGGTATGATCTGTGCTTACTTATGGATTTAAATCTTTCATTCCTACCTTTCATTCATGTAGGTTTGGTCCGTGCTTACCTACGGACTCAAACCTTTCATTCCTACCTTTCATTCGTATAGGTTTGATCCGTACTTGCCTACGGACTCAAACCTTTCATTCCAACCTTTCATTCCTACCTTTCATTCATGTAGGTTTGATCCGTGCTTACCTACAGACTCAAACCTTTCATTCCTACCTTTCATTCATATAGGTTTGATCCGTACTTACCTACGGACTCAAACCTTTCATTCCACCTTTCATTCATATAGGTTTGATCCGTACTTACCTACGGACTCAAACTTTTTATTCATATAGACTACTCTCTATCACTTGAGGGTCGTCTACTTTACCCACAACTGACGTCTAGTTACTTATTCATTCATTGCTATAATTAATTTATAGGCACAATATACATACGTTTAGTTTGATATCTTCTAAGAGAAATCCCCCTTCACATTCACACTTTTATAGAAGTTTCATTCCACCCATTCACCCACACGACCACTTACTTTCCAATTTTACCAGGCATACCTGTGATGATTCTCATGGTCTCACGTGCATCGCATGCTTCTTGTGCACTGGCCAGGCGCACAGTCCACATGCTATCCACGTGCCTTCATGTAATCATTACCTTATGCCTGGGGACTGGTTTTCAGCCTCGTGCTACATTTTCAATCTCCTTTCCTAACAACATGGTTGTTTTTCCATCTACTTTTTACCATCCCAAAGAATTCTCTCCCACCGGTACCAAGGTATTAATACTACGTACCTGCGAGCATTCTATCCATTCCACAATTTCCGATATCTATCTTGGATCATGTCCTAGAGACCTCTTCATCATCACCACAAAAGCTCACCTTAACATAAACACCACAATTAGTTGTTAACATCTCATGTGAGTTAATATTAAATTCTACCTTTGGGCCTTGATCGAGTCTTGGATTTTACGGGTCACTAATTTCAAGAGCTCATAGGTTTGAGTTCAAGTACTTACTTCCATGTACAAGATTTCACTCAAACCAGGGCTCTGATACCAACTTGAAACACCCTAAACCTTTTTAACCGAACATACGCAGCGGAAATACGAACCATAAAATTTCTTGCTTTATAAAAACATTATCGTATGTTTGGAACCCATAGCTACGAGATATTATAGGTGTTTCATATTTTATTGTTTCTTATTACATCAACTACAACTCATCTTTATTAGTTTACGTGACCGCGACCCCGTACAATCCGCATCCTCACTCGACCTCCAACCATTTCTTGCTTTGTGAGCTTGACTTGACAACCTGCAACTACCACATAACCATTTCGTTAATTCATTAAGTGACTTCATGCAAATATTCACAATATGGAAATAACATTAACAATACTCAATTGTCATAACCAAACGCCTTTTTGTAAGTTCGGATCCGGTCTCCTGATCCTATCCTCCAATTTCCATGCATTCATACTTACATACCTGCATTTTTTATTACCATCCTCATAACAAAAGATTAATGACATTACAATACACACGCACGTACAAATCCCATGTACAAGTTATCTTAAGCCGTCATACTACTCTTCCTTCATGTATTCTCAAGGACAAACATGACGTTTTCGAACTTATACTCAACCTACACATAACGACCAACCTTTACATACATAACACTTTCACACATTACCGGGCATAAGCAACTATGCACACATTTTATTACACTAGCATCCAATGTGAGAAACCTCCACTTACTAAGCGGTTTACCATTTGTGTGACCTTGCATAACTATACAATTCAATCTAAATAGTTACACCCATGATTTAATGTACCCATCTATATATATACACTCATATCAATCCGTACATTTTACCATTCATTCTTATGCCATATTTGTTAATATTGGTTTATTTCATGCTTAATTACCCTCAATTCATTTATCTTTGTTGCTCATTTATTCCAACTACTTTCCTTGTTGTATGGTGAACTATACCCATTTACCAACAACATCAATTCGCTTACCTTATTATAAATTACCTTTTCATACGTGTTCCCATTCTCTATTTATACATGAACATACAATTACTAAACCAAGAGTTTGCATCATATGTCACTTACCTTTGCCCGTAGGAGTGTTTTCGCCTTATATGCGTTTGACTTGTAGTCCCAAGCTTTTCACCTAGCTCGAGATCGTATCCACTTGACCCGTTGACTTTTAAGCTTCTTGTACCTAGCTTACTTTCAAGTCAACATGCCGTGTTAGAATACTAATTTGGAACTTACCTATTCAAACATTAGTATTCATTCTACATCATTCAAACATGCCATCAATACATTCAACAACTAGTTCTATTCAATAAGTCTTTCCATATACTACCCGTTTGACCCGTTAGTGAAAATAGTTGCATGAACTAGTAGTAAGTGTTCTTAGACACTTTTTGAAGGCCACATAACACGCTATTCTTTCCCTACAATCCGTACTCCAAGACTACTACAAGGGTGTGCATTCTTACACCTTTTCTTATTAAATATTACATTATAAATGTGCAGCGATTTTCTGCGCAGCTGCTGTTCAAGGGCGATTTTCCCCTTCTAAACCTCGGAATCAGATCTTGACTATCAAATACAAAATGTGCGTCATTCAAAGACCTTTCCAAGCATATAAAGAACACCTCCTAACGATTTTTCTATGATTTTATATGAATATTTTTAGATCAGGTCAGAAACATAATTTTGACCAAACAGCTTTGCTGTCAAAACTGAAATGCTAACTTTAGATGCTGTTTTGACCCACTACAACTCAGAATCAGCTTCTTATGACTAAATATGAAATGTAATATGTGCAACAAGCTTTTCAAAGATATAAGGCTCGTCTTCTAACTCCTAATAACGAATGAGATATGCCCTTTACAAGATGACTATCTAGGGCTGTCAAAAGTGACGAATTTCATACAATTTTACACCATTTGACCCAATTCAAGTTTCATGTAAGCATTGTATCAAACACTTCATGTGCACCCTTTTTGCAAGTGAATTCTAAGCCTTATGGACTTCTCAAACTTTGCCATTTAACTAGCTAATCATCAACAACATCATTCTAACCATCATGCTTAGCTATTTTTAATTTCAACTTGTAATTTTACCAACACATAAGATTCATGCAAGACATATGGAATACAATTCCTCTACAATCTATGCCTAAAACATAGATTTCCTACTATTTTAATAACATCAAAGCTACCGATCAAAACCAAAATCATCATCTTTGAACACAAGTAACCTATAGTGAACAGCTCATCTCTAAACTATTAGAGATGATCAATATCACATAAAATCAAGCAATAATATGAATTTAACATGTTTTGCTCAAAACCCACATGTGGGGTTCGAATCCTACACGAATTTGGGGTTAGGGTTCTTACCAAAGCTTAATCCTTGAAGATTAGCCCTCTAGAACCAACCATTAATCTCTTACATCAACCTCTTGCATCAATTCTTCATCTTTAGGGACTTAGGGTTTGGTTTAAGCTCAAGAATACCCTCTTGAGGGCTGAATTCGTTTGCCCACAAATGGGGTGTGTTTGGATCATTTGTTTTGTTCCATATTTACACTACAAGTCCCTCAAGTTTACCCCAAAGCCTTTTGTTATCAAAACCTTAACTATGCAAGTTTCTTTCTAGTGTTATTTCCCTATTATAAAGATAATAACTTCCACTAGAAATTTTCATAATAGAACATAATCCCACACTCGTATCATCCCATTTTACTATCCATAAAAAAAGGCTCATTCTACTATTTAATTCGTTTTGTCATTTCTTATTCACGCCTAATAGCGTAATTAAGCGAAATGGATTTTCGGGATGTTACAGTTATTGATCCAACCAGAGATTCCAGTTTGGAAATGGGATCAAATCACTTTGGACTTTGTAACCAAATTACCAAGAACCCAAAGTGGTAACGATACCATCTGGGTTATCGTAGATAGATTAACCAAGTCTGCCCATTTCCTACCAATACAAAAAACCTTTGGAACAGAAAAATTGGCAAGAATCTATATAAAAGAAATTGTGTCCCGTCATGGGATACCTCTTTCGATTATATCAGATAGAGACAGTCATTTTACTTCCCGATTTTGGAAAACGTTCCAAGAAGCGTTAGGTTCCCAGATTAAGCTCAGCACCGCTTATCACCCTCAGACAGACGGGCAATGTGAAAGAACGATTCAAACACTAGAAGATATGCTGAGAGCATGTGTCCTGGAATTTAGTGGGAGTTGGGATACACACCTGCCGTTAATAGAATTTTCCTATAACAATAGTTACCACACTTCCATTCAAGCTGCACCCTTTGAGGCGTTAACGGTAGAAGGTGTAGGTCTCCGATTTGCTGGAACGAAATCAGAGAAAACCAACTTACGGGCCCAGAAATCATCCAAGAAACAACGGACAAGATCGTGCAAATCAAGAAAAGATTGGAAGAAGCGAGAAGCAGGCAGAAAAGTTATGCGGATAAACGAAGGCGACCATTGGAATTTCAAATAAGAGATTATGTCCTATTGAAAGTGTCACCCTGGAAAGGAGTGATAAGATTTCAAAGAAGAGGTAAACTGAATCCACGTTTCATAGGACCTTATCAAATTAAAGATAAGGTGGGACCGGTAGCCTATCGTTTAGAACTACCTCCCGAGTTGAGTGAAATTCATGATGTGTTCCACGTCTCGAATCTAAGAAAATGTATAATAGAAACCCAAACTATCATTCCATTAGATAATGTGAAAGTTAGCCCTCAACTCCATTTTACTGAGGAACCAATAGAGATTATGGCTCGACAAGAAAGAAAAATGAGAAGAGGAAAAATTCCAATTGTACAAGTGAAATGGAATGCTAGATTGGGGCCTGAAATTACTTTCGAAAGAGAAGACGTGATGAAAGCTAAATACCCCCACCTATTTGAGAATCAGGTATTATAATTAAAAATTTCGGGGACGAAATTTCCTAAGGGGGGGGGGAGAATGTAACATCCCGAAAATTATGACGTCATTATTAACACAATTAGATTAATTAATAAGGATTAATTAGAATTAAGATAAGATTGGGCCACATGAGGGATAGCCCAATAACTTAATCGGAGCATAAGCCCGGCCCAATAACCCGCCTTGAATGGGCCGAATAATATTAAAGCCCGATTTAATAATTGGGCCTATTTGATGGGCCCGATAGCTCGATAGGAGGGCCGGATATTTTTAAGAACCCGACTAAACTTTTGGGCCTATAATGGGCTTCCATATTTGATAGGTATGGGCCGATAACTTGAGGTGATAGTCTATAATTAATTACTATGATTAAGGACCATTGTTATATGTAAGCCCAATTGTAAAGCCTAGGAGTCAAGCCCAATACCCTTAATGTTAATACTCGGCCCATCCTTGGAACAAATAACCGCCACTTTGTCAAGAATCTTACACCTCATTCATTTGAATACTACTCTAACACTCAAGAGCTTTATAACCTTCCACCTCATGACCCTAGAAGTCTACTACATCATATCAAATGCATGCAATGAATCTTGTTATAAAGGAAAACAATCGGCCACTTTTATAAGGGTTTAAACCACTCTCCCAAAGCTTACAAAACCACTCTCTCCCTAACATGCAAACCACCCCTTGAAGCTCTACACCAATCGGCAATCATGAACACCCCTTCAACCCATCTTATTAACCATCTAAACTTGCTCCTTTAAGCCTAATATACCTTCTATTCCAAAGAAAACCCAACCTAACCAAACCTAAAAACAATCGGCTCATATATTACATAACCAAGCAAGTGTGGATCGAGTTGTTCTTTGAGTAAGTTGAGTCTAGAGTCCCTTAGGGTCGTGTGCCAAGCTGTAATGGCCAGCTTTTAGTTTAGATCTTACGCCTAAGCTGTAACGGCCAGCTATACGTATAATTATTTATATATATATGTACAATAACTTGATTTGTGTTGTAACAGGAACTCGTGGAACATAGAAATCTCGCTTCTAGTGAAAACATAGACTCAGAAATAACCAACGTGAGTGCATGTACCCCATATGTTTAAATGATTTCGGGGTGAATGCATGTTAGTTTTTACGTGTGATTTGATAAAATATTGATTCATGATCATGAAAGAGTTAATAGAATCGGTCGAATAGAAATCACGTAGAATGGATCCATTCGGTATCACTAGGATGTATTTTTCTAAACCAAGTAGAGGTTTGGAACCACATTAAGCATTTGTATGGTGCTCCATCGTTAAATATGTTCCACCTTAGAATGACCGAACCATATGAGAATTGTTGTTATTATATTATAAACGAGTCTAAATCTGGCATCACTCACTAGCTTTGTGGCTAACGTATTTTTAACGTGCATTTCAGGTTGATTAGATAATGGGGAACCCGAGCTCGATAATGTGAGAGTCAAGTTAAAAAGAATGGAAATAAAACCGGCCCTTGGGCCGGCCTAGAAATAAAATGGGCTTCGGCCCTAGAGTGGGAGTCCAAATGGTTATGTAAAAATGTTGTGTTTCAGTCTTAATGGGCTTCGGCCCGATGGTTTAAAAACTCGGAACATGGCAAGGTGAATGTAACGGGCTTGGCCCGGTTGGTAACAATGTTAAATGGGCTCGGCCCAGTTGTATGTTTTGAATGGGCTTGGCCCAATGAGAAATAAATAAAGAAGGTGTTTGTTTAATAAAAAGAATTGTTAGAATTAAATAAATTGGTAATTGATAATATGTGTCACGATTACCAATCCGTAATGACTCGTTAATTTTCGGGTCGTTACATATACATTAAGATCTTAACTAAAGGAGTTTCTTGTAATAGTGCCTAAATTGAATAGGGTAAATTATAATGACGACTCGTCATGAATTGGTAGGAGTAACATAAAAGAAGCGAATAAAGGCGAACTTGAAATTTGTTAAGTATAGAATTTAAAATGCATGTAAAACTAAAAATCACGCGATGTTACAGTCTTCCCTACTTTAGTAAATTTCGTCTCGAAATTTAATTAAAAGTCAACATTTTGAAAAATAGGTAAGTGGTTTGGTATGGGTTTAATAAGAACAAGAACTTGTTAGTTTATTATGTTAAGGCGAATAAGGTATCTAGTCACTTGTACGATAATTATGCTCGTACGAAAAGTACTTTAAAAATTTAACCCAAGGTCATACGTAGAAATTTGAAAGTTTGACCGACCAAAGTGTTTTGTAAATAATGAAGGGAGGGAGTGCGTATATGTAGGCTTGTATATGGAGTTAATGCAACAAATTTTTGGAAAGGTAAGCAAGTATACAACATTACATGCATGAGATAGTAAAGATCTTGGGAAAATAAGTATTTATACTATATAACATATATGAAGTAGCAATAGTTTGGAATGATATCATTTATTCAGAATTGGCGTTAATGAAGGGGAGATTGAAGATATGTCGAATATTTTGGGATGTCGTGTGGGTAGTATTCCGTTTGACTATTTGGGAATTAGAGTCGGTGCAAATATGAATAGGGTGTCACATTGGAGTTCGGTGGTAGAGACAGTTAAAGATAGACTATCCTTATGGAAAGCACAAATGCTTTCTATAGGGGGTAGATTGACGCTTATTAAATCGGTGTTGTCGAGTTTGCCTATCTATTATTTGTCGCTTTACAAAGCGCCGGTCAAGGTGATAGAGACATTAGAAAGGTTGATGAAGAACTTTTTATGGAGTGGGTCAGAAGATATAAAAAAGATTCATTGGGTCTCATGGGAGGTGGTGACAACGACTAAAAAAGACGGGGGATTGGGAATTGCAAAATTGATGGATGTTAATGTGGCTTTGATTGCTAAATGGGGTTGGCGATTCACTGTAGAACAGGAGGCACTTTGGCGGAAAGTGGTGATTATGATTCATGCAGGTAGAGGTATATGGGGCTTCCTTCCTATAAAGAAGTGGTATACCGGGTGCTGGAAATCTTTAGCGACGTGGCTGTAGGATTATAAGATTCAAGACAAGACTTTGCGGCAGTTTATTCATTGCATAGTGGGAACAGGAATGAAAGTCAGATTCTGGTTGGATATTTGGTGGGGATCGGTTGAGTTAAAAAACAAATGGCCGCGTTTGTTTATGCTGGAGAAGAATAAAAGCTGCAGCATCGCTGATCGCATGAATAATTCTAATAATGGCTGGGTTTTTTCGGGTGATTGGCGTAGAGGAATATCTACTGTGGAGGAGATCTCTGACTTACAAGACATGGGAGTTATGTTACAAGGTTTCTCAGGCTCTAATAGGGAGGATAAGTGGGCTTGAGAACTTGATAAGAGTGGTATTTTTTCTGTGGCCAGTCTCAAAACGATTCTGCGAAAACAGAGGGACGTTCCTCGGCTGCATAGTATGAGATGGGAAGGATGGATTCCAATCAAGGTTAATATGATGTCGTGGAGAGCCGACTTTGATAGACTGCCGACTAGGGATGCTCTATCTAAAAGACATTTTAATATTTTAGATAAGGCTTGCCCTATTTGTAAAGTCATGGATGAAGATATTAATCACATTTTCGTAGGGTGTGGTTTTGTTTATGGTGTTTGGAGCTTCATTTGCAAGTGGTGCAAAGTAGATCCGTTTTTTGTCTACGATTTCGATGACTTAATGCAGTTATATAGGAATGTGCACGACGGAAAGTGGAGAAAGAAAATTGTTAGAGGTATAGTAATAGTGACGGTTTGGACACTTTGGAAGACCCGAAATGCAAAAGTGTTTCAACAAAGCTCAAAACAAGTGCGAGAGATTGTGGCAGAAATTAAATCTATCTCATTTTTTTGGTTGAAACATAGGTCTAAATTTGGTTGTATAGAGTGGAATGATTGGGCAAGAGATCCATTGTATATGTGTAAGTAGTTTTGGCGATTCCTAATTTGGGAAATAGCCGTTTTTAATGAAAGTCTTTGTTCAAAAAAAAGTAAGTGTGCGGTATGAAATAGTAAAAATCTTGTGAAGGCAGGTAAGTATACTGTGTATAAGAATTAGTAAAAATTTTAGGAAAATAAGTATTTATACAATATGAAATGGTGAAAATTGAAGATAGGTAAGTATATTGTATAAAATATAGAAATTTTGAAAAAATAAATAATTATACGGTATATCATATATGAAATAGTAGAAATTTTGGCTTGTAAAAGAGGTGTCCTTGGGTAATTGAGTGGAATAGTAAATATGTGAGCATAATGAGTGACTAGATGTGGGACTGAACAATATTTAATAATAGATATTTGGTTTGCACAAGGACGAAAATTTTATTAGAAAAAGAAAACTTTTAGAAGTGATTAAATAAACGAGAAATTGGACCATTTGAAAATGGCTTTTTGGCGAGATAAATAGTAGTTATTTAGTTTTGAAATCCAGTATACAAGTAGTAAAAAAAAATATATGAAAGCGAGAAAAAAATCTTGTTTTAAATGCATCAATGCCTTAAGGGATTAAGGACGGAGGTTACGGGACTTAGAACGAGATTCTTGATAATGATAGGATTGCTGATTAAGCAAGGAAAGACAAGAGGAAGGAAGCGAAGTTGATGGAGATTACAAGTATAGATTATTCATGGCAAAGGATAATGTTGCATAGTAGAAAGTGTGGTTTAAAACAAGGTTATAATATGCATAAAAGATAAATAATGCAAGCGTAATTAGACTAGTAAACTATAACATAAACGGTACCGCAAAAGATAAATACGTAAGTGTTGGTCAAAATTTAAACCCGACGCCCAAAACTTCTCATGGCACGAATAACTCTACTTTTGGTAGTATGACAGGACATTTATGTATAGGGTGTACCGGCGGCGTACCCACCATGCCGTTATCATACCTCATCCGTGTTGTTATTCAAGTCATGATAGGTTACACACACTTGGACTTGTTATGTTTCCATACGCCCAGTTCTTGTAATTATGTGTGCACCCATAATTAGTCCAATTGTCGTATGGTCCACATAATTTGTCTTAGTTATGTGTGGGTCGCTAGTGGACACAAAATAATTATACACAAAGGAAAAGACAATAGGCTAAGGTATTAAACAGTTTTGATGTTGTAAACATAGCAAGCAACGTGAGATGCAAACACATAATGTGAAAAGGCATTAAGCAAGTTTTTGATGTTGTTAACCGTACGTGTTTTTGGCGTAGATGTATTGTTTCATGACATAACGGTGTAGACTTGTGCATATGTGGTTACGTTCAGATGTATAAAATCAAACAAAAGAATGGACAATTGGATTCCTAATGGAAACGTGTAAAATGTTTTGACTGAGGGTAACATAAAATTCGAGTTCATTACAAATTGAGTTTATGGGTACGCGAGCAATTTGAGCTTTTCAAGACTAAGGGTCAAGTTTGATGGTAGAAGAATTTAGTGCATTGGATGTTAAAGAAAGTGGGGAAAATTTGGTGTAAAAGTCTTACCGAAGATGGACGTTTGATTTATGAAAAATCCATTTTATTAAGCGAGGAAAAATAGTTTATTGAGAATTTTAGTTTGGCGTTGGTGAATATTTTGACTAGTAATACGATTTCAAGAAAAAAAAAAGGTTTTGGGATTATAAAGAAGTAGGTTGTCTGATTTAGCGTGTCTTTTGCTCATATGTCTTGTTTGCTAAAAAAATTTCTTTGGTTATGGACGACATTGGGCGTCCTGAAAGCAAAAAAAAATTTTTAAACACTTTTACCATTAATTTTTTTTTTTAAATCTCTTTCGTCATACCGACTTGACACACATTTGTTAGTGGTTTGAAGGTTTAAAGTGAGGATTTTATAGAAGAATAGACATCCTCTTAGGAATAGTAGGAAGAATTTTGTTCAAAATTTGAAAAAAAGATTATGCGCGAGGAGAAAAGGGTTTTGCGATGTTTGAATTTTTGCCGATAAATTATGATTGTAACCTAAGATAATGATGGTATTTCATAATTTGTAAAAGAAAATTTCACATCTGAATAATTTCTTGAAAACATTACATAAGGAAATTCTCATTTTTTTAAATAAAAGAAAAATCAATCTTCTTTAGTGTGGTGAGTGGGTCTTCCAGCATCGTAGATTACCATGGCAAGTCTTGGGCATTGGTTGGGTTCATGGGTTGGATCGTTGCACTCGGAGCATATCCATTCATTGGTTTTAGTGGGTGAGGTACTATTAGTAGGTTCATCGGGCCGTGGTTTAGCGGTACGTCGACATGTTTTGGCTAAACGACCGTATGCACCACATTTGGCGCATATGTAGCATGGTGTGTGAGTGGGATGGTGGAATTTACAACTCTTGCATCACGGATGGGTTCCACGATACTGCTTTTTGTTGGGGATCAGAGTCTTAGGAGTTGTCGAAGTGTGGTTTCGTTTGAGGTTTTTGCATTTTCAGTTATCCTTTTTCTTTTGTTTGGTAGGGGTATGGGTAGAAGGTTTAGTATCTACATGATTTGTGCTGTCCTGGATGGTATCGTCGCGGTTTGGAATTGGGTTTGTTAGTGTCACTAGGTTAGGGAGAATCTTGACTAATTCTTAGGCAATAAGACTCGCCAGTTGGTTGAGATCGATGCTGTTGAGACGGGAAGGCATCTACGAGAATCATACATAAGAAGATTTGCATAAGTATTTTTAAACAAGGTGACTTTTGAATTTAGGAAATAAGTTACTAGAATTTTGGTTAACAATGAAAAGCTTGCGGGTAAGATTAGATCGGTGAAATTGATGCAAATTTAGATAAACAAAATACATAAGCTCAAGTTGTTCTTATAGATTTAGTATGCAGGTTCAAGTTACACGTATAGGACGCAAGTTTCACATTGTTCAAATAGCGTAACACGTATATATAAGCAAGTATAGTGCACTTAGTTAACATAAAGGAGTTTTGAATATTTGTTGGTTTGCGATTATTAGTATTGTTTGGAGATTGCTAGAGTACTTGAGATGCGAGTCTTGAGAGCCTTTGCGAGTAAAAATAAATCGAATATATATAGTGAAAACATAGCATGAAAACAACATTGAAAGTAATATTAGCATAAAATGAGAGGCTTGCTTTAAACAAGCAATTGGAGTGTTCCAGAATGGAACTAAGACTAACCAAAGTGATTCGAATTTACCTTTGAGTTTGGAAACATTCTTTGGCCTAATAGGTGGAAATACACTCGCCGAAACTTTCGATTAACGGTATTCACCCTTCCAGTTACTACATGTTCCTTGTCATTAGTAAATTTGAGACTTTGGCGAGATTAAAAAAATAATAATCAAGGATTGAAACTAATCGCTAAATTGCGGATTTCACTCCTATCTTAGCGAGGTCGTTTCTTGAGTGTGGTTTGTACACTTTGCCCAACGTGGTAAGAAAATTAATTTTAACCTTAAATTGGTAAGCGTCCACTAGAACGAGAATTGTGAAATTTCCACCAAGGTGAGGATATCACTACTATCTTGGTGTAGTTTCAAAAAAAAAAAAAACACAAAGAATTTACGCGGATTGAAAGTTATTACCAAAGTGAGCGTTTCACACCTATTTCGATGATTTCCTTTCGTTTGTGGTATACAAGCGTCTTCGAGTGTAGAATGATCCACCAAATAGGTAGGTAAATTTTTAAGACCAAAGGAATAAAGTAGAAGCAAGATAGGGAGAACAAGTATATTAAGCATGAAAAAGGAATGGTCAAAAAGGTTCTTAAGTATAGTCAAGGTCAAACATGGGAATTTTTTTTTCCTAATTCCCTATAGTCATGGCTCTGATACCAATCTGTCACACCCTAACCGATGGCGGAATACATCGGGGCGAGACTTGTGGTAGATTGTTCAAAGACTTCATGATACTATGATTGTGATAATATAATTTAAAAGATTTCATTTCGTATAACTAAAACAAGGAGTACAAATTCTTTAAAAGAGATACAACATTCATGAATTTAAAGATTTAAGTGGTGCGTTTCTAAGTCCAATCCTAATGAGTTTCTTGAATCATCGTGTAACACCCCAACCGATGGCGGAAACATCGGGATGTCACGTATTGATGATTGTTCAGTAGCTCATGGTGAATAATAAATTTCATTAAATGATTTAAATAAATTACATACAATTGTTCTACAAGAATTCGTACATCAAATTGAATAAAACTATGCACACATCTTCAAGCATTAATTCGAATCTTTAAACAAGTAGAACCTGAAACATGTTAAGTTGAAAATATTTTGGGTCAACAAAAGTTGGTGAGAATTACATAGGTTTTGATGATCGAATAAAATTGTTGTGCAATTCATGTGTCATGGCAATCTAGTCCATATGTGAAAACATACTAGAAGTAAATCGAGTGCATAATCAACCTTGTGACTGTTGTATTGTGGTACATCCCATACGCTCATGGTTCACTCGTTTATATTGCAGTAACAAACACCCACGCAACCTTTGTAGGAGGCACGTATCCGGGTGGGATTGTCAGTCCAATAGATCTATCAATGTATACCGTTTGGCTGATGAATGTTTATGCTAGAATTGTGCTTACCCTAGTCATGTTCAAGACATAATGCAACATAGAAATACACATAGACACATTGATGATTGAATTGCATAAATATTGTTGTAACATGTTTCACCCCAAAAATGGTGATAAATAGAAAAGGGGCTATGTAAAACTCACCTTAGCAAAATGTTATGTCTCGTAAAAAAAATAGAATATTGTGTTGTGAATGTATGCGAGGCGAATCTCAAAGACTCAACAACGTAGCTAGTCCAAATTGAAGAAAACGAAAAAGAAAGAATATCAAGCTTCCAATTCGCCAATTACAAGAGCTTATAATCAAAGCTTCAATTGTAGAAGTAAAAGACTATAGAAGAAAGGTATGAGGGAAAGTTTAATCGGATTGAAACAATCGATTTAGAGGTGCAAAGTATAATGGGTCATAGGTGGGTTTTTATACTAGTTTTGGAGTCAATTAGCTATTAAAATTGGTCAACACCATAAAGTAAGGTTTTATGATGAATTGACTATTTGACTAAGACTTTGACTGTTTGACTAAGACTTTGACTAGGACTTTGACTAGGACTTTGACTATTTGACTCAAGGCTTTATTTAAAAAAAAATCTTGTATGTGAAAAAAAAAAGAATTTAGAATCATATTATTATTATTATTTATATACATTTATGTATGTATATAAGTTGTGAGTTAGGATAAATAAAGACTTAGGTACATTTGTATAATATTAATGATAAAGGTGTAATAATATATATATATATATATATATATATATATATAAGGGCTTTTTATGTATTAAAATTTTGGGGAAAATTTTGCGATGTTACAGTCTCCCCTACTTTTAGGAACTTCGTCCCGAAGTTAAAATAAAAACACCAGGTATACAATTGGTCGACTACCGAAAACCTTGATAAAATTTCTCACTACCTTAACGTACCTGTAAATTCATGATTACGTTCCGGACCGTAATTATCAATTTACCTTACATCAGGGTTTTGCGTCCTTTTATGACTCTACCGATTGTTGAGCAGGTTCGATAGTCTCCACCAGTCGTTGAGCAGGTTGTAGGGCCTCTCCCGACTGTTGGAAAGACATGATGACCTCTACCAATCGTTGAGTAGGTTGTTTGGTAGTCAACTAATTGTTGTACAAGTAAGCAAGTATGATTATAGATATAGCAATTAGTTCACATTCAAACAAGCATGCACTCAGATGTTATGATAATACTTGAATTTATTACGTGAATCAAAAAGTGTCAATACATAGAATTAAAAAGTAGACATCATTCAAATGGTGGGGTTTGCTGTTAAGTAGCGGGAGGGTCTTGATCTCGATTTAGTTTAGGGCATCGGTTACGGAAATGATTTGGGTTTCCACATTCATAGCATTGACCATAGTTGTATTTACCAGGACGATTAAGATTAGCAACCTGAGCAGGGTTGGTTGGTTGGTGTTAGGGTTTGGGGACTCACGACATGTGTTGACCAGATGGCCATACCTACCACAATTGGTGCACAGGCGACACACTGAAACAGTGGGGTGATGTCGTTTGCATGTGTTACACAATGGAAAGTTTCTTGTATAGGGTTTCTTGTTAGAAGCTTGTGTAGTGAGGTTTACATTAGGATCCCTGGTCTTGCGCTTCTGGTTCTCGGTAGTTACCGCGGCCACAATACTTGTTTTCTCGCCTTTCCGAACTAAGGTCCCGTTCTTTATGTGATTTCCATCGCCATTTCCATTTCCATTGCCGTTCCCATTCATTGGGATGACTTGAGCCAACAAGTTAGAAACCAGAGTTGTGATTTGTTGCGCCATTTGTTGGGAAATAATCGCAGCCAGTTGGGCATCAACACCTTTGTTGTTTTTGTTGTTGTTGTGGTTGGTGTTGTGGTTGTTGTTACTTTCCTCTTGGTTTTCACCACTGTTATTGCGAGTGCTGCGACGTGGAGACATGATCTGTAAGGGACACAATGAAGGTTCAATGTGGCATGAAATGAATGAGGTGATATAAGGAATGTAATCATTTATTCATTAATTAAAACGAATAAACGAAAACGTTGACGTATCAAAGATTCCAGATTCCAACAACATAGTGAAGACATGCTTTAGCCTATAAGTGAACACTCATCCCGAGAATTCCCAGGTAGGCATCCGGGTCCCTCGTCTGATTGGGATATATGCGCAATGCCAGCCTAGACAGAAGACTCAGAATACAGGCGTTCACCCTTCCAGATTGCACGTGTTCGTTATTAAAATCTAGAACTTCGACGAGATCTCAAGGTGGTTCAGGTTAAACCTGAGGGTTTTGCCTTATTAGTCTAAGAGTGGATCCAGTGATGGAGAGCAACCTTCTCGTAGGGATTAATGTAGGGATAAGAAGTAGGAGGGAGATAGAGAATAGCAAGTAAAAGAAGCAAGTACTGGTTAAATCCTATGGTTATAGACTAGATTATTTTTCTAATAACCTAATTCCCTATAACCATGGCTCTGATACCAATCTGTAACATCCCAACCGATGGCGGAAACATCGGGATGTCACGTATTGATGATTGTTCAGTAGCTCATGGTGAATAATAAATTTCATTAAATGATTTAAATAAATTACATACAATTGTTCTACAAGAATTCGTACATCAAATTGAATAAAACTATGCACACATCTTCAAGCATTAATTCGAATCTTCAAACAAGTAGAACCTGAAACATGTTAAGTTGAAAATATTTTGGGTCAACAAAAGTTGGTGAGAATTACATAGGTTTTGATGATCGAATAAAATTGTTGTGCAATTCATGTGTCATGGCAATCTAGTCCATATGTGAAAACATACTAGAAGTAAATCGAGTGCATAATAAACCATATGACTGTTGTATTGTGGTACATCCCATACGCTCATGGTTCACTCGTTTATATTGCAGTAACAAACACCCACGCAACCTTTGTAGGAGGCACGTATCCGGGTGGGATTGTCAGTCCAATAGATCTATCAATGTATACCGTTTGGCTGATGAATGTTTATGCTAGAATTGTGCTTACCCTAGTCATGTTCAAGACATAATGCAACATAGAAATACACATAGACACATTGATGATTGAATTGCATAAATATTGTTGTAACATGTTTCACCCCAAAAATGGTGATAAATAGAAAAGGGGCTATGTAAAACTCACCTTAGCAAAATGTTATGTCTCGTAAAAAAAATAGAATATTGTGTTGTGAATGTATGCGAGGCGAATCCCAAAGACTCAACAACGTAGCTAGTCCAAATTGAAGAAAACGAAAAAGAAAGAATATCAAGCTTCCAATTCGCCAATTACAAGAGCTTATAATCAAAGCTTCAATTGTAGAAGTAATAGACTATAGAAGAAAGGTATGAGGGAAAGTTTAATCGGATTGAAACAATCGATTTAGAGGTGCAAAGTATAATGGGTCATAGGTGGGTTTTTATACTAGTTTTGGAGTCAATTAGCCATTAAAATTGGTCAACACCATAAAGTAAGGTTTTATGATGAATTGACTATTTGACTAAGACTTTGACTGTTTGACTAAGACTTTGACTAGGACTTTGACTATTTGACTCAAGGCTTTATTTAAAAAAAAATCTTGTATGTGAAAAAAAAAAGAATTTAGAATCATATTATTATTATTATTATTATTATTTATATACATTTATGTATGTATATAAGTTGTGAGTTAGGATAAATAAAGACTTAGGTACATTTGTATAATATTAATGATAAAGGTGTAATAAAATATATATATATATATATATATATATATAAGGGCTTTTTATGTATTAAAATTTTGGGGAAAATTTTGCGATGTTACACATCGCATCAAATAATTCCTGCAACGTGTTTAAAAATATCCGTTAACACATAAAGCATTTGTGAGCATACTAGTTTTGGTTTACATACATAGTATTTAGAATGGTTTACTCGAATCATCATACTATAGCATTGCACATACAAACCATACAAAAGACATAACTCAAACCCGCGAGTACCACTGCGTATACCTAACATATTCATGCTAGGCCGTTTAATTCTTAACAATGACCCATAAAGGGGGCGGGGTGCTACTCCTATAGCGCTATACATGTTAAGTGGGCTAATAATTGTTAATTAATTATGTTTAAGTATCAAGAATCGTAAGCATGGCAATTAGCATATAAGTATGTTTAATAGATTGAGCATGTGTGTTTATGAAAGAATTAGTGTGTTTTGCATGTGATACATGTTGGTCCCAAAAGTGATAAATGAAAAGAGGACAAGTATGACTCACCTTAGGGTGCGTTATTTAGTTCCCAAAAACGGGTCTTGAGAATTGAAGAATTTAGCTCCGGATAACTAGAATTAAGAATTAGAGTCTTAGGTTCGAGTTTAGATTATAGTTTCAAGAGATTCATGCAAGCCTTTTAGTCAAACCAAAATACAAATCGCCTTTAAGGCAATCCGAATGGTCATAAGAATAAGTTAGACCAAGCACAAAATCATCATAAATGATTCGGATGGTATAAGGTTAGGAATGTGAATCCGATTGATAAGTTCAGGTCATAACCACTTCGCTTATGAGGTAAACATGAGTTTTGGACACGGGATTTCCCCTTTCTAGTGTGGATAAATCTGTAGCACAAGAAGGGTCAAGAGAGTTGGTAAGGTAGGGTGTAACCACAAACCTTCCAAAGATTGATAATAAGATAGTAAGATAGAAACTTGAAAGTATATGTTTATATTATTATATAGTATAGCTAAGAAGTTTAAGTAAAGTTTGGGGACTGATTTGGATAAGTCTTGACTCTCCTTTGTCATCCAATACAATAGCACAAATCTCTCTAACATTAGATTGTTAGTAGACTTGGTTGGCTCCTTCACAACAAACATTCTTAGAACATAAAAACAATTCCGAAAACAAACACCTTTGAGAGCTCTTTTAGGTGCTCTACCCTTATCACACTTCTGTGGATAAATATGGGGAAGATCCTAGAGGTTTCTCTAATGAATTTTAAGAAGAAAAGGAGAAGAAAAATAGGATGAAAGTTGAAGTTTTAAGCCAAGAAACTCACTGATACAAAACGGGAAGTTGGCTTGAAAACTTGAGGATTTGAGAGAGATTTAGAGAGTGATTTAGAGTGAGTAAAGAGTTAAAGGGCGAGGAGGAGGTGTATTTATAGATGGGGTAAGTTGGTTGGATAATTAAGGGAGTAATTAGGGTGGTTGGGAAGAGATTAGGTGAGGGTTAAGTTTGATTTTTATAGGGTGTCATAATTTTGTAGTATTATGCTAGTGTTGTCGTAAAGTTCAACAAGAAAGAAAGAAAAATGCAATGAACACAATTATGTTAATTGTTGTTATTGTTTATTTATGACAAAAGTCAACATTAACTTCCACTTTTTCTTTTCTTTCTTTTTATTTTTAGGTATTAGTAATATTATAAATATATATGTTTTATTTAAAAAAATAAATATACATTAAGATCTTAACTAAAGGAGTTTCTTGTAATAGTGTCTAAATTGAATAAGGTAAATTAGAATGACGACTCGTCATGAATTGGTAGGAGTAACATAAAAGAAGTGAATAAAGGGAGTAATTAGGGTGGTTGAGAGGAGATTAGGTGAGGGTTAAGTTTGATTTTTATAGGGTGTCATAATTTTGTAGTATTATGCTAGTGTTGTCGTAAAGTTCAACAAGAAAGAAAGAAAAATGCAATGAACACAATTATGTTAATTGTTGTTATTGTTTATTTATGACAAAAGTCAACATTAACTTCCACTTTTTCTTTTCTTTCTTTTTATTTTTATTTTTTTTATTCTTAGGTATTAGTAATATTATAAATATATATGTTTTATTTAAAAAAATAAATATACATTAAGATCTTAACTAAAGGAGTTTCTTGTAATAGTGTCTAAATTGAATAAGGTAAATTAGAATGACGACTCGTCATGAATTGGTAGGAGTAACATAAAAGAAGTGAATAAAGGCGAACTTGGAATTTGTTAAGTATAGAATTTAAAATGCATGTAAAACTAAAAATCACGCGATGTTACATTAAGGATGGGTGTAGGCAAACGATTGATTAGCTGGGTTGCGTTTGAAAGGCATGGGACCAAAAATGTTGTGGTAAGTGGGAGTAGTGGAGTAATGCGAGGCCTGTTTCCACAACGTGTCGGTGACGTCGTTCGGCAATACCGTTTTGTTCTGGTGTGTGAGGTGGTGTCGTGTATTGGGAGATACCTTGAGAGGCAATTTAAGGTGAAAGACCCACATATTCACCCATTATCAGTTAACAACGCAACAATGTTGGTTTTGAAAAAAATTTCAACAAGAGATTTAAATTGTGGAAAAAGAATTTTGACATCGGATTTTTATTTGATTGGGTATAACCAAATGTATTTGAAAAAATAGTCAACAAAAATGACATAGTATTTAAAGCCATCGATTGACGTTTTTACGGGACCCCATACGTCGGAGTAGAGAAGTTATAGAGGTTGATTGGCAACAAAAGAGTTTTTGCCAAAAGGTAGTTTGTGTCTTTTATTTAGGGAACATGAAATACAATGAAAAGACTCATGGGTCACCTTATTAAAACGAAGCCCCAATCTAAAAATTAAAGACTTGAACACTTGAAGCGGTGGATGTCCAAGTATGTGGTGCCACATGAGAAGAGAGTTTGTTTGGGCGTTGTTGACTTGAGGAGACAAGAAGATTGGTCCATAGTAGACATCGTTGACGTTCACTGCCCGCATGAGGCGCACCCCCATGCGTAGATCGTTGACAAAAAAATGATAGGGACAAAATTCAACGGAAACACGATTAGTACGACAAACTTTGGCAACGTAAATAAGATTATTTCGAAGATTAGAAGCAATTAAAATATTATTTAAAAGAAGTGGGCGAGATTTTGTTGGAATAGTTGTTTGAGCAATATGAGTTATAGGGAGAGTTTTACCATTACCTAGCACGATCTTATCGGGTCCTCCATATTCGGAAAGAACGGAAAATTGTTGGGTGTTGTTCGCGGTGTTGTTGGACGCACCGGTGTCCCACATCCAAGATGGGGTTGTAGCCATTGGGTGAGGGGTGGTGTAGTTAACCACCGGGGTGGTGGTATTTTGAGGCGAGACATTGTGTTCTCGTAGGAAGCGACTAAGTTTGCGACAATCTTTAGTGTCATGTCCGGGAATGTTATAATAGTAGCAATAGGTGTTATTGTTGTGAGTCGGGCGAGTGTTGGTATTGGTAGTTCGAGGTGGCCCTTGGTTTCGGGTTGTGGCGGCGGTAATGTGGGTGATTTGTTTGGCCATGGTGAATCGAAAGAAAAAAAAAGTAGAATGCGAACAGAAGGTGTCTGTCGAGTAGGTTAGGATCGAAGATGGCTCAAGGGAGCTTTTAGGCTCTTGATACAATATAAACAATAGGATTTATATTCTGTAATGTTTTTGTGTATCTATCAACAATTCATCAAGGCCTTTATATAAGCTTACATATGACTAACTCTAGCTAAGATTATGGAGTCAATGGTTGACTAAGAGACTTGACTTGACTTGACCTGATTTATGTTATGCAGTCAATGGTTGACTAAGAGATTTGACTTGACTTGAATTGATTTATGTTGTTAATACTATTCATGTGTTATGTGTTGTTATATATATAAATTTTAAATGTATCGATTTAGTAGTTTCAATTCGGAACTTGATATTGCTTTGCCTTCAGAAATTACTCTTTTGTTATCTAAATACATTTGTTTAGCAACTTTACTTGACGGCTTCCAATCCTGTTGTAGTCCAAATTTCTACAAGTCTTTTCAGACATATGATTTTATACTTTTTTATTAACTCATAGATCAAGAAGCATCTCTCAAGTTCAACAAGTGGGATGGTTCACCATCAAGGAAGACTGATAAAAGTCATAATTTCCACGCTACACAACAAGGACAACTACATTCTAACGGACTAATTAACAGATGATTGTATTATAAAAAGGACTGGACTAACTAAATGCATTAAACAAACTGATCTTCTTTGCTTATCTTCTTATAAACCTTATAAGATACCTCATAGCTCTCAAACCTTATTCATCTAGGTCTCGTCTATTCAAATGGGGGAGCCATCATCAAACGCTCATCCGAGTGTTGCAGCACAAATAGAAGACTTTGAGAGGTTACACGTATCAAATGTTAATGTATCCCACTTTGTTTCTGTCAAACTTTCAGGTGCCCGAAATTATCTTCTTTGGAAAGCACAAATGTGTTGCCTCTTGGAGAGTAACAATATGTGTAGCATCGTGGATGGCACATATGTTGAGACAAGTGATGATGTAAGGAAGACCATGAAGCAATACGACAGTCTTGTCAAAGGTTGGATTTTTGGCTCTGTTACTGAAGATGTACTTGTAGATGTCTTCAGTCTTAAGACGGCCAAAGAAGTTTGGGAGAAACTCAAATCCATCTATGATCCTGAAGGTACGTCTTTCAAATCCATCAAAAACTTCTAACATATCATCTTCATTTTCTTAATCCAACATTTTTGGAGTTCATATTCTTGTACTGCTTTTAACATTAATCTCGACCTCTTTCAAGGGTGAATGGGAAAGAATGTTGGTTTATCTCTTTGAGTTTCACATGACAACATTTGACGAATTTATTGTTCATTCTTCATTTTCTTAATTAATCCTCGTCGCTTTATTATTAAGAATAACGATGACAAATATTTTGTTAAAACTAATTCATTTACAGCAACTACTAATATAACACTAACATCTAGTTCTAGGGCCGTTAATATATATATATATATAGGATTTGGTTCAAATGAGAACCTTTTCCCAAATTGAGAACTAGAGAACCATTCTGGGCCACACATTTTTCTAAGGCAATTTTTATTTATTTATTTTTTTTTTATTTTTTTTGTAAAAATCGCTGCTTTATATGTAAGGAAAATTTTTTTTATTTTTTTTTTCAGTATACACATGTGTATAATTGCATTATACACATATGTATAATGCTATATACACATATGTATAACTGAAATATACACATATGTATAGCTGAAAAATGCTATATACACATATGTATAAATGAAAAAAAAATTCAAAAAAAATAAAAAATTTTTTTTCCTTGCATAAAAATGTGCGATTAAAGCAAAAAAAAAAAAAAAAAAAAAAATTTTTTTTTTTTTTTGCCTTTATATGAAATGTGTGGCTCAGAATGGTTCTCTCAGTTCTCAAATAGAGGTTGGTTCTCTTAGGATCCCTACCCTATATATATATATATATATATATATATATATATATATATATATATAGGGTAGGGTTCCAAAGGAATATTGTTTTGTGTGAGAAGTGTAGGAAGGATTAAGAATTGATATGTAGACATCATGTTTTTTATTTTGGAATGATGTATTGGGTTGTTTTGGCTTGAAAAACATGATCGTGTATATCATTTTGCATGGATAAACATGGAGCGTCCATGTTATCTCCAGCTTCATGCATAGGGGAAGAGTCACGTGATGGTGTAGCCCCATGACTGCATCATTTGACAACATATCACCCATTGTGGGACCTTGAGCTTCATTCATGTTTCCTTCATTATTCAATAGTACCTTTGTTGCATTTTATTATTGGTTTAAAAATAAGACCATGTGTAGTGGGGGGCTTTATTTATAAAGCCCCCCTTTCTGATTGGTCAACGTAGTTGCTGAGTTAGTATGAAGAGAGAAATTGAAAAAGTGGTGTAGTGGTAGGGGCTTTATTTATAAAACCTCTGTTTCTGATTGGTTGATTTTTTTATTATTTTTTTAATCTTTTAACTCAAAATAATTAAAATAAAAGATAAATAAATATAAAAAATTACAAATAATATTAAAACACACAACTAATATTAATTAAATTAAAAAAAACAAACAACTTAAAAAAATTACAATACCAAATTAAAAAAAAAACGACTTAAATAAATTACTGTAGGTTATATTTGGCAAGAATTTCTTGCCTATGATGTAGTGCGAGGCGTAGGGCTTCTCCCTCGAGGTGGTCGATCAATTTGGACAAAAACTCAATGTCCTTTTCCCTTTGCCTCGCCTCTTGAATGTCGACGAACCTTTTATTCTCGGCCACTCTCTGGTGCATAGTTTCCAAACATCTTTGGCTGAGGTCGCGAATATCCTGTAGTCGTCGATTCATTTCTTCAAAATCCTCCCTCGATGCACCACCTCCTGTCGAAGACGACTCCGCCTTGCCACCCTTTTTTGATCTTCTACCGGGTGGTCTTGGAATATCCTCTCCTCCTCCTCATCCTCCAAATCAACAGGATCATCTAAACTCACAAAGCGAGCATCGGATGTCGGTGTATCCGGATCTCGCGACGTGGAGGTGGTTTTGCTTCGTTTTGATGGTGGAGGAAAAAATTGACCCGCCATGTTTGGGCCCGGATAAAATTGACCGGGCATGCCAAGAAGTTGCGCGTATTGCATTGTGTTCGCGTCAAACTCGCCCCAATTGGGTGGCAGCGGAGTAGTAGTGTTTGGCCTCGCACCCGGGCGACCCGGGACCCCGAATGGTGAACCATATGGAAACATGTTTTGTGTTTAGATTGTGTTGTGGTGTGTGGTTTTTAGTTTTGGTTGTGTTTTTATAAAGTATTGTGTGTGTGTGTGTATATATATAAAACCAAACAAATAATATTACCGTTCAAAAATTAAATGGGGCAACGGTCAAAATTTTTGACCGTTTTTTTTCAATCAATTGCCACGTGTCCAAATGTGATTGGTTGTTGTTTTTGAATCCCGGCGTTATAAATATAAAGCCCCCAACGATTTTTACAAAATAGCGCCGGTATGTAATGGTGTTACCGGGCGCTATTTTGTAAAAATTTGTACAATAACGCCCCACTACGGGGGGTCTAAGTTTAGTACTCTTCAATAATCTCTTTATCTCCTTGAACTTCGATGGGCCTATTCATGGAAACCGGAAAACACCCTCAAAGAAAAGCACGTCTCTAAAGATTACAATTTTTTTCTAAATCATAAACTTTATATCCTTTAGTGCTCAGGGCCGGCTTAACGCTTTAAGGGGCCAAAGCGAATTATAAAATTGAGGCCTTTTTCGCAAGTCATTACATGACCTTAGTTTACCCTCAAATTGAGACATGATTAAAACCTTTAATTTACCAATAGAAGTCTTGTAATTTTAGTTTGTGAGCAACCAATTTAAAGTAAAAAAAAAAAAAAAAACTAAAAAAACAAAACCTTGAATATACTATGACCTCAAACTTACCTTGCAAAATCTAAACGAAGAAATCTTTTAAACCGGCTTGACTACATATTAGTGTTTCTGAAAACAAAATATAACGCATGTCGATGATTATGCTGATTCAAAAAATAATTAGAAGACTATATGAAAAACAAACACCACTCTATGATTTTGTGAGAAATCAATGACATTATATCTACAAAATCATAACAGCGAAATCAATTGAAAGGAAATTAAAGTGCAAACCCATTTCTGTGTTGCACTACTGCTTCTGAACTACGGTTCAAAAGTCAAGTTTTAAAAACCATAAAAAAGTTGGGGCCATTAGACACTGGGGGCCCAAAGTAGGAGCTTCAAAAAAATTACACTAGAGCCGGGCCTGTTAGTGCCAAAAGGATAACCGTGATTAGGTTAATCTTCTCTGATTAATCAAGAGAGATAAATTGTATTATATAACCGATTTACATTTTACAAGAAAAGAAAACAATTAATTACACATCAATGTACATAAAGACTGATTGATACACAATGAAGGTATGTGAAAAATTAGAGATTGATTGGTTAATTAGAGATTGATTAGTTATTATCTTTTAATAACTCAAGAAGACTCCTGCTTTAGCCCTTAGTTCAAGTTTGTCACATTTAGTGTCTGCATTCCGAAAATACACCAAGCACCCAAAAACATTCATATCATTGTACATCAACTTCTTTCCAAACATTACCTCGTAAGGTGTTTATTGTTTTATAACTTTGGATGAAGCCTATTAATGATGTACATAGCTGTCAATACACATTCCGCCCAAAACTTGAACCGTAGATTAGCCTCAAATCTCAACGCCCTAGCGACCTCTAGATGGTGTTGGTGCTTCCGTTCCACCACCCCGTTTTTTGTGGGGGGTGTGTGGACACGTTGTTTCTAGAATAACCCCATGATCATTATATAATGCTTTCATTTTATTCGAAGTGAACTCCCCCCTTCACAACATACACATTTTATTTTCTTTGAAAATTGGGTTTCAATCATGTTATAAAAACTAATCAACCAATCATTGGCCTCATTTTTATGTTTGAGTATGTACACCCACACGACCCTAAATAATCAACAACCAAAGTAAAAAAAAATAACTCCCATTCGAAATCAACAGTGTTCTATAACTGCTTCTTATATTACAATGTACCATATCAAAACATCTAGTCATTTTTATTAAACTAGTTGAAAAGGACAATCTAGTTAACTTTGCTCTAACACAAGATTAACACAAGATTTGTAAATATCTTTTTCTGAATGAAAACCAACATTCTTTAAAAAACTAATATGAGAGAGTTTAATACTAGATGGGTGATCAAGTCTCTTATGCCACACATTTGTCGCCTCCATAGTCACTTCCTTTGGATTTCCATGCATCGCTTCCATTCTGTAGAGACGACCACCACACCTACCCACTCCAATCAAGTTCCTCATCCTCAATCCCTACATGACAAAGAAATCCGGGAAGCATGTAATTGCACATTGCAAGTCTTTTGTCAGTCGACAAATAGAAAATAGATTGCATTTAAAATTTGGTACAAAAACAACATATTTTACTCTAAAGCCTCCTTTGAAGAGGACCTCCCCATGTCCCTTTACAGGAATTGTTTGTCTGTTAGGAATGGTGACATGCAACTAGTTTGTATTGGTAGTAAGATTGTTAAGCAATCCTCGTACCTGAGTTATGGTGTCAATCGCCCCCGAATCCATAATCCAATTGCAGTTTTTATCAATTCTACCTGCCATGTTTGCTGCTAGAGGTCCGCTCTTCTCTTTTGCTAGTCCTTTTTCCTGAAAAACTTTTGAAACATTCCATATTGTTTATCGCTATGGCCAGGGATTGGGTTGGATGTTGTTTCCGCCACCGCAGCCTTTAGTTTCACATCCTCGTTTTCCTTTCCCAAAGAATCAATTCGAGTACCCAATAACCTTGAAGCATCCTTCTCGAACATGCCCTTCTCTTCCACAAAATGTACAATGCTCAGCCTCGATGTTCGGTGGTGATTTCCATTCCTCTGCCATGTTTTTTTGGCATGTCGTTCTCTTTTCCACTACTATGTTGCTTGGAATGTCATCAATTCTAGTGTTGTTTTCTTTCCTGTAGCAGTGTTTCGCTATTGTTCGTCTTCTAAAACTGGATGATACGTAACACCGAGTGTTGGGTTTGGTTCATAGCTAAAACCTGAGTCCTAATCACTGTGAAATAAACATTTAACCCATCAAGAACTCGTAACATGGTATCTATTTCACTCCATAATCCATGTAACTTTGTAAAATAGGTTGATATGGTGGATCCTTTTTGGCAACTCATGGTGATTGATTTCTTGATTTAATACGTCCTTCGTGCACTTTCAATACCGAACCTTTCATGTAGATCTTTCCAGATTTCCGTAGCCGTGTTTGCATACTTGACACTAGCTCTTATCTCTCTCTCCATTGTAGTGGTGAACCATCCTTTTATCAATGCATTGCACCGCATCCAATTCATGTATTTCTAGTCGGTTTTGTCTGGCTTCTTTACAGATCCGTCCACGAATCCTATTTTATTCTTTGCGAACAAAAAAAATTGTCATTTCATGAATCCAATTATTGAACTTGTTATCCATGAGGCTTTCATTAACCCGCATCTTTTTCGGATTGTCCGAAGGATGCAGATAGAACGGTGAGTTGGCGTTGACTAGCTCAACACCACTATTGTTGGTTCAGGCTGCAAACTCACACACAAGAACTCACTTACTGTTTTGTTTATAAGCTCACTTGTGTTTGAGTCACTCAAATATGTAAATGAAAAGAAGTATACGACTTGAATATGTGTAGATAGAAACAAAAGAAACTTACTTTATTCCATATAAAAGATGCCTTATATAGGCTACAATCCTCACAATAACACCACCTACTAGTACCTATTCCAAAGGAAAACAAAAGAACCGGTACCCCAACGTTCATAGCCCACCTAATTTGGTCAAACCTTTAACTTAGAGTCTTGGACCATTATTTAATTTCTAAATAAAACTAACTAAATAACAGTCAACGAAATAATAAAACTTTAGTCAAGATTAATTCTAACATTTCTCCCCTTAATCTTGACCCATTTCCTCAAAGCAATGTTGGTTCTTCCTCCTCGATCAAGTTAAGCTCAACGTCTTTGTCTTTGCCTTTCCACTTTGTGCACTCATAGCTAAAGTGCCCAAAAACTCCACAATCATAGCACCGAATTCCAATCTTGTCGCCTCGACCCATTCCTTTTCCTCGGCCTCTTCCACCTCTTTCATTGTTTCTCCCGCGATCTCTTCCTCGTCCGCTACTTTCACCATACCTTTGTTCGGTCAACAAGAGTTTCCCTTGTTCTCCCTCCTCACCATGGCTCTTGAGTCGTTCTTCATACGCCTTAATTCTTCCGACCACTTCATCAAAGAGTATTGAGTCTAAATCAAAGAATTGCTCAATGCATCATCATCATCATCATACTCAGTTAATTCCACCAATAGCAAAAGCTATGGTAGGGGTCTGAGGAGGGTAACATGTAGACAACTTACCTCTACCTCATGGGAATATAAAAGCTGCTTCTAGTGAGATCCTCGGCTCGAACGCATTGCTTAATTGAAGTTACAATTTGAAGAAAGGACTTTGGCATTGCATCAAGTAGCCTTCTCACCATTTCTTCTTCTTCAACTTCGTGCCCGAGACTCCTCAACTTTGAAACCAGTGCGCTCACTTTAGTAGCACCATCATCAACGAGCTCTCCTTCCTTCACTCGATAACTTTCAAGCTTTCTTCTCAACATTGCAATTCGAGCCGCCCTCGCCCGATCTACACCCAAGTATGTTGTTTCTAAACCATCCCATACTTTCTTTGGGTCCGTGTGACTCAACATTTGCAAAACCATCTTTTCCGGTATTGCTTGAACCAAGAAGGCTAGAGATTGTTTAGACCTTTTAGCATTCGGTTCTTCCCCAAGAGTTCTTGGTTCCTCCGTCTCCAATAAGCCATGTGCATTCAAGATGGACTTAACTTTAATAGCCTATACTGGATAGTTGGTTGTGGTCAAAATCAGAACTTGGTTATGGTCTCATGCCTACGGTCTTCTTGGCTCATTCTTCGGTCTTTCTTCAAGTCGTTCGGTCTATTACGGCTTTGGTCTCATTTCGTCGGTTCTTCTCCAGTGTTGGTCACGGTCTTCGGTCTGCATACTTTCTTTGCCGATTCACATGGAACACCCTTTTCTTCTCGAGCCTTAATCCGGGTGCTCTGATACCAAATGTTGGTCCAGGCCCCAAACTCACACACAAGAACTCACTTACTGTTTTGTTTATAAACTCACTCGTGCTTGAGTCACTGATCTATGTAAATGTAAAGAAGTATACGACTTGAATATGTATAGAAATAATCAAAAGAAACTTACTTTATTCAATAGAAAAGATGTCTTATATAGGCCGCAATCCAAACAATAACACCGCCTACTAGTACCTATTTCAATGGAATACAAAAGAACAAGTCCCCAATGTTCATATCCCACCTAATTCGGTCAAACCTTTGACTTAGAGTCTTGGACCATTATTTAATTTCTAAATAAAACTAACTAAATAACAATCAACCAAATAATAAAACTTTAGTCAAGATTAATTCTAACAGCTGTTGGATGACCCGTTCGCTTCATCGCCAGCATCGGGATATAATGATGATCTTAATTTTGTTTTTGTGCTTGCTTTGATACCATGAAAAACTTGGTAATCAAAGCTGCTTGTTTTTCGTTGATACTGATCGATAACAAAGGGACCAAAATAAATACAAGACAATCTAGAAAGATAGGAACTAATCCCAAACAAACAAAGCTAAAAATAAGAGATAGAAACTAGAAGCACTGAAGCAGCAATAATCTCAACATTCATTTGAACAAGTTCTAAAATAACGTTTCTCCCGGAGTCATTCTCGCCGGAAAACTACTCCATTCCTCCTTCCATACTATTAACCTTCCATACTATTAACCTTTTCTTTTCACTCACCAACCTTTTCTTTTCACTCGCCGGATGATTTTAACACTATTTTTCAATACAATTTGCCCACCATCTTCGTTTCTTTTTCTTTGATTTCATCCTCTTCGTTCCACCCTTCTCCTTATCAATCCTCTTTTCCTCCGTCTTGTTCTTCTCCGGTCGTCCTTTTTCAGATCTGGTTTTCCCTCCTACCTCCAACCTCCCATCGGTCCTATTTCAAATTTTGAATCCCATTCGATCCTTCCTAATCCCATGTAACACCCCAACCGATGGCGGAAACATCGAGGTGTCACGTAGTGACGATTGTTCAATAGCTCATGGACTAAAGTGTAAATTTGAATACATTGATTAAATAATTTATTACATTGAAATGAAATTACAGGATACAATAATTCTAAAGTGATAAGTCTAGCTAAGATACAATGTAGACAAGACTGAAATATAAAATCCAAAAGCCTAAAAGAAGCGTCTCAAAACAACCTCAAACATGTACAAAATATTTTGGTCAATACAAAAATTGTATTGGTGAGCATACCCTGTTTAAATAAATATAGTAGAAAAGTGTTTAGCAATTCATGTGCGGTACCATTTGCAATTATGTAATAAGTAATATCCGTTCAAAACCAAACCTGAGAATAATGACTAACACATGACTAACCAACTGAATAATGAATTAACAAGACAATGACCAAGATTCTCTCAACAGAGTCTCAAGGGGGTATACCATAGTACTATTCATTGAAATGCTAGGCCGCCCAGCGGTTAATGATTTTGACAAGTCATAGACACACCAATTATCATAAAGCAAACACACATGAGAATTGCATTAAGTATAAGAAATTGAAACTTGATTAATATATAAGTACATGAGTCACCCCAAAGTAGTAAAACGGTAAAAAGGGGAAAGATATACTCACAGTTTGCGAAAGCGATCAAAATCCACTTAAGCGATCGTGAGCTAAACAATGGGAATTCCGAAGAATCCAACCTATAATGTGTAATAATACTAATAAGGAAAATGTCTAAAAAGTCTAAGGTATCTAGGGTCTAAGGCATTAGGGTTTGCTAAGTCGATTTGGGGAATTAGAGGTTTTATGATTAGTCGGATTAATGCAAAAGTTGTATATTAAAATAATATGTCAACATTTGTGAATGTGATTTTAGTAATATAATTATTACCAAAAAAATTTTTAAATAAAAATATGTTTGAATAATTAAGATGAAATAATTTTAACTAATTATTGTAAATAATTACAATAATCATAAATATTGAAACAAATAATTATGAGTTACACAATGATCCACAATTGATAATAAATATTTTTTTTAAAACATAGAGCTATTTCTATTTTATAGGAAAAGTATTTATAAAATAGATATTTAATAGTACAAATAAATAAATGATTAATTATGTCTAATTAAACATAATTAAGACTAATAATTCAAGACATGACCCAAAAATGCTATTTTTTTTATAGAAAATGGATGATTTCTGATGTAAATTAATAAATATAATTTTCTCATAATTTTTATAAACTTATTCATTTTTAAAACTGATTTAATAAGATTAAACCATGTTTAAATGATCAAAAATAGGAAAATTAATAAAAATAAATGTTTTCTTGACCAATAATTTTTATTTCAGTTTAGAATGGTTAGAAAATAATTACCCAAAAAGTTTGAGATTAAAATCATTAAAAATGAATTTTTTATCAATTAATTATGATTAAAACAATTTAATTTAATAAAAATATAAAAATAAAACATTTTTCAGAAAATAAAATTGTGAAAATTTTCTTTATGGTGTCAAGAAGCTACACCTAAATTTTCATAATTTTTGGAGTAAAAATGAATTTATTATGAATATTTCAATTCTATATATTATATATATAAAAAAATGAAAAGAATAAAAGAAAGATTTCAGCAAAAAAAGAAAGGAAAAACAAGTGCAGGAAGAAGGACTCGAACCCGAGTCAACCATGTATCAACCCCACACATGACCACTTGAGCTATAAGTTATAATTGAAATAATTCTGAAAACAAATATATTTATGCACTAATACCTTTGAGTCTTCTTCCCCAAATAAACTCTCTCAAGAACCCTAACCCTAGAAACTTTAATAACCCGATCCAGACGCGATTACGGATCAATAATAAGGGGCTTTCGTAAAGTGGTGGCCGGATAACAAAATGGCACAAGAAAAATGAACTTACAATGCATTTTATATGCTCGCGATTGGCTTCAAGGTCCGAAACAAAAAACGGAAATAACCACTTCCTGAACGCGATTAAGGAGCTTTCGCTGTGGGTTTGAGACGTTTACAGGTAATGGGAAGGTTTTGGGACGTTTAATTTATATAAGATTGATAAAAAATCAACGATTTTGAAGGTTTTAAACTCCCGATCGGTTACAACCCATAAACACGAATTAACTTCACTTTTAACACGTTAATTATCAGGTATTAGGTTCGTTTCAGTTACACACAAATGGAGAAACGTATATGAAACATTAAGAACGAATTAAATCAACAACAGAGTGATTTTATGGTTGCCGGAAAAGTCGCCGGCGACGACTCTTGGCCGGACGCGATCAGAACAGGGAAAAGGGAGGGGATATTTTTAAAAGTTTGAAAGATTGGCATTTATGGTCCCTCTAGTTAATATAGTTAATTAAATTCAAGTTTAGTTAGTTTTTTTCTTTTATAAAACCTAACCAAAGTTAACTTATTTAACTTAAATATTTTTAAAACTTTATGAAACTTAAATTTTTTTTTTTATAGAATTTTTACGAACACGTGTCCACATACGCATTTGATTAAAACCCATATCCGAACCATAATAAATATAAACGATAATTTTTTTTTAATTCGCTCTAAAATTTATTTTGGAAACGACAAAATTCACAGGGATGATAATGGAAATAATCGAAGGGCTATTATTGTCAATTTGACGAAAGACGAGGGTGACGGATGTCACATCCCATTCGGCCCTTCTGTGTTCTTCATTCGCCCTCTCTCTCTGAATAATAATCTCCATTCGACCGTTTAATCTCCTTCGTCCGTCTTGAATCCCATTCGACCGTTACATTTTCATTCGACCCAACTATATCCCATTCGCCCTTTCAAAACTCCTTTCGAACCCCCGTTTTATTTTCTGTCCCTGCTTTGGAATTATTGTTTTAACCACTTCAATCCTTGGTTACTTCACCTTGTTCTATAATTAAATATAGAGTAATAATATATATAATAACTTTTTCTATTATAATAATACTAGGGTAGGGTTATAATTTTATTAATGTAGGTAAATAATAATAATAATAATAATAATAATAATAATAATAATAATAATAATAATAATAATAATAATAATAATAATGGTGTAGGTGTTTTGTAGTGGTGCTAGAGAGGGCGGGCAATTGCAAGTTGCTTCCCTCTCCTTTGGTTTTTCGGTGGGTTTGTTTGCGGCCTCCTACTCATCTTGAGACGGGGGTTCCTTGTTTTTGTTTTATTGGGTGATATTTTTCGGTTTTATATGGGTCCGGCGAAGGGGAAGCGCATTGCCTTGAAAGGCACTGGTGGAGGTGCTGCTGCCAGCTACAATGGAGTGTGGTTGTGCCCCTTTAAGGAGTTCCATGGTTGTAAAGATGGTAAGCCTGGGTCTGACGGTTACAACAGGCTGATCTCACACCTTCAGCAATTCCATTTCAAGGATGACGAGCGTAGGGATTTCTATAAGGGAGTGCTTTGCACAGACTTTGATCTGTTTTCCAGGGTTGGGGAAACCTTGCGAACTTTTGGGTGTTGGTTATGCGGGAGATGTATGAGGACACACGCCTTTAGTAGAGGGTGCCACCATCCCGATGGTGTTTTCACATTCTCTGGGGGTTCTGGGTCAATTGGGGATTTCATTGTGGGGACTCCGATGCCTAGGGACCCTGGAACGGAGCCTGAACAAGGAGAAACGGATGGAGTGGTGGGTGACGCCGCCCTCCTGGATCGGGTTTTCTCTCTCCCGGTTAGGACTGTTAAAAGCATCCCCCCTAGTTGTCGTATGGCTTTTGCACATGCTTTAACAAGTGCCATTCGCAAGGTTGTGGCCTCTCCGGGTTCTGTTGAAAACTGGGTCAAGCTTTTGCTTTTCCCTCGTTGTACTCTCAAGGTTGTTACTCCGGCTTCTAGGCAAGAGAGAAGGTCTGGGAACCGTAAGTCCTTGCAATGTGACAGCATTCGACAGGCTTTATCTATGTGGAAAGATGGTTCTGGTTTTGCAGATTTGGTTGCGTTGCTTTTTTCCGATGACGGGGGAAGGGTCCTCTCGGCGAGGGCAACGTCAGCGGAAGGATCCGATGAGGTTAACCCCAACGTCAGGCAGTGCCTTAGGAAGGTTAGCGATGGTCACTTCACTGCAGCGGTTAAAGTGTTGTGTTCCAATGGGATTGCCCCCCAAGGGGAATCGACCATGCAAGCTCTTATTGACAAGCACCCCATTGTGCCACCTCCCAATCTCCCCTCCCTACCCCTGACCCAACCGGCCTTAACTGTGGAAGATGAGTGTGTTTACCGGTGTGTTAAATCGTTCCCGAAAGGGACATCTTGTGGGCGTGATGGCCTGCGGACTCAACACTGGATGGATGCCCTTGGTGGCGAAGGGACAGCTACGGCATCTGGGTTGCTAGCTGCCATCTCTGAATCAGTTAATCTGTGGCTGGGGGGTTGTGCCCCAAGGTGCTCGCCGAATATATTGCTTCGGCTCTCCTCACTCCGTTGCTTAAGCCTGACAATGGAATCCGCCCTATTGCCGTAGGGGCCATATGGAGGCGACTGGTCTCTAAGGTGGCCATGAAGAAAGTGGGGAAAGAAGTTGTTAAATATTTAGGGGACTTTCAGTTTGGGGTTGGAATTCCAAATGGGGCGGAGGCTGTGCTTCATAGTGCTAACAGGTTTCTCGATTCGTTCCATGATGATGGCTCGCTTGCTATGCTTACGGTTGATTTTTCTAACGCTTTCAATGCTATTGATCGCACTGCTCTGTTACGGGAAGTTCACTGTCACTGCCCTTCCATTTTCCCGTGGGTTCAGTTCCTATATGCTCAGCCAGCTAGGTTGTATGTGGGGAATGAACGTATTGGGGCCTACGCTGGGGTTCAGCAAGGGGACCCTTTGGGGCCCTTGCTCTTTGCTCTAGCTTTACACCCCCTCGTGCTAAAGGTACATGATAACTGCGACCTTCCCTTCCATGCTTGGTACTTAGATGACGGGACGCTTATCGGAGATTCTATTCATGTGGCTAAAGCACTTGACATTATTAGCCTGGAGGGGCCATCTCTAGGGCTCCAGCTCAATATTAGAAAAACTAAGGTTTTCTGGCCGTCGTGTGATGGGGGGAAGATCCGGCCAGGTCTGTTTCCTAGTGACATTGGCAGACCGGAGCGGGGGGTCAAACTGCTTGGTGGGGCAGTCAGTCGCGACGCCGGTTTCATAAGTGATCTATCTGTTAAAAGGGCGGAGCGAGCTGTTGACCTCATGGGGCTCCTCCCTAGATTGCGGGATCCCCAAAGCGAGCTTCTATTGCTTAGATCATGTATGGGTATGGCCAAGTTGCTCTTCGGTTTGCGTACCTGTCAGCCTCCCCTTGTGGAAAATGTTGTTTCCTGTTTCGACAAAGGCCTTCGGGAGGCCATAGAAGACATTGTTGTATGTGGGGGGGCGTTTTTTGGGGACCTCCAGTGGCGGGTTGCGACCTTACCGCTTCGACTTGGTGGGTTAGGCCTCTCCTCAGCCCGGGACGTGGCTGCCTATGCTTTTGTGGCCTCTAGATCCCAGTTCTGGGGGCTGCAAGACCACATATTACGTAACAGTGGGGTTGCTCACGTTGATACGGATTATTTTGGCGCTATTGACCTTTTACAACGATCCCTTCCTGACTTTGATATTGGCGGTTTCTTTTATAAGGACATCGCCCCCAAAAAGCCACAGAAAACTCTGGCGAATGCTCTTTATAACCGAATCGCACAAAGTTTGGAGGAGGATTTCCGTCTGTCCGTCCGTCAGAAGGCCGTCTTGGAATGTCTGCTAAAGCCTCACGCCCAGGACTTTCTTACTGTGTTACCTATCGAAGGCTTGGGGCAACGGATGTCGGCAGTAGAGTACAGGGCAATCCTTAAATACCGGCTGATGATACCCATTTTCCCTGATAATGAAAATTGTCCGGTCTGCCGCAAAGCATGCCTTGATAAGTATGGGGAACATGCGTTACATTGTAAGGAATTGCCAGGGTTTAAATATAGGCACGATTTTGTCCGGGATGCTTTGGCAGACATCCTTAGAAGAGCGGGGATCTCTTCAAGAAAAGAGGCGTCAGTTAATTTTCTCACAGACCCCGCGGAGGGGAGGTCCACCTTGCGCCCAGCAGACGTCTTAGTTTTTGGTTGGGAAGGTGGGAAACATGCGTGTGTTGATCTTACCGGGGTGTCCCCTCTTGTTGGGCTTCGGGATAGTGGGTTTGTGGCTGGGCAAGCGGTCATGAGAGCTGAATCCAAGAAAGTGGAAAAACATGCTAAAGCATGTGAGGATAATCAACATGTTTTCGTTCCCTTGGCCTTCGACACGTTCGGTTCCTTGGCACCGGAGGCGGTGCAGTTTTTGGCTCGGGTTCAACGAGTAGTGCACAACAACTTTTCAACCCCCCAAGGGCGGGGTTTTGTTTTTAGCAGATTGGGATTTTCTATTCAAAAAGGGGTGGCGGCGCAGCTTGTTGCCCGCCTACCTACCATCCTTATGTAATTTACCCTTTTATGTTAATGAATGAAGTAATCGATTTTAGGAAAAAAAAAAAAAAATTGTTAATTTTCTTAAAGTTGTGGTAAACAATAAAAAATCATGCAAACTGGCAACTGATCTAGAACGCCGAGTGGTTTGAAATTTTCTACACAAGACTCGTAAGTCTGGAAAACATTTACGGTTTACCGGTTACTTTTTCTTACTATAAATGCCCCATCTAGAGAACAAGTTTCAGATATGTGATCGAAATATTACTTTGAATCCTGATAATAACTAATTAATTGAGATATTCTAACGCTTTACAGATTCAATCCAAAGAAATGTAGATGCAGAAACAAAGGCAGAAGAAATCGATGATGTTTGGGCAGAAAAGAACACAATTGAAGAAGGCGCAAATTCAGAAGAAGTAACAGTGAACGTTCCAACAGAGACAAAAATAGAAAGTGAAGATGCCCACAACATTGAAGAGAAGAGCCAAAATATGAAAAACTTACGTGCAGCTACTATAAGGGGGAACTGGCCAGAAATAGAATCCATACTAAAAAAAGACAGTGGTCTAGTGATGGAGGCGCTCAGTAGCGATGGTAGCAGGGTACTTCACATTGCTGTTGGAACAGGGCATAATGACATCGTAAAAAAATTGATTCCATATAATAAAGACCAAATATATAAAAAACGAGAATATGATGGAAGCACGTCGCTCCATATTGCTGCAATTGTTGGCAATAAAGATGCAGCGGAACTCCTAGTGGGATCAGACTACAAATTGTTAAAAACTAAAGACCATGATGGTCTTCAACCATTGCATAAAGCTTATAAAAATATGCATCTAGATACCATTGAGTATTTGTTGCAAGCTATCCATATGCATTTCAAAATTGAGTTGAAACCACGTGAAGAAATTTTTGTAGACCTTGTTGTTAATGCTATTCATGCAAAAGAATACGGTAAGTAGGGGATATATAATTTAAATATTATGGCATAGAAATTGATTTGAATAGTGACTTTTTATTGTTTTTTTAGGTGTAGCATCAAAGCTGGTGATAAGATTTCCGACGTCTGCTTCAAAAAGTGACGATGTACTCATGGCTCTAGCTAAAACCTTCCCAAATGGGCTTGACTACGGAGAGACACTTATATATCCTTGTATGTTTCTAATTTCTTATCTAAGTTTCATGCATTGTTTTTTTATTTATTGCCATACACTTGTATTTTAAGGGTTGTTGAATGTGGGTTTAATTATTTTAGCTCTGCACAATCTTTTGGAGGTAGTGGCCGTCACAGCGGGTTTTACCTTGTTCCTTTTTTTCCTTCCTGTAATCGTCCTATGTT
Organism: Ambrosia x helenae; assembly: GCA_030844895.1. NCBI lineage: Eukaryota > Viridiplantae > Streptophyta > Magnoliopsida > Asterales > Asteraceae > Ambrosia > Ambrosia x helenae. Next base: position 21,507,742 of record CM061234.1, on the reverse strand, counting down.
ATTATTGTCTCGAAGATGGATATAAGGAAGAAGAACCGAATGCCACATGGACTGATCTATCCACATGGACATCTCTGTTTGGCAGGGAATTACTTTCAGGTAAATACACTTCAAGAATTATATATGTAATAGTTTATCTTCCCGTGTGATACAGAGATTGAAGAATTTAAGTTGTATTAATACATACAATAATAATATTAATAAAGAACTAATGCATGGTAAGTAATGTATTCAACTTCAAAGAAATAAAAATCCTTAACTAAATTAATCAAAAGCATCATATGTTACTTTCTGGAATTAATAAAATATTAGTCATGGGAAAAGGTATTGAATTTAGCAATCCGACATAATTGGAGCGCGATAATCTATCTAAAGAAATATATTCATACATTTGAGTTTGAAGGGCCTAATAAACAAATACTCACTATTTGCCATCTAGGATCGGTCATTTTTCACTTTAAATATTAGATAACAAAAACATAGAAAAACTTATATTAATTTAAGATACATACCATGCCACAGAGTCCAAGACGGATATGTGGCACGTTAGTCTTGTGGATAACATTTCCATCTGGACCTCTCTTAAAGTACTCCGGACCGATCTAGTGCGACTGAAAAGAAGAAATTCAGTTTCCAATTACAACAATATTTGACATACATAACCTTAAAAAAATATACATATTTTCCATCTCCAATAAGGAAAATGACATTGATAATGCAACAAAGTATATGATCAGATGGTACATGCCTAGTTTAGTTTAGGGATGGCAATCAAACCCGAACCCGATGGGTAAACCCGAAACCCGACACATTTGGGACGGGTTTGGGGTCGGGTAATCGGGTATGGGTCCGGGTATGGGATTAGTTTTAAATTTTTTCGCAGGTTTGGGACGGGTTTGGGATTTGATGATATACCTGTTTACCCGACCCGATTACCCGATAAAGTATACCCGTTTACCCGATTAGATACCCAATATAATTTCTAATATATTTTTTTAAATATGTTTGCATAATATATCTAATTGTCTATCTACATTGTCATCTTGTGCTAAAATTACAAAAAATTATTGTATATACTATTTGTTATCTATGTCTTTGATTGCTTTTATATGATTTAAGTATTTTATATTTATACACTATAATCATTTTACATGTATATTTAATAATGGTAAATGTAATTGGTTAATAGTTACCTAATAAATGCCCGTCGGGTTTTTGGTCGGATATACTCAATGAGTAAGTTTAAAAATTAATGGGTTTACCCGAAACCCGCGGGTATACCCGATACCCGATGGGTATTTACCCGACACAAACCCGACGGGTTTTGGGCCGGGTTTGGGACAAGCATACCTAATCGGGTATGGGGTTGGGATTACCTAAACCCGTCCCAAACCCGACCCATTGCCATCCCTAGTTTAGTTCAAAAGCGTTAGGTTTCTTTGCCGAATTTTTTAGTCCGGGTATCAAATCCTTTGTGTCACTGATGTCATCCATAAACAAAAGTAAAGCAATGCAGACATCTAAACAGATTCATTTTAGCATGCTATGAATAATGAGAAGTCCAGAAAAGGCCATCAAAGTCAGCATATAGATATGTGTTGCCTAAAAAAAGATCAAAGGGTTGTAAATAATACTAAGAATTGTAAAAAGGCAAGAGAACGCCGTCAAAGTCAGCCTAGTACACCTATTTTGGTAAACAAAAGAGCAATATTCGGTAATTAAACAATAAACATTAATTTTAAACTGTTTTTGGACACCCAAGGTTAGGCCCCAAATATTTAGTCACAAATGATTGAACAAATGATCCCAATTTCACAAATATTAAGTTAATCTGTGGGTCAAACGGATAGAGTGCCAGGTCAAAACATAAAGAAAGCGTTCAACCTAAATGGGTAAATTAGAAAGTTCAGTACCTTCCTTTAACGTTTAATTAGACCTTTTTATTATGGTGGACCGGCTTGGCTATCCTTGCTAGGCTTTGGCCTGCTCGTTGGGCATGCTACACCATGTCAGACCTGGAAATTTTTTGCCTGCTCTCCGTGCAATTATTTTCTTTTCATTAAGCATTCCCTGCAAGTATGCGACAACAAATTATACAACAAATAATCATTCATGTAATCTAACATTTATAGATATCAATCATATCATGCTATTTTTGCTATTTTCCTTAAGAACAATTGATGATAATTGATAGCCATGTAATGACGATGAATTCTACAAACCTTTTATACCCAGACATTCCCGGTTTTTGCCAACTCCTCTGCTTCTTGATATACGGTCATCAGACTAACCTTGAGGATGTGTTTGGCACATCTAACTATCATCTCATTTGAGCAGAGATCCATAAAGGAGGCATTTGATTAGTACCGTCTGCTATCTAACCCTCAATCAAAATACCCCTAAATATTTGCAGATGACATTGTTTTAATACAAAATTTAAGTAGCTTGAGTAACTTCAACTATGTAACCACACACATCCTTAAATATAATTTAATAACAACGACTACCTGTTTCCTTAGGGTAGTATTATTAAGAAACTTTGGAATGAACATGAATCTTTTCAAACAAATACACTATCCCAATAAAATTATTAATTAACAAAACATGATATCTACAGTGACATTTGATGAAGATAAACCATTAATGAGATAAAATTCCAAATTTTGTAACAGATTGAGCAAGCTTTCTTTATTTCAAACAAAATCATAAAAAAACTTGAACAATAGCACAATATCACAAATTATTTTCAATCGATTGAAACCCTAATTAAAAAAACAAAACAAAAAAAAATGATACCTAATAAAAGGTTATGCAAAATGATTTCTTCCCCAAATAACTAACATATGGGTTTCTACGATGGAGAAAAGCAACTTCTAAAAACCCTAATCAAAACATAAATCACAAATCAAATAGAACGCTATTCAAAGTGATAGACCTTAGGATCTATCGAGAGATCAATAATACCAACGTTCCTGCAAAGTACTGCACACGAATCTCTTTGTGGTTGGAGATAACGATCTTGCCCGGAGCAACTACCGCAACGACGACGTTGCACTGTTGAGTGTGATCTGAAAAGTGAAGATGATTAGTGCAAGAGTTTTGGTTACAAAATCTAGCAATTTGAATATTAGCTTCAATTTAATATTATTAAAATACAGAAATCAAAAAAGATAAATGGAAGATCAAAAACATCTTTAAGGAGAGGACGACTGATTAGGGTATCTTTAAAATGGAAGATCAGCCTCGATTTATAGAAAGGATTTGTTTTTTCTTAGGTTGTGTGAGCATAATCAGGAAAAAATTAAATAAAGCGTGTAAAGGAAGTCCATGTTTTGTTTAGTAACCGTAAAAATCGTAACACATAAAGTTTTACTTGGATTTTGATTCAGTAAGTAGATGATTGAAGTTAGCGTCCCTTTTCTTTTTTTCTGTTGCACTGTTGATCCCAATCTCTCCCTTTCTCCCATCTCTTTGTCTCTCTATATTTGTTTTGAAATCGTGTTATATGAAGAAGAAGTGGGAATTAAGGTTTACAAATTAGTTTGTTTCTAAAAAATGGGGATCGGCCATAATTATAGTTATATAAGATCCACTGTTTTCTCAAAACTGCTTATTGGGAATGAGCGGGAAAAAAACTTAAAACCCCCATAAAGTGTCATGTGTCCCACAATTGCTTTCATTTATATATTATAGAAGATATGTATATATGTGTATATATAGGAAAAGGGATATTTTTAAAACCCAGGAAAATCGTGCGTAAAAGACCTTTTTTTAATTTTATGGGACGTAATCTACACATTTTTAAGTGATTTTAGAATCAACAAAGCGTTGAAAGAATTTAAAAGAAAAATATATAAATCACCTATATAACAAGTGTGTAACACTAAACTCCATAATTCTTGCATTTAAAAAAATAATTCTAACGATGTTTTTAGGGTTTTTTTTTGCCTCAAAATCCTTAATATAGAGTTTTAACAATTTAGTTGGTTTTCATTCTAATCGTACCATACACACGTGCTTATACATACATACATACATATAGGTAGAGGATCCTGTATGTATATACACACACCACATACACACACACACACTAAATTATCCTGCGGGTGCTTCCTGTGATAGACAAAACTAATATGAAGTGACAAACTGTATGTACCGTAAAAGGAATAGTTCACTTTTTTCAGGATTTTTTAAGTGATCAACACTCGATAACTCATAAAATCTACTTCTAATTCTATGTGGCACATCTTGCTCGAGTGAATTCTCTATACAACTTTGTCACACTCTCAAGACATTCTAAAGCTGTGATGTGAACCTGAAAAAAACAACCAAATTGGTATTAAATGATATGTCATGATGATGATTGATTTAAACGGCGTGCATGGTGGGCACTAATCACTTATCGGCTAGAGATTTACTTAGTGTTTAAGAATCATAGGCTACTTCTAATTGGTTAAACAACATGTGTAATCAATGTTCCTGGCAACACCAATCAAAATACAAAAAAATAGATTCTTACTAAATTGACTACATTTTTTAGTATATATATGGTTAGCGGGTTCTTATATGTAATAGTAGGTTCAAGAGCATATATACTATTTTAACATGATTGGTGATTTTCCTACACATGATTAATGAATTACTTAAACACATTGTGTTTTTTCCTTGCATGAATAAAAACCCATAAAAAAGTTGTGTTTTTCGTTTTTTGTATAGCACTATGGTGCTCATTGGAAAAATAATTAAACACTCGTCAATTTGGTGTAATTTTTTCTTAAAAATTGTCGTATATAAAAGTTACTAATGTTTTAAACTTGTGGGGAGAATATAAAGAAAAAATAAAGATAAAAATATTAATTAACATATTTGAAATTTTAAAATAATAGTTAATAATTATCTTTATTTAAAATATAATTAAAAATGAATTTTAGAGGGAAATCAAGGGTTGTGAAGGCATCATAATGCGCCACGTGTCATACCCATTTTCGTTTAGAGGGGAAGGATAAAATGAAAACACTCTTGAATTGAGAAAACCTTTGAAAACCCATGTAAGAAACCAATTTTTTTTTGAAAAAAATAACCAATGTAAAATACATGTTTTTAAGCATTTTGGGCAAAAAAATAACAAAAGCGCCGATGGGATTTTTTTTAAAAAAATAAACAAAGTTGTTAAAAAACATATGTTTTCAGCTATGTACCTATGTTTTTAGCAAATTTGTTTATTTTTTTTAAAAAAAATCCCATCGACGCTTTTTTTATTTTTTTGGTCCAAAACGCTTACAAACATGTATTTTACATTGTTTATTTTTTTGAAAGAAAAAAATGTTTTTTTACCTGGGTTTTCGAAGGTTTTCTTAACTCAAGCGGGTTTTCATAAAAACAAACATTTTATTTTCTTCAATTTGAGTATGATAATTTTTGTAGTTTTTTCAATTGTAAAAAAATTAACAAGTTACGCGATTATTGAGTTGCGTTTTCTGTCGCATCCTAAGAGAATCTCTCTGTATGTCTTTATACACACACTACGTTATAATCATGTGTATCCGACGAGTTGGTAAAAAAATCAAATAGTTAGTATTGAAATATAAGAATTAATAATGAAAAAGTAATTTTAAATGTCCGAATAAATTTTTTAAAAATGATGTTATTAAATTTTTAATACATAATCATTATTTCTATCTTTATCTTTATTATGTAACAAATGAAAATGTTTTATTTTTTCGTTTCCCTATTTAATAATTAATAACTAACATATAATCTTTATATTTTTTCTTTATCTTTGTTTTCAATATATAACAAACAAAAATCTTTTATATCTTTGTCTCGCTCCTGTTAAAGAAAAATAGTAAATTATAATTTCTCTGTCTCCTATTAAATAATATTATTAAATAATTTTTTTCATTTATCTCTATTAAAAAAATAGAGATATTAAATAATAATTTTCGACCCATCTCTTATTTATTTAATATTTCTTTTGTCAATATTCTATATTTTACAATGTATTAGTGAAAATTTAATATTTTATTAATCAAACTCCATGCATTAAACTTGTCTTAACCTATGAAAAAACAAAGTAAAATGTTATACAAGTACCTAGTAAAATTTATTCTTTAAAGACTTATCTGGATAACCTTTTGTGTTAACCATTTACATTATATTTATTCAACTTGTGATTATTCTGCCCATGCAATACATGGGTTTTTAAAAATATAATTATTGTATTACTTATTATATAAAATTATATATACTTAGCTTGTGTAATTCACAGGCGTGTGTGTGCGCATGTGTATATATATATATATATATAGGGTTGGGTTATTTTGAGAACCTTGTTGAGTTGAGAGAACCATGAGAACCATTATCAGCCATTGATCTTGTGCAATGAAGGGTTGAGATCAAAAGTTTCTTGTTTTTGTCTTTTATGAGCCCACTTGGGTGTAAATGTATTTTTTTAATGAAGTAAAGTACAATTAGGGGTATTAGGGTAAATCCACCATGTGAGAGAAATATAAGTAATATAATATTAAATGAATTATTTATTCAATAATTAACAAAATCAGATTTTTTAAACTATATTTTATTTTTTAATCATATTTTTTACTATATTTTATTTTTTAAATCCTTTAATTTTTTTAACTTTAATTTATTTTTTAATTCATTAATTTTTTTAACCAACTTAGTTTTTTAAAACAAAAAATCAACTTTAACATTCTGTCTTCTCTCTCGTTTTTACACTGGTGTAATTATTTACAACAGTGTAATTCTACCATGATTTACATCGGTGTAATAATTTACACCGGGGTAATATACCATAAAAACAAACCTACTACACAAAAACACTAGTGTAAAAACAAAAATCAACATATATACATTCGTATTACACCACCGTAAAATGCCTCAAAACATCAACAAATGTGTGTTACATCAATGTAAAACAACCAAAAAATTATAAAACTCATACTACACATTATTGTTGAGGAAAAAAAAACCTGCTGCTACATCTACAACAAACGATCATCATCCATCAAAAAACTTCATCTTCTTCAAAACATCATCTTCTTCACATCATCTCCTGCCAAAACCCCTGCAACACAAAAACACTAGTGTAAACCCCAAAAAACAACATTCTATAATCTATACATTCGATATTACACCGGGGTGATTATTTACATTAGTGTAAAAAAACCCCCAAAAACAACATATATACCACAAACATCTACATAAAATACACTAGTGTAAAAACCAAAACTACAAAAAGATCTATACATCAAAACCTCTACAAATTTCATATTTTACACTGGTGTTTTTACATAATAATAATAATAATAATAATAATAATAATAATAATAATAATAATAACAGAAAAATAATAATAATAATAACAGAAAATAGTAATAATATTAATAAATAAAAACATAAATAATAATAATAAAAATAATAACAAAAATAATAATACTAATAATAATAACAGAGGGTTAATAACATAATAATAATAATAATAATAATAATAATAATAATAATAATAATAAAGGGATACCTGATCGGAAAAAACCACCGGAAAACCCCCACCCACCGTCCTCCGCCGCCCCTCCGCCATCTCTCCACCCCCTCCGTCCTCGTTTTCAGGTCTTCTTTGTTTTCCAAGCTTTACACTAGTGTATTCCTCCACCCCCTCCGTCACCATTCACCACCCCTCCGCTATCTCCTCCACCCCCTCCGTCAGCATTCACCACCCCTACCCCCACCAACAACCACCCTTCGCCTCCCCAGATCTGTTCAGATCCCACCATCACCATCACCGTCGTCCCATCACCATCATCATCCCACCGCCTCCGTTCACCGTCGTCCACCCCCTGCCCCCCACCACGAACCACCCCCTCCCCTCCAGATCTGTTTACAGATCCCCACAAAACACACCGCCAAAATCAACCCACGAACCACCGCCTCAAAACCTCACCAACCTCCTGACCCCTGAACCACCATCATCGTCTTCAGATGAGAGAGAGAGAGAAACGTGTGAGAGAAGAGAGAGTGAGGAGTGTGTGTGAGATGAGTGTGTGTGTTTGTTTTGAAAAAAACAAAAAAGACAGATTATAATCTGTTGACAATAGGGGTAGGGTGGGGTTGGGGTGGGGTTAAATTACTATCATGCCCTTTAATATTATATTGATAGGTGGTATGTGTGTCAGTTTGTTATTGGTCTAGAGGGGTTCTTAAGTTCTCTCAACTCAAAGGGGTTCTATCATGAACCTATTCCTATATATATATATAAGAGAGAGAGAGAGAGAGTTAGGTTAGGTTGAGAACTCACCCCAGTTGTGAGAACCTAAGAATTATGACAAAAGAAATTGATTTTTTAAAATAAATTTACCTGATGATGTAATCATGGCTAACTAAGAAACATCCAAAAAAATGGAAAAAAAAAAGAATTTTAAGGCCACTTTACACCGGTGTAACAAAAGTGATGTAAATTGTTCCTACGTTTTTACACCGGCGTAAGAGCATTTTTTTACACCGCTGTAACCTTAATTTTTTTTCTTTTAATTTTTTTTTATTTATTTCTTAGTCATTTTTACATCTTTAGGTAAATTTGTTTTTTTTGTAACATTGCAATTTACGTCGTAGTTCTCACGGTTCTCACAACTGGAGTGAATTCTCATTTGATCTCTCTCTCTCTTTATATATATATATATATATATATATATATATATATATAGGAAAGTTAATTTGAGAACACCTATATTTCTTGCAAACCGTGAGAACGACATCTAAAACCATTCAAATTCAAAATTTCTTTTTACACTTGTCTTTATTACTAAAATACAATCTCAAAAACACAATTTACGCGTAAAAATTCAAACGTATACAAAAATAATTTGTTTTTGCACATGTGTAAATTTACTGTTTATACATGTGTAAACTGTTTCATTACACATGTGTAAAAAGTTAATTTGAAAGTGTTTTGGCACGAAAAGATGAATTATTTGGAAAGAAAATTCATTTATTAATGTTGTATTTAGATTACAATGAGGTTTGTATTAAAAAAAAAATTGATTTTGATTGATTTTTTTACTTGTTCTCACGGTTCTCACAATATTTAGGGTTCTCAAGATAACCCTCCTCTATATATATATATAATAATATATATATATATATATATATATAAATATATATATATATATATATATATATATATATATATATATATATATATATATATATATATATATATATATATATATAATATACAGGGTAGGGTTCAAATAGGAACCAACCCTTAAGTAGGACTATAGGAACCAATCTGAGCCATCCATCTTCAATGGCATGATTGTAAATAAGTAAAACTTTAATTAATTGTTATTTTAATAAATGGGTATTAATGTCTTTTGTTCAATATCATAGTTATTAGGTAATTAATAAGAAACTTCTTCGTAAACCACCATACTCCGCCGCTGTCCACCGAGCTCTGCCCTCCTCTCCTCTCTTTTTCTCTCTCTCCTCTCTCTATATATATATATTATATATATATATATATATATATATTATGAAGTCAAATAACTGCATATATAACATTTTTAATGAAATCAAATAACTGCCATATATAACAAGGAAAAATGGAAATAAATAATCCCAACTATTCACTATTGGCTAATAACAGTCCCAACTATGAAAATCACCAATATTGGTCCCAACTTTCGACATATTGGAAACCAACGGACCCAAACTAACGGAGGCTAACTCCGTTAGTGTGATGCTGACGTGGCATGCCTAGGTGGCAAGATGATCCTACGTGGCATCCTACGTGGCATGCCACGTGGCAAAATAATCCTATGTGGCATCCTACGTGGCATGCCACGTCAGCATCACACTAACGAGTTAGCCTCCGTTAGTTTGGGTCCGTTGGTTTTCCAATATGTCGAAAGTTGGGAACCAATATTGGTGATTTTCGTAGTTGGGACTGTTATTGGCCAATAGTGAATAGTTGGGATTATTTATTTCCATTATTCCATAAACAATTTTAATTAAATTAAAAGATAATATTTAATTGTCTAATTACATAATTACCCCCTAGATCAAGATCAAGATGAATGACTCAGATTGGTTTCTAAGTTCCTAACTAGGGTATTGGTTTCTATTTGATCTTTTTCCTATATATATATATATATATATATTATATATATATATATATATAATGAGCTAGTTTTCATTTTTTAATTTATTTCTTAGTTAGTAATTTTTATATCTTTAGGAAATTTTTTTTATAAAATCCTATTTTACGTCCTGCTTCTCATTATTCTCACAAGGAGTGAGTTCTCATTTGATCTCTATATATGAGCTAATAATATATTTTTTTGTGCTTGCAGTGGTAGTCATGCTTGCGTCGCCATTATGTTTTATATGGCTCCTCATATTGGTTGTTTGTTTACTATTCGTCTTCCTTTATTCCCTATGGTGGAAGTGCGCAAAGATAATTCGTAAATACATTCCGTGTCAATTTAGTTTTATGATTTATCTTTTAAAACAATTCCTAATCTTATATAACATATAATATATTGAATTTCAGCTGGACCAATCAAGAATATCGAGAGAAAAAAAATGGAATGGATCAGGCAAAAGAATTCTTGAGAAGGTATGTAATGAAATAGAAAAGTTTGGAGTACTCTGGTCCTTATCACCCGCATTATACCCGACCAATTCTTGAGGCTGCATCTCAGAATGCTTATAAAGTTGTTGATGAGATTTTATTTAGATCACCTGACTCAATTCAGAGTACAGATGAACGTGGGTATGATATTATTCAATTAGCAATAATAAATCGTTCTGAAAAAGTCTACAACCTTATATATGACATTGGGAGCGTAAGAATATATATAGAACCTATAAAGATTCTTCAAACAACAATATCTTACACTTGGTTGGAAGATTGGCCCCTTTAAGTGTACTTAATCGAAGTGCAGGTGCTGCATTACAACTACAACGAGAGCTTCAATGGCGTGAGGTAGATACATAAGAATTAAATTATTAATCTTATCTTATCAGAATTGTTAAGTTATTTCAAGTGGTATAACCAAGTTAAACTAATTTTATAATAGGAAGTGAAGAAATTTGTGTTTCCTACAAATGTTACACAACAAAACATTTTCAAAGAACACCAGATTTGGTTTTCACAAGGGAACATGAGAACCTAGTGAGGGAAGGAGAGAAGTGGATGAAAACCACTGCCGAATCATGTAGCATCACAGCTGCACTTATAGCACAATCGTATTTGCAGCTGCAATTACTGTGCCAGGTGGAAGCCATCAAGATAATGGGACTCCATTTGTTTAAAAAGGAAATCCCATTTCATTATCTTTTCCATAGCAGATGCGATCTCACTATTCGCATCGAGTACTGCACTACTAGTGTTCCTATCTATCCTAACAACAACACGTTTTGCTGAGAAAGACTTTCTATCAGTTTGCCAAGAAGATTGTTTATTCGGAAATTTCTCTTTAATACTTTCTACAACGATGATGATGGTAGCCTTTAGTGCAACCTTGTTCCTTGTCTTTGGTGAAGGGAAACAGTGGAAGCTTGCTGTCCGATATGTGGACTAGCTTTCATCCCGATTGCTTTTTTTTTATTGGTCTACAATTCCCCCTCATGGTGGATCTTTTCAGCTCGACATACATACCCATCTTTGGTTATAATCAAAGGAAAAGCATACTAAGAAAACTTGTCCCATTTGATGATACCTTTGATTATGAAAGTAAAAACCAAGCTAAGATTTAATCCGGATGAGATACGACTGATTTTTGGTAAGTGAACCTAATATACATTTTTAGATAATGTGTTTCATTGTATTGATAAATATTGAAGAAGAATTGTAAAACAAAAATTATGTTATATAAAAAAAATGCACACTGGTCATAATCTGTATAAAGGTCTGAATGGTAATTCTTTTTGGTGAACTTACTTAAATTGGGTTATATTGATGTGTTATTATGTGATTACTTATTATTTGTTTTAGTTACCAACAATTTGTATGTGGTTAACTACACCGTTATTCATTATAGGTAAAAAAACTGAAGGATATCATCGCAGAGCTTCAATGAGAGAAAAGAAGATGAACAACAATCAAAATGAACAATTAGTACAGCACAAACGAAGAACTATGCGCGTCTATGAATGAGCAATTACCAATTTTAAAAAATATGCCACAAAACACCCAGCATGACCAACAATTCGACCAATTTAAGCCATAGTTTTGATTTGAACAATGGACTTCAGAATAAAATTGTATTTTGATATTTGTGCAATTGTATTTTGAATATTTTGAATAATTTTATGGATTTATATCAGATGGTTGTTTGGCTTGTATAGTTGTGTGATTTAATTTTTTTTTTAAAGTTTTGCTTGCTTTGTTTCTACAAATTTGGTTATTAATAGAAACAGTTGGTCCAAATTCGGTGGCAACAGCTTGGAGGATATTTAACTAGTGTTTTAAGTTTTTGTAAAAGTCCGTATTGCATCTGTTTTGATTAGTTATGTGTTAGTGTGTGTTTGGTTGTATGGCAGCGTAGAGAGCGTTAGGACAGAGGCCTCTACGCTAGGCCCTCAATGCATAGACAACTATCGCATGCTAAGTCAATAGCGCAAAGGTATCGGTATATATAAATAAGGTTCGGTTTGTGTCTATAATGTGCGATCTTGATCATTGTAGCAAAAGTATGTCAAATTGAAATCCATATAAGTCATTTGTGTAGGGTTGTTCACAGAGCAGAGCCAAACCGAGCAGACCTTTGCTCGTGCTTGGCTCATTTACAAACTGAACCAAGCCGATCGCTGTTTACAATTGATTCCGGAAACCAAGCGAGCATTGTTCGAGTGCACATTTTTTGAGCGAGAGCGACGAGCGGCGAGTGTTTTTCAGACAACCATAAATTTGGGATGTTTCCTTTAATATTCTCGCTTCCTAGTGATGACTGAGTTCGAACCGTTTCGAGAATGAGGCTCTAGTTGAGGCCAGTAAGGTGATGACCATACTGCAGAGAACGATTGGTCGAGTTGTGGCGTAGGGTGATAGCGGAGATGATTGATGATGGACAACTAATG